>PISX010000958.1:0-224431 GCA_004024625.1 Mellivora capensis
CCATCTTAGTATCACCTAAATTCATGTGCGCCTTGGTGAGTCAGAGTATCCCAGAGCTGCTCCAGCCACTGTGGAGGACAGAGCTGCAGGCCCGCGGCAAGGGGCCGTGTTCAGACCCAGAGGACTAGGTGGCTGCAGACCAATTCCTCAGCCCCGGCCCAGCCAGCATGACATCTGTAGGTGGCCCGCATCAGGCTGTGCCTCCAAAGCCCCACTGTGTCCTCCCTCTAACTGTGAGTCTGGATTCTATGGCTGGAGAGTGACATTTGGATGCTGATCCAGAAAAGAGCTTCCAGGCAGAAAGAAGGGAGGGAGGTTTTTTTCTTGGTAGTGGTTCTTGGTTTTCGGTTGTTTATGTATTATATATGTGCAAATGCATGTGTGTGTGTGTGTGTGTGTGTGTGTGTATAACATATATAGAAAGAGAAATATAACAAAAACCCCTGGAGCTGCTGCTTCTCTCTGCAAATATTCTTGAAAGAAATCTCTGAACAGTGCTGTGAGAACCAGACCAGGTCTGAGTTAGAGATCCGGTGGCTAGGTCTGAGGGGGCAGCAGGTTCCCTTGGCACAGGGAGCAGCGGCGAGGGCAGATGGGACCTGTGCAGAGATGTGGGGCTGTCTGGTGAGGGCTTTTGTGACTGGCTGCTTCTGCAAGGGCAGCCAGGTACCCTCAAGGGGCCTACTGCAGCCTCTCCACCCTGGAGAGCCCATGCCTTGTTTGGCCCAGGGGTGTAAGATGGGCTTCAACGCTAACCACACCCTGGAGTGGGTGACAGGAGCTCTGCATCATTATTATGATAATAAAAGCAAAGGCAATAGTTTGGAAAAGGTCAATGCATTATTCTCTTTTGCTTCTCCAAGTACGTGAGCCTTGCCCAGTCTGACTAATATGAAGTTGAGAATCTTCCAGAAGGAATTCCAAGAGAAAGATGAGGTAATATGTAGATACTGACACTTTAAAAAAAAAAAAAAAGCCAAAATTTTATCCTGGCTGGAACTCAAAGCTATATTTTTCCCCACTAACTTAGCGGAGGCAGAGAAAAGGGAGGCTCAAAAGGAAGGTTAGGTCATCAATTGAAAAAATAATGCAATCTTGGGACGCCTGGGGGGCTCAGTTGGTTAAGCGGCTGCCTTCGGCTCAGGTCATGATCCCAGCGTCTTAGGATCGAGTCCCGCATCGGGCTCCTTGCTCGGCAGGGAGCCTGCTTCTCCCTCTGCCTCTGCCTGCCACTCTGTCTGCCTGTGCTCGCTCGCTCTCTCTCCCTCTCTCTAACTAATAAATAAATTTTTAAAAAAAGAAAAATAATACAATCTTGTTACAGATTCAAGTTAGAGCACAAGTTAAACCTGAAACCAACTATGATAATTAACATTGTCTGAGCACTTCCTTTGTGTCAGGCCATTCATTTGCTAAGTGTGTCAGATGCACAGCCTTAGGTAATCTTCTGAATAGTCCTGAGGTTGGTGTTATTATTATCCCCACTTTATGGATGAGGAAAGGGAGGAAGGATAAATAACTCAGCCAAGCTCAGACATCCAGGAGGTAGTGCAGAGATTTGAAGTCTGGGTGCATTTCTCTAGACTGCAACATTTATCCCTAAGGAGCTACCACTCACCTTAGCCAACATGACTTAACTCCCAGAAACAACCAGAACACACCTCAAGCGAGTCTATCACCAAGACAAACATTCTTTGGTGCATGTCAGGGACACCTGGGACCCTCCAGCTAAGAATCTCTGTCCAGCTCCTCCCAGATACCAGGGCCCACAAAGATTATAAAGGCAATTGAAAATGCACAGTCTCCACAGATGGGGGATGTAGATTTATAGGTATCTGCTGCCTCTGGTACCACTTCAGACCTTAAAGAGACCAGGAGCCTGTCCTCACCTTCAGATTCTGGATCTGTAAGTAATACAAATCACCCATCCTCGCCAGAGGTCAAAGCTTGACTCATATACTTGGCCTCTCAGTGAGCCCCTCAGCTGTCAGAGGCTCCAAGCACCAGCCCTCCAGCCACATGAGACTCACCACTCCCACTCCCCAAAGTGCAGCTCAAAGGTAAAGCAGGACCTGGCTTTCTCTCTGGCTGCATGGACATTGGAGAAGGACCACCTTTCCTCTCCACCTTTTCTCTGCCTTGTGCCCTCCAGACACAGCCCCAGTATAGAGGGCTGAAGCCACATTCATCTGCAGGCCTTATCCCTGGGGTACCCAGTGTCCTGCTCTCCCTTCAACCTTGGGCCTGAAGGCCAGTCAGACTCTGCTACTGCTTGGCCTTCAACGGGAAGTTAACTTCTCTGCACCTCAGTGTCCACATCTGCTACATAGAGAGTTAGGGAGAGCCTGAGTTTTAACATTTTACTCTTCCCTCTGTCTGGAAAATCCTTCCTCTTCTTGATCTAACTCCTAGGTCTTTTTAGACTCAACTTGTGTTATTAGTTCCCTTTGGTCTTTCCTCACCTTCCATCTTCTAACTCCTACCCCATACTGGACTGCCTTCTTCCATAATAATAGTAATTGTTTTTTAAGCACTTACCACATACCTAGGCACTGTTTTAAGCATGTCACGTGTGCTGATATATTTAGTCTTCTCAATAATTCCATTAGGTGGATGCTATTACTGTCTTTATTTTACAGAGAAGGAAACCAAGAACTAGAGACAAAATGAATTATTCCAGGTTACTTGGCAAATAAGTGTCAGAGCTGGGTTTGAACTCCTGCATGGTTCTCATGAGTGATGGAAAGGTGTGATGAGGCATGAGGAGAGCTGCCTTGCCCACTTTCTGATTTAATACACGATCTTATTCAGGGAGACCCATGCAAAGTTTTTAGCCAAATTGCATCTTTTTTCCCCAACAATTTTATTCCTCAATGATGACCCCCAATCTATCCTTCTGGGTAGAACTCCTGACCTTATAATTCTTCCCTCCATTGCCATTGTTGGAATTACCCACAATTCACTCCAGAGCAAGAGTGTTCAGTGACACAAGGGCATGGTAGAGTGATCAGAAAACTCGGGGTCAACATCTGACACGATGTGTGATTTTTCGACTGGTTCCTGCTACAATCTGAGCTAGTTCCTCACCTGAAAAATAGAGATACAATACCTATCTCAGAGATTTAGAGAGAGTCAAATAAAATAGTGGGCATCAAAGCCGCAGGCAAGCAAAGAGTAACTCAGTCAACAGCTTCACTGCAAGAACTTACCTGTGCCAGGCTCTGCAGCTGTCGAGCAGGACAAAGAAAGACCTGCCCTCTCAGAGTTTGCATTTGGAGGTGACATTTGCACTGGAGTTATTTCCTAGACCAGCTCTTCCTGAAGGAGTCTGTACTTATGAAACAACCACATTCCTCGTCATGCCAGGACCTCGGGATCTTCACTGACAGGTACCCACCCACCTACTCACTGCTGTCCTCTCTTCTCTCTCCTCTGCCCCCACCTAAGCCAAGGGGTGGCCCATGCCAGTCCTTCCTCCCTTTTCCAAAATAAGGAGCTGGGTTCAGGTGGATTTCCAGGCCCTTCCAGGTACCATCAATGATTGTATGGTTTGTTACTCTTTCACTAAGTGGAACTCTCCTTTGCATGCTGAAGTCCAGGGTGGGCAGGAAGATGAGCCCCCACATCCAAGAGGACCTTCAGAATTTATCAGACATGTCTTCACTGAGACTTAAGCAGTAAGTTTTACTCTCTGGACACATCAAACACCTTCAAGTTCCCTTCACCTCCTGCTAAGACCACATCTTCCTTTGGCTGGGTGCTCCCCTCCATTCCTTACTTTCTGGCCAGTCCTTATATTACCGTTAAAACTCAGAAAAGAAACCGCCTCCTCCTTAACCTGTCTATTTTTGCAGTCAATGCACTAGAATATAATTTATTGATTTGAACATCTGTTCTCCCACCACACTGAGAGTTCCTCAAGGGCAGGGGCTGTGTTTTATGATAGTGTGTCTTCAGGCCCTAGGTCAGCATGAGACTCATAGCAGGTGCTCAGTGGCTATTGGATGAATTGAATTGAATGTGATTTAAAGTCACCTGCTGAGGTTTCCCATATCAAGAAATGGCAGGGCTAGGACTGGAAGCCAGATCTAGGGATGCCAAGTCCAGCATACCTCATCTCCCTGCAAGTGACCAGGAGTGGCACAAAGACCCACTGGGAGATAAGGAGTGTCCAGAGAGCTGCTTTCACCATTCTTCCACTAGGCAGGGGAAGGCCTGGGGCAGAGTTGGTTTCCAGGAGGCTGACTACCTGAGAAGGGTGCTCAGGATGCTCCGAGCCTCTGTCCATTGCTGGCATAGCTTCCCATCTTGTTTCCTTTCCTTTTCCCCTGGCTTTTTGGAGGCTGAAGTCAAGCCACCCTTTCCGCCTTCTGCTCCCTTTCCCCAGACCTCTGTAAATATAGTGGGAACCTGTCTTTTTGAATGAGGTGAGAGGAGACAAAGAGAGCCACCCACCCCCAATGCCTTTCGAGTGCCCAGTTCATATTCCTGCTGTGACTGTATCTAAATTTGCAAATCGTCACCTCACGCCCCACCATCATGTGTCATCTTTTATGCATGGCCACCTCTGCCGTGCTGCTTGGCCAGTTGCTACGCAACCGACAGCGGCGCCGCAGGGGCCTGACATTAGTGAAAGCAAATTGACCAGAGGAGTCCTCATCCTGCATGCAAAGCAGCCAGGGCCTCCCCAAGTCACCCTCCTTCTATCCAGACCCAGACCCCTGGACCACAGCCTCAACAGCCTAAGCTGCAGACACTGACTCTCCTTTGCCTCCAGAAAAAGCTGAGCCCTGACCAGTGACAACAGCCACCTTCAAAGGGAAAGGAGGGGTCAACATGTTTTCAGGTTCTAAAATTCTGAACCTCTGGTGGGATGGACATTGGTTCCTGAAGGAAGGGAAAGAGGATTCCTCCTCATTGAGCATTTACTATATACTAGTGAAGACAGTACAATGCACAAAGCTCTAACTTCCTAGGTTCCAGGCCAGCTCCACCATTTCTCAGCTGTGTGTTGTGCATGCAAATCACTTATTGGGACTGAGACCTTGGAAAGCAATAAAAGGCTAGATAATGGGCTGGAGGGGAAGGCCAGTAGAACAGCAGGAGTGAGAAGATGAGAGAAAGGAAGGAGGGCAGCAGACTGCCTTGCACACTTAATATTGAAGGCATCTGAGCCTCCTGTTGGGAGGAGCAGAGGAAATTAGAAGCTAGATGTTCTGGTCTCCCTTTCTGCTCAGCTCCTCATGACTCCCACACCCAGGAACTTGACCTCACAATTTGCCACTTGAGTATATATCATTTTGCACTGATGGTGGTGGGAGATGTAGCAAGTTGTGCTGGAGAGAGTAAGGGTGTTAGAATTGATTAGAGCAAGCCTCAAATCCTCAAATCCTGACTCACACCTTTCCAAACTATGGGACTGCAGCAAGTTACTTCTGTCTTTTGAATTTCTATTTTTCAATCTGTAAAATGGGCATGATGATCTCTACCTCACAGAGGTAAATGACTGACATATGTAAAGCTCCCAACAGAAAATCAGTAAATGCCACTCTTCTCTCCCAAACTCTTCAGTGACTCTGAGTCATCAGAGAAGCCTGCTTCCTTAGGACCACCTGGCCCCTACCTACCTCCCCAGCGTCACCTACCTGAACCTCTGTGCATTTGCTTGGAATGCTGATTCTTCCCAGCAAACCCTTCCTTTAGCTGTTTGCTTTTTGAAATCTTGTCTACCTCATAGGGCCCAGAATAAAAGAAAATAAAATTCCAATTTTAAAAGTTCCAATAGGCAAACCTGTCCCATCAGACCATTCCTTAATCTATTGACATTTCCTAGTAGAAGAAGGCCAGAAAACCAAGAAGGGACCCTCCCTTCTTCAGTGAAGAGTCTGAGAAGCTTTCTCAAACTTTATGATGAGATGTCTCGAAGCTCACTCATCTTTTGAGGAATCTTGTTCTGTGGCTCCTGAAGTCTCAGGGCTCCATTTCATCCTGAGGATGGGCATGGGGGACACCTGAGAAGGCATAGCTCAGTCATTTACTGAACACCAAGCATGGTTCTGGGTGTCATAACAACGTCTTGGTCTTGACCAGTGTTCAACACTTCATAGCTATTGATGAACTAATTCACAACTACTGGTTAACATACTAACAATAGCATTCATTTTCAAAAAAATCAGTAAGGTAGATATTACCCCCACTTGCTGAGGAGGAAACTGAATCTCAGAAAGGAAAAGTGACATGTGCAAGGTAACACTGTGGGTTGATGATGACAAAACTGGAGCAGGAATTCTGCAGTTCAACAGGAAAACGAGCCAAGAGGCTGTGATGTATGGATTTTGTCTATATTATCAATCTAGTTAACATTTCAGAGTGCTCTGCCTATTTTAAAAATCCATAAGTGACTGGGGAAAGTCATTTTATCTATTTTTTTATAAGGGCAGAGTCTTCACCGCATCCAGAAAGAGGCAGCATGGAAGACACAGAGAGCACTGGCCTTGTCATGTTCCCCTGGGCAGATCATGCCATTCCTTGAGCCCAAATTTCCTCCCTCTGAAATAGAAGGTAAGGTTACCTACCCTTCTCCCAGTTCCATTCCAAAGGGTAAAATGATACAGACCCCAAAGTGCTAAACTATGGGGTCTTGCTAAATGTTAGTATCCCCTTAGAAGTGACCTTTCTCAGAGCCAAGGGTATACAACTTGTATCTGACATATGCATTTCTTTAATTATTCAATGTTGAGAACTGTGTTGTCATTGTTGTTTAAAAGGAGACATGTCAATTATATTGCCTTTGTGTTGTATTGAAAAGCATTTCTTCATCATCTGGACTAATTTCCAAACAAATTAAAAACTGTTGTAGCAGTCAAGCTCTGACTGCTTCATCTATTAGAGTAAGAAGATGGCAAATTTCTTAAAACACAGATATAAACAATTCTGGTAACACGATCTGATTTTATAATTAATTTTCTGCCTAGGAAGGCAAAAGTTCTGCTTCTCATTGTCTTTGCCCTCAAGTTCCTGACTGTTCTTCCACTTCTGGAAGACTCTTGATTCAGGAAAAGCAGATTCTGTTATCTGGGACTCTGCTGCATGTAAAAAGATAAATCTTTTCTCAAACGTTCTTTGGTCGCAGAGATGGCCAGGGCAGAAGAAGTCAAGTTCCTTTATGATCTGACCATATTGATTCGTGTTCCTCCCACAGTACAGCCATGGTGAACACATCTTCATCAGAGCTTGGTCACTCAGCGAACCTGCCCTGGTAGGCAGTCCATAGTATCTCCACCCTGTGCCAGCTGGTGGGGCAGACGTACCCTAGGAGTGCTCAAAATCTAATAGAGGTATGAGGCTGGGACAGGTGAAACAGAAGGGGCAAACATGTTTATACGGAGTTGTTTAAACACCAAGAGGGTTGGCTGGGTTGAGCCCCTTGTGAAATAACAGACATATTGGATGGATCCAGGATCTAGTCTATGACCAAGATCAAGACTCAGTCTAGAATGAAGTTCATAGTTCACTATATGGCCAAGATCAGACCTCAGGCTGGGGTCAAGGTCAGCGTTCAGGTTATGACCAAGATTAAGTCTCAGACTATGAACAGGATTAGATTTCAGTCTGTGGCCAAGAGTAGGGCTCAAATGAGACCTGAGTTCCAGGACTGGCCTCTGGCCAGGGCTGGTATGCTTCTTCAGAGCAGACTCTGCGATGGGGGTTTATGTACAAGTGATCAAGATAATGGCTTCCTGAAAAAAACCAGTAAGGGGTTAGAAAAAGCAGGACAACAAAGAAAGGAGATAAACAAAGGTGTGATCTAGGTAAAAGTCCTAAAGAGAGTAGATTTTAGTCTGATCCTGCAGGGGAACTATGGAGTATAAGACCTCCCAACTCAAGAGTGGGACTGGGCTTTCATTCTCTCCCTTACAATAAGACAAAAGCCATTGCCCAACTCTAGTTGTCTGCCATAGTGGGCTAGTGCTGGTCCAATAGCCCAAGGGCAGTCCACTGAAGAAAAGCCACAAGTGCTATTGAAATCACATGAAGTGAGGCGGAGTATGGGGGAGGGAATCCAAGGAAATGGGAGTAGAGCACCAACAATAACTGCTAGGTTTCCATTTGTGTTGGTTTCCTCAGGCCTGTGTATTTGTTTCTCAGCCTCTCTGACTATCCCTTCTCATTTTCCTATAAGAGCTCCACTTTTTCTGTTCCTTAAATGATAGCATTTCACCTACTTAACACATCTCTAGCTCCTGACAGCTTTCAGGATAAAGTCCAAGTCTCCAAATGACTAAGAAACCCCTTCATGATCTGTCCTCTGAGACCACCCCCAAGCCTCATCATTCACACGGACCCCTTACTCTAACCCAGCCAAGAACTTTCTGGGTATGGGGATCATAATGGGGTTCCGGAGAGCCCTTACACTCCTTGTAGCCCAATAGAGGAAAGACATATATGACAGGAAAATTAACTAGTTTGTGGTAATAGAGATATATACATAACTCAATCCAAATTCAATGAAGACTTCCGAGGGAACTAAACATGAAGGATATAGATGGGGAAGTGGAAAATAGTGACCCTAATAGGATTACAGCATGGGTAGAAGGTGAGAAGATGTGCAAGAGATCTGCCAGAGAGTGGTCACAAATTAAATATTTGTGGCATGAATAAATAAATGAATGATAACACAGGAATTACACAGCTTGGGCTTTAGAGCTCTAAAGTGTTGATTCCTATCTCCTCTTCTTACTCACTGAGAAATCTCCAACGAGTCATGTAACCACACTGAACCTCAGTTTTTTTCATTTAGAAAATGGGGCTAATGAGAATATCCAGGATAATGGATGTAAAAAATACTTTGCCTGCTGGAAAACCCTGCGCCCAAATTAATATTCATTCATTCATTCATTCACTCAAAGAATATTTTTGAGTTCCTACGCTATGCCAGACCATATGCTAACAATCAACCTACACAAACAGGAATTAGATTGGGACTCTACTATGCAGGTGAGGAGGAGACAGTTCAGGGAAGGAAACAAGGAAACAAAGAGAGAAGACAAGTTTAGCTCATAATGAATCAATGTGCTGTAATCAAGATCTGAAAATTCAGAGATAGCTTGACTGAGGAATTTTTCCCAAAAAAGGTAAATTTGTATAATTGTACCCTGCCAGACAAAGAAGAGGTCAGGGTAGAGGGGACATATATGAAGACACAGGCATGAAAGAGAAGTGTGTTTAGGCCATCAGGACAAGTCTCCTATATCCTGTGTATACTAGATGGTGTTGAGACATAAAAGGGAAGAGGTAAGTCCTTAGAGGTTAAGTAATATAGGGGGCATTTGAATACTTCTCTGGTATGAGAGTTGCAGTGGCATTAAGATGAGAGGAATAGGTGAGAAAAGACTGTCTGGGTCCCAGGAAGAATAACTGTGGTAACCCATACCTTAAGAAATGGAGAAACTTTTGGACCTTCACAGTCATTACCACCAACACACAACCACTCCACCACCACCACTACCACCACCACCACCAAGCTCCAGCAATCTCTCCTTTAGACAGCTATCCATTTTGGAAATACCTGCTCAGTATGGTTCTTCTTGAAAATGTTGCTCCTACATCATGAGAGTCATTACACACCATCTCCTGATAAGCTTTGTTTGGTTATTTTAATTGTGTTTCTACTGGCAGAGTATAAGATGAAATACCTTCTAATTAGTCCTAAGTATCCCCCTGAAAAGGTCTTTACCAGTTATCCATTGCTGTGTAACAAACCATCCAAACCTTAGTGTCTTAACACAACCATTTATTTAGTTCATGATCCTGTAGGTTGGCAATTTAGGCTATCCTCAGGTGGGCAATTCTCCTGCTGGTCTTGACTGGGCTCATTCATTTGTCTGTGTATAGCTGCAGGTCAGCTAGGAAGCTCTGTATCTGGGGGTTAGCTGGCTGTCAGCTGAGGGTAAGGGGGCCAACTGCACCACATGTTTTTCACCATCTAGCAGGATAACCTGGGTTGGGTTACAGTGGTAGTAGTCTCAGTGTTTTAATGTTTATAGTAGCAATGGCCATGGTCACCAAACTGTGGAAAGAACAAAAATGCCCTTCAATGGACAAATGGATAAGGAAGATGTGGTCCATATACACTATGGAGTATTACGCCTCCATCAGAAAGGATGAATACCCAACTTTTGTAGCAACATGGACAGGACTGGAAGAGATTATGCTGAGTGAAATACGTCAAGCAGAGAGAGTCAATTATCATATGGTTTCACTTATTTGTGGAACATAACAAATAATATGGAGGACATGGGGAGATGGAGAGGAGAAGGGAGTTGAGGGAAATTGGAAGGGTAGGTGAACCACGAGAGACTATGGATTCTGAAAAACAACCTGAGGGTTTTGAAGGGCCAGGGGGTGGGAGGTTGGGGGAGCTAGGTGGTGGGTATTAAGAAGGGCACGTATTGCATGGAGCACTGGGTATGGTGCAAAAACAATGAATACTGTTATGCTGAAAAGAAATTTAAAAAAAAAAACTATTTTCTCTGGCAATAAAAAAAAAAAGAATAGCAAGAGAAAAAGCTGCAAGGCCTCCTGAAGCCTAGTCTTAGAAATTACCCAACATTATTTGTTCTGTTAACCAAAGCAAGACACAAGCCAGCCTGAAATGCACTCTCTCTCTCAATGGGAGAATTCACAAAGTATTGTGGCCATTTTTGTGATATCCCCTATGGTTTATGAACTTTTTTTCTATGATCCTGCCATGTGCAAGGAAGAAGGAATGAACATTTCTGAAGAAAGTTTTTGTTCTTTCTATTAATTAAATTATTCCCTATAACCATAGCATCCTGAAAGCATGGTGAACTCCATTATTTATTGTTATTATGTGTTATTATTACAGGTCTCCCCACCATGAGCCAAAAGTAGACTTGCCCTTATGAAAACTTTTGTAAGCCAATATGGCATAAAGCAAAGAAACAATTACCATTAATTTATATGGAAAATTTTTTTATTTCCAGACCCAAAAAAATAACCTCTCTTAGGCTTTTCTGATAACTTAACACATCTCGATAAAGAATGTGGAAAATAAATTGAGATAAAGCATAGATGCCCATACAGTTCAAAGTATGGCAGCAAGATGCTGAGTGTAGTTCCCAGGAAAGAGTTCGGCGTTGCCGCTCCAACTGCTCGATGCATGCTGCCTGTATAATGTCCTGCTGCAAAACAAATGCTGAAAACTATTTTCATTTTTTGCCTTTATTCATGAAAGCAAAAATCATCTTTGGATTTTTTTTGGTTACCAAAAACAGGCACTAATGTAGGTCTTTCCTAAAGCAAAGTGGCCTAATGCAAACTTTTGAAAAGTTCGAGGATATCTATTATTTGAGCAACTCCTACGTGCCAGGACACTCAAAAAACAGTGGAAAATGTACACACAGCACCTGTTCCCATAGAGTTCACAGGCCACCAAAGAAAACATCTTAAACAAGTAATTATAATAATTTGATAAGTATTATGTCTAAAAGTTTTATAGCTTTATTAATCTTTTCCTTTATGATTTTTGTCATTGGAGTCTTGATTTTTAAAGCCTTCTACAACTTGATAATTGATAAATATTTACTTGTCCAAATGACCTTTTGAAAGAAGGAAGTTGCACCTCTTCCTGGAGGCCCTCTTAACTTGGGTCGCCAGTGAGCAAACCTGAGACCAGCCAGAAAGCTAAGACCAAAAGAGGGGAATCCCTAATTTATCTACAGACCCAGGTCTTGGACCCCCTGAAAGAAACTGGTACTATGCGCCCTTCACATTGTGTTGCCTTCCCAGGCGGACACATTAGAGGGAGAATAGACACTCTACTTCATTCAGCCTAGACATGATGCCAACTCAGCTCCTGGCTGTTTTCTGTTACCAGATGGCCTGTTGGGCTTCTCTCACAGGTGTTTTAATGCACACACTGATTGAAAACTGAACCACTCAGAAGCATTTTACTAGATTTCATTCAAGTGTATACATACATACTTACATACCCACAATAACTACAAAGGATGGTTTTGCTTATTTTTCCCTTTTTTTCCATCTAACAATGTTTTAAGTTTTTATTTAAATTCTAGTTAACATATAGTGTAATATTCATTTCAAGAGCAGAATTTAGTGATCCATCAGTTGCATATAACACCTAGTGCTCATCACAAGTGCCCTCCTTAATACCTATCACCCATTTAGCCCATGACCCACCCTCCTCCCTCCATCAACCCTCAGTTTGTTCTCTAGAGTTCAGAGCCTCTTATTATTTGCTTCCCTCTCTTCTTTTTTCCCCTTCTCCTATGTTCATCTGTTTTGTTTCTTAAAATCCATCCTTGTCATTGCTTAGCGTAATACACTCAAGTTCTATTGACGTCTTTGCAAATGACAAGATTTCATTCTTTCTGATGGAGGAGTAATATTCCATTGTATATACACCACATCTTCTTTATCCATTCATCAGTCCTTGGACATTTGGGCTCTTTCCATAATTTGGCTTTTGTTGATAATACCGCTATAAACGTCAGGGTACATATGCCCCTTTGAATCAGTATTTTCATATTCTTCACGTAAATACCTTGTAGTGCAATTGCTGGGTTATATGGTAGTTCTATTTTTAACTTTTTGAGGAATCTCCATACTGTTTTATAGAGTGGCTGTACCAGTTTGCATTCCCACCAACACTGCAAGAGGGTTCCCTTTCTCCACAACCTCATCAACATCTGTTGTTTCCTGTGTTGTTAATTTTAGCCGTTCTGATGGGTATGAGGTGGTATGTCACCGTGTTTTGATTTGTATTTCCCTGATTATGAGTGATGCTGAGCATCTTTTCACGTGTCTTTAGCCATTTGTATGTCTTCTTCGGAAAAATGTCAATTCATGTCTTCTGCCCATTTCTTAACTGGATTATTTGTTTTTTGGGTGTTGAGTTTGATAAGTTCTTTATAGACTTTGGATACTAACCCTTTATCAGATATGTCATTTGCAAATGTCTTCTCCCTTTCTGTAGGTTGCCTTTTAGTTTTGTTGATTGTTTCCTTCACAATGCAGAAGGTTTTTATCTTGACAAAGCCCAAGTAGTTCATTTTTGCTTTTGTTTCCCTTGCCTCTGGAGACATGTCTAGAAAGAAATTGCTAGCTGATATCAAAGAGGTTGCTGCCCGTGTTCTCCTCTAGGACTTTGATGGCTTCTGATATCACATATAGATCTTTCATGCATTTTGAACTTATTTTTGTGTATGGTGTAAGAAAGTGGTCTAGTTTCATTCCTCTGCATGTTGCTATCCAGTTTCCCCAACACCATTTGTTAAAGAGACTATTTTTTTTCCATTGGATAGTCTTTCCCGCTTTTTCAAAGATTAGTTGACCATATAGTTGTTTTTCCAATTAACAATGTTTTAAGAAAATTATCTTATGCTGTTTTTTAATTCTATGCTGAGGGATATAGAATGAATAAATAAACATTTTAATGGAATTTCATAGCATTTCATGGAATGTTATAAGGAGGCCCTCTTCATTCATCTATCTGTTCAATAAATACTGTCTCCTATGGGCGGGGCTCTCTTCTAAATGACCATTTCTGTATCCTAGGGTATGTGGCCATCTGGCCACCTCACACTGGACTTCCTTTTCTTTACAGATGAAGCTCCTAAGGCTGATCCAATATACTGTTTGTTTATCTTTTTCCATTATTGCCTACCTACACAATCTTTCTAAACATTGTGCCTTAATCACCACCTCCATAAATTTTAATACCAGTTATACTATGTATCTGCTTTTATATTCCATGTATTTCTGTTTTATATACTTTTTAAAAAAGAGTAAGCTTTTTTAACCTCCAAGAACTACTTTTCACCCTCTTGTGGGCAATATCACTCTCTTTGAGAAACCTTTTCATTTCACAGTTGAAAAGACTAGTGCCAGTCAGGTGAAAGGATCACCTCAAGATCACTTAGTTTAGACCCATGGGGTCCAAAGCACATCCCAGGGCCCCTGGTCCTCCACTCCACACTGCCTCAAACAAACCCATGGAAGCCACAGTTACCCCCTCCCTCACCATCACTCCATGTCTTTGCTTCCTCAACTCAGGGCTCCATTCCAACTCAGGCCCTCAACTTTCTAAATGTGAAATTGTCTGCACCTAAGGATCCAGGTGCCTCTTAGACTCAGCCATGGACCAATCTATTAGGAAACCCAAAGTGTCAGCTGGGGCTTCCCTCACAGAGGCCAGCATGAAGGGACAAACATTGCTCCACTCAGATCTTCCCCATGGGCCCACTGATCAGACTGCTGCTTCCTTGGAGGTTCAGCCCCACCACCTTTTCCAAATGCAAGACAAGCATAAAACTACTGCAGCAATGAACAAAAAAAAAAAATCAACTTGGAAATAATTAAACAGTGAGGCAGCCACCCATAATGATATTCTGCAGCACACTTTGGGGACAGTTTGCTGCAAAAGCGCCCGAGCACTCTGGTTGTTTAATTAACATTGAAACGGCAGTTCCACAAGAACTAAAAACCCTGTTAATTTATGTGTCTCTTAATGATGCTCATTTAAATACTGTCAACTTTCCCTTGGTTTAATATTCATGATTTTGAGTCATTAAAACACCATGATCAGCAGGGGAAGGGGCTGTTTCTCTCATATACCCAGAAACATAAACTGTCTGAAGACAACAATTTCCAAATTTCTACCTTTCCCCCTGCCCCCAGAGGTTCAGCCTCTTAGAGAAGCTACAAACCAGCTGGGGTGTTTTCAGAACTGTGGACAGTACCAGGGGTGGGGGGTGTTGGCTAAATGTAGTCATGACTTACTGCCCATCTTCCCTCAGAACCAAGAAGTCCTCTTACATTTTCAGCAGTCACACAGCTGGAGAGTCCAGCTGGCAATGCAAGTTCTTGATATGTACCAAGAGGCCAGACTCCAGACCCCAGAGTGTTGAAGTATTCCAATTAAGCCTAGGAGACACGAGTTACCCTGAAATGTATTTCTAGAAGAGAAGGACATTTGGGTCAGGCTAAGATGCTGATGAGGTGAGGAGGCATACATAGGGTTTAGAAGGGACTGAGGATGCCCTTGTAGGAAACACAGAGTCAATGCAAGACCCCACTCAGGAGCTGAACACGCACAACACAAGCTATGAGTTAGCCTATATAGAAACCCAGGCTCAATATGCACAAATATAGAAAGACACATGCAAAGTCTATGAAAGCATGTAGAAATCAACAAGGGAAATTCAAGTCAATCCAATTCAGGATTACCAAACTCTGACAATAGCCCACATGCTATGCAGGGCTCTGAATTTTCTTTTTTTTTTTTAAATATTTATTTATTTGACAGACAGAGATCACAAGCAGGCAAGAGAGGCAGGCAGGGAGAGAGAGAGGAGGAAGCAGGCTCTCCGAGGAGCAGAAAGCCCGATGCGGGGCCCGATCCCAGGACCCTGGGATCATGACCTGAGCCGAAAGCAGAGGCTTTAACCCACTGAGCCACCCAGGCACCCCGGGCTCTGAATTTTCTAAACAATCAAGTAGGGAAGACAGAAATAGACAAATGAATGGGCAGTCACCAAGAGTCATTGACCATGATAAGAAGAACCAGAGTAGATGAGGTTGGGAGGGTGCTGGAAGCATGGAGAAAGAGGCATATGGGTGGAAAACGGGTCTGGCACCAGAATACCAGGCTGGCACTTAATAGGTACTTCCTAAATGTTAGTTCCCATCTCTTTACAAGATCTCGCTCTATGAGACCACTTCATAACACTGTATCCTGCTTTCAATGAACTAAAAACAAAGTATGGGTGTAAGTCAAATCTATCAGCATTTCTTTTTTATATATCCTCAAGATAGACAGACCATAATAAGTATCATGGGAGCTAACGAGAGCAGAAGATGAAACACTGACTTCAATGCCACCCAGAGAAGGGTTCCTTTTACTATCCTTAGGACACTGGGAAAACTCAGTCAATAAATAAATATGAGTCTACTTCCTCATCTGCAAAACAGAGATAATAGTTCCCAACACGATCTTTATTGAAAGTATCTGTTAATAGGTGTGTCTTCCCACTAAAATGTGAAGTATATGAGGGCAGGGTCAATGTCTGATTTATCTCTGTATTTTTAGAGTGTGGCACATAATATGGACCAGATAGATGTTGAACTGAAGTGTTTAGTTCACAGAGCTATTGTAATGAATAAGTGAAATAAAGCATATAGAGAGATCAGCCATGCTCACAAATTGCCTGAGACCAAGGAGGGGATCAAGGAAGACTTAAAGAGTTTGAATTTAAAATGGATCTTGAAGGGTGGTGTGAACTGGGCCAAAAAAAAAAAAGTGTCATCATTTGAAAGAGCAGAGTGCACAGAGAGCCAGGAAACAAAAGCCCAGCCCTGCCTGTGTCCATCTCCCCAAAACTAGTTCTAACCACAGACATCCCTACACACATCATGCTCTCTCACAACCCCCTTTCCATCCTTATAATAATCTGTTCTTCAGTCAGTCAGCTAACTCTTACCCAGTCATTAAAGAACTGGTTCTGCACTCACCATTTCCAGGGAGCCTCCCCTGATTGCCAACCTCCTTCTGGTGCCCTTTTTCCTTACCTCCCCTTTTCCCAGAAAACAACTCTTCACCTTTCAAGTCTCAGCTTCTATGTCACCTCCTCCAGGAAGCCTTTCCTGATACCCCCTCAGGGGCCAGGGGGCTGGGACAGGCCTCCTCCTGTCTTCCCTGGATGTCTCTCCTAGGAGCCTAGGTGGTTGTCAGTTGAAAGGGAAGGCACTCTGGTGGTCAGAGGTAACACTATGGGGAAGGAGAGAGTTCTCTGTGGAGTCTGCTCTTTTTCAGGTTATTTCACTCCTAGGGACAGCTCTGAGAAGACCCCCACCCCAGCACTGTGTGGGCTTTTCCAGGGAAGGGGAGCTGCCAGAGCAACAACGCCTTCCTCTTGACCTTCTGCCTCTGCAGGTTCCCGTGACTCACTGATGGAAAACATCCACCCCTTCTGGGCCTCTTCCTTATTTCATCACTTTAATAAATTAAGAACAGATTGAAAAGCAGGAAACATTGTCTCTCAAGCCCCAGCACCCACATTCCAACTCAATTACAGGATTTGTTTTTTGGGTCTGGCCAGAGGCAGCTGGGATGCGGCAGAAAGAGAGAACAAGTTTGAACCAAGAGGCCAAAGAAGGCAATTCAGAGCCCAGTTCAGTCACTGACCAGGGACATCAGGCTCATCCATTCACATCTCTGAGGCTCCTCATTTGCATCTGGAAAGTGGGGGATAACAATGACACAGCCCTCATCCCGCACAGTGTGGGGGCAGCGTGGCAAATGAGATAGGGTATAAACATGGTCCTAGGCCATCTGAGAAATAGATTACCACCAATTTTCTTGGTTAAAGCCAACATGGCATCAGGCCCCCTCCCTCCTAATAACTTAGCTCTAGGACTTTGAACTGAAACTCCTGAAATCCTTGAGGAAAAGTCTCTGTTCTCCCACTCCTTGCAATCAGCATCAGGATCTTTAATCATATATTCAACTGTTGTTCTTGCTGTTTTCAGTTGACATCCAGAGTGCTGTGCTGGGAAAAAGAAGGGGGAGGGTTCTCAGTGGGAGCTGGGAGACATAGCTTTGCTCCTGACTGCACTACTTGATTTCTTGCCAATTGCATCACTTTTGTGGTTTGCAGTTTGGGTTTCTCCATGTATAAAATAAGGACAGAGGGGGAATGAGTTAATAATCCTTGTCTTGATAACCTCACAGGGTGGCGATTAAGATCAAATTAGACCTTTTACAAGCTGTAAAGCTCTATACAAATGTAAACTTCTGTTAAAATGATATTAATAATTCAATTATTATAATAGTGACTAAGTAGTGATGAAGAAGGAGAATATTCCAGCTAGATGATAATGTCTCTTTCAGGGAAGAGAATTGCATGGCTTTTCTTGATCACCTCTCCTGAGTTTCTTACAATCTATGATAGTAGAAGTTCTTCCTTCTCTAATCCAATTTTCTCATGCTTTAGGTTAAGCCATTCACATTTTCTGCTCTCACTTGGAAAGGAGAATAAGGTCACCATATCTTTTCCGAAAACTTCCACCCAGTTTAAGACCATTCATAAGACACTTGTCTTCTTTCTAACATGTCATCTGAAGAGAACACATTGGAGGAAAGTGGCAAATTCTGTTTTGGGAAGGTGGGTCAGAGTTGTATGTAGATCTTCCAACTGAGATGCACAATAGACTAGCTGGAAATAAAGTCTGAAGTTTCAACAGAGTGCTCTGTGCTGAAAATAGTGGTTTAGGAGACCTCAGAATAAAAGTGGCAGCTGAATAACTTCAATCCTATTAAACAACTCTCCATTTCCTGGCCAAGCCATGTCTCCCTGACATGGCCCTCATGTCTCCCTACCTTTGCTCCTGTTATTCTCTCTGCCTAAAATGTCCTTTTCACTTTATCTGCCAATGAGATCCCATGCTTCACCTCCGAATCCCTAACATTGCCAGAGATTTCACTCACTCTTCAACAAAGTGTTGGAAAGTAAGGTAGATTTTATATTCCAGGCACTGCACAAGATGCTTTGCTAACTCCATCCTACTTAGTTCTCACAACACCAGTGTACGTATCATTATCTTCACTTTACAGATGAAAAACTAACAAACCTGTCTAAAGCCATGCAGATGGTTCATGGTATAACTATGATTCAAACTTAGGTCTTTGGATAACAATTCCAGAGATATTATTGCTACAAGATTCTGCCAACTGCTACAATAGCAGAAAATGTAAGGCAGGGGTACACTAACTTCCACTAACTTTGGACTCAGCAGTCTGGTCTGAATTTAGGACAGAGTTACTCCGTCTTGGGGTTGAATTTCCCAGACAAATCAGCTGATCACCTGCCAGGGCTTTCCTTTGCCTCAGGAGGTCTACAGAGGTACTGACATGCACTCTGTTGGAGCTCTCCGTGGTACTGACATGACTTACCTCTGTCAGCCCTAAAAGCCTGACACATTCTCCCCATAGGCACTATGTAGGTTTGTTAAGGATGGTAGTCAGGTTATTTCTCAAGTGTATCCCCCATCTCCAACTTCTAACTTTGTTTTTCCCTATGCCAGATACTCCCCTCTCACATATCTGGTGAATTTCTCATCATTCTTCAATACTTGGCTCCCACTGGCTTGCCAATGTGAAGTTACGACATAGCTTTTCAGAAAGGATTCTTAGATACCTATTATGTATCAGATACTGTGGTGATGACTTTCATAGGCAATATCTCTTATTACATACTAACATGCTATGTGGCTTACTTTCATATCGTATTTATTATTTATTGTCTGTCTTCCACTACAAGGCCCACAAGGGCAAGGATTATTGTCTGACTGCTGATTTATTCCTAGCAACGAGAAAAGTGCCTGGCACATACCAAGTGGGCAATAAATAATTGCTGAGTGAGTAAATGAACTACTAAGTTATAGAAAGACAAGAATACAACATTAGGAGAGCATTGTGATTGCATTTCATGTATAAGGGCTTGGGCAAAATGACTTCTCCTGGGTGTTTCTTTTCTCCAGGTTCAGGTCCAAACTCATAGTGGGCACTGAGTGAACTGTCGAGTCAACCTAGATATAGAGATCAGAGCTGGTTACAAGGGTTTGGGAGAACGATGGGCCATTGTTCACCTCACAAGTAAACCTCAAGAAGAATATATAGTCTTCAGTATTGAGACCATTGAGCTCCCAGCTTTTAAAAAGGAAAAGGAGAACTGAAAACAAGAGAAGTGAAGGGACGCCATCTCGTTAATCACAAAATCTTTAAAGGAGTTTCCTATGGTGGGAATAGGATGCATTGAATGAGTTCTATTGTCATTCATGAGACTCAATGAATCCTGGTGTCAGAGCTCAATCTCAAATCACACTTAGGATGCAGTGTCTGCACAGAAAATCTCAGTCTGATAACAGGGTTCAAGTTTGTGTCTGGAATCAGAGTTCAGTAAGTGTCTCCAAATCAATTAAGCCATTAAATTAAATGATATATACAAAATTCTTATACCAGTACTCAATATCATTTGGTGAGATCCTTAATAAATCAGTCCCTCTTCCTTTGTGTAGAATGGAATTCTACACAATTTTAAATTATCACTTATTAACCCTCTCCTTTCCTGGGCTCCTTTCTCTTCTTTAAGAAGCCCTTCTGGAGGTGCCTGCATTAGGAAGGATCTGGAATAATATGACAGGAATTTTAGATTTTGTTTTAAAGATTGTGAGGAGTAAAAGAGTCCAGGACAGATTCCAAAAGTCTTGGCCTCTTCATTACCGTCCTCCCCTCTGTCCACCAAACCTGCTGTAGCCTGCCTTGCAAATCTCATACTACCAAGGCCTGGAGCTAAACCCACATTTTCCTTAAAAGGTCCCCATTTCCTGCATCCCCGGGAACTTCCACTTGTAGGCAAGATGGAGTAGTAGGAATCAGGCTTACCTTGTTGTCTGAAACAAAAACAACAGCAACAACAAAAAAAAACCCAGAACAAAGATGAAATAATGGTTTTCAAGAGAGTTTATGTCAGGCAAAAAAAGACAAAGACCCCTGAGAACAAGATACAGACAAGCAGAGCTGACAATTTCCCCAGCTTGCTGCATTGAGAGAGATTCTAGGCTTCAGAACAGGGAGAACCCAAGGAGAATCTGATGGAGTCCCTGAGTTGCAGTCGGAGCTGACAGTCCAAGGAGCGCAAGACAGTGAGAGTTCACGAGACAGAGTGCTTGAAAGAAAGAGCACTAAACAGAGAGAAATCCAGAGATCTATGGAGGTTCCCCTCAAGTCTTGAATGCATATGTGTGACAAAACTACACAAGGCCCAGGAAAGATCCATCATGTTCCAGCACTCACACAGCACCAAAAATAGTACCTGTTTTCCCCAGGAAATTTGAAAAAAAAAAAAAACACATATAATTCACAGGGCATAGGTAGAACATTTGTAATGGTCTTACCTCAATAATG
Organism: Mellivora capensis; assembly: GCA_004024625.1. Taxonomy (NCBI): domain Eukaryota; kingdom Metazoa; phylum Chordata; class Mammalia; order Carnivora; family Mustelidae; genus Mellivora; species Mellivora capensis. Next base: position 21,008 of record PISX010000958.1, read on the forward strand.
AAGATTAATTAGTTCTAGACTAGAAGATACTCTGGTCCTGCCTTAAAAGTCTTCAAATCAAAACCCAAAAGGATCAACTGTTTCCAAGTAACTTAATTGCATCCCAGAACAAAGTTCAAAAATATTTTTAAAAATGAAAAAAAAAATCCAGCTCCCAACAATGTAAAATTCAGTGTCTAGAATCCAATCAAAGATTACCAGGCATGCAGAGAGGCAAGAGAATATGGCCCACACTAAACAGAAACACCATTCAATCAGAACTGACATTAGAATTAGGGAACAAATACATTAAATAGATACTATGATTATATTCCTGATGTTCAAAAAGTTTAAATAAAGTCATGGGAGATTTTTTAAAAAGGCTCAAATTTTTAACTTCTAGAGGCAAAAACTATAATGTCCGAGATGGATTAAAGGCAGATTAGACTTTGCAGAAAAATACATTAGTGAACCTGAAGAACTCGAAATAGAAACTATTTAAATTGAAACACAGGAAACAGAAGGAATTTTAAAATGAGAAGATCATCTGTGTCCTGTGAGACAACTTCATTCAACCTAATATATGTAACAATTAATAATAATTAGAGTCCATGAAGGTGAAGGAGAGGACGGAAAATGTTTTTGAAGAAATGATGGCTGAAACTTTTTCCAAATCTGATGAAAACTATAAACTCACAGATCTAGGAGCTCAATGAACCCCAAACACAAGAAAAATGAAGAAACCTACACCAAGACACACCATAGTCAGATTTTTCAAAACTACCAATAAAAAAAATATTAAAAACAATGATAGAAGGATGCCTGGGTGGCTCAGTGGGTTAAGCCGCTGCCTTCAGCTCAGATCATGATCCTGGGGCCCTGGGATCGAGTCCCGCATGGGCTCCTTGCTCGGCAGGGAGCCTGCTTCTCTCTCCGCCTCTGCCTGCTTGTGTGCTCTCTCTCTCTCTCTCTCCTTCTTTGACAAATAAATAAATAAAATAAAACAAAATAAAAACAATGATAGAACAAAATTCTATACAGAAGAACAAAGATAAAGTAAAAACAGATTTCTCATCAGAAACAATGTAAGCCAAAAGACAGTGAAGCAGCATCTTTAAAGTATAGAAAGCAAGCTGTCAACCTAGAAGTCTACACATAGTGAAAATGTCTTTCAAAAGAAGAAAGCAAAAGAAATTTTTCTACACACAGAAGCTGAAAGAATTCATCACCAGCAAAACGGCCCTATAAGAAATATTACAGGAAGGACTTTAGGTGGAAGGAAAATGAAACCAGATACCAATAGAAATCCTCACAATGGAATAAAAAATACCAGAAATGGCAAATACGTGAGGTAAATGTACAAAGATTTTTAAATTATTGTTTAAATCTCTTTAAAAAGTAATTGACTTTAGTGGGTACAGAGTTTCAGTTTTACAAGATGAAATGAGTTATGGAGAGGGATGGTATTGCATTAGGTTGCATGGTATTATGAACGTGTTTAATACCACTGAGCTGCACATTTTAAAATGGTTAAGATGGCTAATTTTATGTTATGTGTATTTTACCACGATAAAAAACATTTTCAAAAATCATTGTTTAAACAAAAATAATAATGATGTATTGTGGAATTTGCAAGTCAAATGTATGGCAAATGTATAGTATAAATGTCAGGAGAGAAGAAATGGAAGTATATACTCTTTTAAGAGTCTTATACTCTATTTGAAGTGCTATAATCTCACTTGAAGGTAATACAATGTTAAAGACATATACTGTAAACCTCAAAAGCAACCACTAAAATAACATACCAAAGAGTTAATAAGCCAACAAAAAAGATAAGATGGAGTCATGAAAAAATACTGTCCATCCAAAAGATGATAGATGTAAAGTTATCCCACTCCACGTCAATAATTACATGAAATGTAAATGGCTCCCTGCCTCCCTGGGCCTGCTGAAATGACCATTTGAAGAGCACTATCTCTCATATCTGAATTCAATCTTCGAAGCCATCTCTGAAGTAAATAGAACACAGTTATTGTCTCCCACCACAGATTAGGAAACTAAGACCTCCTCTGGGAAAATAACTTGCTCAGGTCAACAGCAAGTTAGTGAATGAATCACCAGCCTCCTTCGTCCCAAGTCAAAGCTGTTTTAACCCAGCCCTGAAACAGACTCCTCCCTTCAGAAACTCATTTATTCCCATCTACCCTCACTGGTCTCTCTCTCTCTCTCCCTCAAAAGAAGAAATACAATTTGGCATGAATTAATGATGAGCCTGCCTGGCCAATTACCAGGGCTAAGTGCTCTCCTGCTGGGAGCGGCTCCCACAAAGCACTAAGTGATGTGGGCCTAGCTGAGGGCCCCCCCCACCCCCCGCCCAACCAGGCCTAGCGCCCTCCTGGGTCCAGGCTTAGAGGAAGCAGCTTTCCAATTAGCTCTTGCCAGACAGACTGGCTTCTCTACACAGCAAATTGGGTTACAGAGCTCTCCTCCAGCTGGCCTCCTTGTCTGGTCCCACTAGCCCCAGCAAAGAGGGAGCTAATCAGCTGTGAGGCCAAGCCTGCAGTTTTCAGGCATCCGTGGAGGAAGATCTGTGCAGACCTCAGCCCTGTCCCACTAAGGTGGCTTTCCATAGCTGAGTAGATGTGCCCTATACCAACCAGATAATGGCTTCAGACCCCCGGAATCCAGGCTTCTGAGTGAAACAGATAAAACAATGCTCAAGAGAAAGAACCCTAGGTCCTATACTTTCACCCTGCTCCTAGCCAGCCCCCGTAATAATGCGGCGAGCTAGGGCTGCCCCTTGTGCCATCACTGGGCTTTTCTATTTCTTTGTTTTCTAGTACTTCAGAGACTTCACAGATGTCGTTTGAATTTGGAGAGAAACCTGAGGTGAGGGAAGCCTGGGACGTGATCGTGACTCGTCTTGGATCGTGTTCCCTTTCTGGGCCAGCCACATGGCTCCAAAAAGGAGGGCCTGTCCTGCTCTGCTACTCCCTCTAGTGGGCATTGCCCCATCACAGTGCCGAGCTCTCCTCTCTCCGAGTGAAAAAACAGGCCGGACACTTCACAGTTGAAGCAGTAATGTCGGACACATTGTCACACTGGGTCCTCACGATGTGTCTGTCAAGTATGCTGAACAAGAGTTGTGGTTCCCATTTTAGAGATCAGGAAACAAGTTTGGACAGATGAGGAGAAAGCTCAGAGCCAGTGGGAAGCAGGATTGTTCCCAAAGCCCAGGTCTCTCTCTAACCCACGGCTGTACTGGGAGAGCTCTCAGCTCTGTTTCACTAATAGTGTGTTTCATTTGCCCTGCAAGCCTGAGGGTTGGGTGTGCCCTTCCTATAGACTGGACCCCTCACCCTTATACCTCTTGCACACTGCAGTTAGACCCTAAGCAATGGGGAAGGGTCCTAACACCGGTTACCCACCCAGCCATCCTACCAACCAGCCAGCCAACATGTACTTGGAAGTGCCTGTTCCAGGTACTAGGGACTCCAAAGTGAATTAGTCCAATCCCTGTTCTCAAGGGGCCCACAGGCTTGCTGAGAAAATAAACAAGTAATATCAGTGCTGTGTGGAGTTGCCACAGAGGCCAGGACATGCACAGGACAGACCCCCGACCCAGAGGAGAGGTGACACCTGAACCAACCAAGAAAGCCTGCAGGACCTCACCAGGCAAAGGTGGAGGGGTGAGCAGGTGGAGAACATATCAGATAGAAGAAACGATTTTTTAAAAAGACAAGTCACAAGATGTCTTCAGGAAACATTTCAATCTGGCTGTAGCCCGGAGCAAAGAAGGTACAGAGAGGCATGGCATGGGGCTGAGATGCAGCAGGGTCAGACCATGAGGCTCCCCATATGCCCAGCTGCACAGGTCAAGGCTTTGTCAGAGTGAGCCCCCTGTGAGGTGGTGGCTGCAATCCCATAGCTAGGTAGGTTTATGGCCAAATGTTCTTATACCCATCAGGGAGCTGAGCAGAGACAGGGCCTCTGGGGAGTGAGCAGCTGGTGATGCTGAAAAGTGTCTGCCAGGAGAATTCAGCTGCAAACACTTCCCATTCCCAAGAGGTCAAGAGGCCTTGTTGTTCCTCCCTAGTGGAAGCCCTGAGATCACACTGTCATCCATAATTCAGTCAACAAACACTCACTGGGCCTCCGGTCTATGCCAGACTCTGAGCTAAGCTCCCGGGGCACAGAAATAAAAACACATGGTTCCTGCCCTTGAGGGATGCATGGTCCTGTGGGAAAAGGAGCCAGAGGGGAACAGACTGAGAAATTACCACAGTGCGGTGGGAGATGGGCATAGAGGGGGAATAGCAAATCTTGTATGGGAGCCAAAGAAGAGAGGGGATTTGAGGTAGGTTTTAGAGAATGGGTAGGCATTTTCCATACAGGAAAGGGCATTCTAGGAAGCAGGAATAGTGTGTAAAGCATAAAGTCATAAAGGGGCATTGAGGAGCAGGGAGAAGCAGGAAGAAAGCAGGGAGTGGCTATGTGATGAGCTGCCCGGCCAGACCACGAGAAACTGGTTTGGCCAGGCTGAAGAGCTGGGATGCTCTTCTAGGTCAGATTTGAGTTTTATAAAGATGACTCTGGCAGAGATGGGAGTGGCTGAAGCTGACGGCTGGGGCAGAAGGCTCAGATCCAAAAGACAGTACCGAGACAGAACCGGCAAGGCCAGGGGACTGACTGACTGACTGCAAAAGGAAAGATTCATTTTTATCTTGTTCTTTTATTTAAAAAAAATTTTTTTAAGTAGGCTCCATGTAGGGCTTAAACTCACGACCCTGAGATCGAGACCTGAGCTGAGATCAAGAGTCAGATGCTTAACCGACTGAGTCACCCAGGTAGCCTGTATCTTGTTCTTTTCGATTGCCAGGCTCTGCTAAGTGAACCTCTTCTTCTGGGCATATATGAGTGTTCAATGAGCTAAGGCAAGTGAGAGCCTCTGGTTCACACACTCCCACCCCCACACCCAGTAGAAATGAAGTCAACACTCAGTGAGGATTTGTTATAGCTGGCTCTCTACATGACTCAAATGAATGAGTAATGAGTGAACAAATGGAGGAAGGAATTGGTGACTTGTAGGCCCCCAGAAGGCAACATCAGAATGAAACAAGTCTCTAGATCTTGCCAGAAGTGCTGGGGAGGTGCTATCCAGGAGACTAGCTTAGTGCTATGTGTTGCTTAGGGAGGTGGGTATGTTGAGGAGGGGCCAGAGAAAAATTTTAGGGCTGCCTTGGGACTTGAGGTCCAGCTGGCCCTCTCTTGCCTTCCTTCTTTTGTCGGGTATCAAGTGATGGAGGAGTGACAGGTCTACACCTGACCCTGAGGAGCCTCCATCTCTGGAATGCAGATTTGGACTTGGTTGTCTCATCCTCACTGTGAAAACCTTAATAAGTCAGAAAACAACCTGTGAGAAATGGAAGAAATTGATACCCCATGGTCATACGATGCACAGGCAACTGTGCAAGAAACTTTATGCCTTTTATCTCGTTAAATATAGCAATCCTGGAAAAAAGGGAGTTCTATCGACATTTTACAGATTAGGAAACTGAGGCATAGAGAGAGAAAGTAACCTTTCTTAGGCCATCACATAATATCCTGGACCAAGTCCATCAACTTATCTATAATTAGAGCACTAAATAGCATTATAGAAAGTTGGAAAAACAGAGGAAAAGTGCTTACAACTTTATCATCCTAACATAACAGCTATTATTATTTTCCATAGCTCTGCATACTTGGTACATACTTGAGATTTTATTATTCATAAAGTTTTGTCTTACTTCTTTCCTTATTTAACATTGCAACATAAGTATTTTTCCAGGTTACTATGTCACCTTCAGAAGCTCTATTTTTCATGGCTGCAGACTGTCAAGTCAGGTGCAAACACCAGATTTTATTTAACCACTTCCCATGGTTGGGTACTTAAATTGTTTCCAATCACTTGATATTATAATCAATCTTTTCTTTTATTTAGATTGTCTTCTAGTAGCAGTATTCTATCCTTAGGGCAGACTCCCAGAAACAGAAATACCAGTTCAGAGGGTCTGAATGTTTTTAAGTCTTTTGGCATCTGCTGTAAATAACTTTTTCATGGGGTCTTTCTACTTCACTCCCCATGTCTGGATGCCTTTCTTTGCCTCTCTCTCTCATGTCCCCTTTCCCAAACACAACACCTCCCTGACCCTCAGTCCTTCCTTATTCGTAAGATGGAGCTAATGAGCCTCCTCCTGCTAACCTCATGAGCTGGAGGTAAAATGATTTGGGAACCCTAGTAGAGATTAGCAGGATATACAGCATCGTGGTTGTTCAGCATGACCTTTAATACCAGACTTCACAGCTCTGAAGCCCGGAACTGCCACTCAGAAGCTATGTGACCTTGGGCAAGTCACTTAACCTCCCAGTACTTCAATGTCCTCATCTGCAAAGCATGAGTGATGAAAATAATAGCAGCCCCTTTGGGTTATAGATGAAGCTTTAAGGAGTGATTTTGTGCAGAAAGCACAGTGAAAGCTGTGGTTGTTATAAAGGTGATGTCTGATGTGAAAAGGCTTCAGCATTCCTTCCTATAGGGGCTGCCCCGAGGAGAAGGGCCACCAGCCAAGTCCCTGACAAAAGTGCTCTCTGTGGGAACAAGTCATCCAACTCCAGTGGCAGTGACCATTACTCCCTCCCTGCAGCCTGCATAGTGCAGGTCTGGGTCTCTCTTGCTCCCCCCTCCACTCCACCCTCTGGCTGCTGTGGTCTGATCTTATCCCTTTTTCATCAGGCTGCCTAACTGACCGGAAAATGCAAACGCATCCCTAAACGCGTGCAACTGCCCCCCCCCAACCCTCTCCCCCTTCCGGGAAGCCGGCTGCAGCGCCAGCCTGACGAGTAGCACTTAATTCTTTATTGAAAACCATTAACTGGAGTTCAGTTCTCTGAGCCCCAGTTTCAAATTACCCACAGGAAACGCCAGACTGAGAGAGTGGCTTTCAAGGGCAGAACCATCTCCTCTAAGAGACTGGCTCCAAGACCCTGACTGTGGCGACTTTTTGACAATGACAACAACCACACAACAACTACTGCAATCCTTTCAACTCCTAAATGTGCACACAGAGCTGATGAAAGCCCCCTCCTCTTCCTCCTCTTCTTCTCCCTCTTCAACAATAGCCCGGCATAATAGGGCTGGCAGGGAGTATTATCGCCCCATGATGGATGAGAAAGCTGATGGCTTCGGCTTCACAGGCAGGTGGGGTTGAACTGGGCTTCCAATCTCCCCACATGAGCTCCATGAGCCTCCTATCACAACACGTCATGGAACACCCACAGTGGGTCCTGCCCTGAGGCACTGCCCAGAGACAGGTGAAGAAGATGGGACTGAGCCCTTGACTAGCCGAAGTCCTGACTGGGAGGGGAGGCATGAGAAAGAGCCAGGACTAGAGACTCAGAGTTCTATCCTGGACCTGTCACTAACTGCCTGACACATTGTGTGGTTAATTATTATTATTCTGGGACCTACAGGTGTGAGGAACTGAAGAAAATGTATCCTCAGGCCTCTTGATCAAGATTTCTAACCAACCTAAAAAAAACAAACTTCCTTCCCTCTGCCTTCCTTCCTTCCTCCCTTCTTTCCTTCACTTTGAATTGCTTACAGTCACCTGTGTGCCAGGCCCTGAGCAAAGTACTTTACAAATAGTACTCACTGACTCCAAACAGTCTTTGGAGGTAGGTAATACTAGGAAAGTGAGGCTCTTGGAGTTTGGGTAACTCACTCATGATCATACATCAGTGACAAAATCTGAACCCAAGGCAACCTGAATCCCTGCTTTTTGTGGCTTTTTTCTTACCATTATAGTTACAGTTCTACAAACAAGTGCACCATGACCCCACAAGAGCACAGAGAGAAAAGGGGCCTAGGTGGGTCTCCAGGAGAGTTTTCCAGAAGTGGTGGCATCTGAGTTGAAGGATGAATGAGCCTTGCTGAGATGGAAAGGGCAGGGCCCTTGCCTTCCATGAGGAGGCAAGAGCATGGGCCAGGCCAGTAACCATCAAAGGATATGGCACATTAAGGCAAGTCGGGAATTGCTGGGCCATCAGAATAGAGCACAGAGAGTACAAAGGGACCCTGCCCTCTGTGGGTGTGCAGCCCAGGAGAGAGATGGAAATGTGTCAAATGACTTGGCATTTGAGGCAAACTGGGTAAGAATCTTATCTAAGAACAAAGAGATTTCTGCTTCTGTGTCTCAACTCCTTCTCACAGTAGACCAAAAAGCAGCTGAAGAAGAGGGCTGGGCACTGGGTTAGGGTAAGAGCTTTGGCCTCAGAGACCAGGAGCCTGCTTTCCAGAAGCTGTGCAACCTACCACCTCTCTGAATCTCAGATGGGGAACCTCTCCACAAACCAGCCACTAATATTGACTTCCCAGTACTGCACATTACTGTACCTGATAATAATTTGAAAATAATAAAAGGATTAGATTCTATTCTAACTTACTTGATTATACAAATGTGGATGCCAAGGCTCGGGCATTAATAACCTTCCTATGGACATACCCAGAAAATGCTTGATCTGAAATTTGATCTCATATCTGGTAGATCCCTCTGCCTACTGTCACTTCCACCCACAGGTCCTAGTTTAGCCCTCTGGCACCCAGTGCAATAAGTCTGCTTCTCTGCCCACAATGCCCCTTTGGATGGATGAAGATAACAGCTGTGTCCCAAAATCTCTACTTCCCAGCCAAAAATGCCCAGATTTTCACAGTATGATCTACCAACACTCAACAGGGTTGAGCTGCCCTTAAGAAAGAAATGGGAAAGAAGAAACAATAGAAGGAGCTCCCTAGTGCCCTGACCAGATGTGAAACATCCCCTACCTCAGGACCAGCTGCCAGAATAGCAGCAAACTCCCCATGGAAAACAATAGTCACAGCCCGTTTGCTTTCCCCAGTCCATAAAATGCCACAGCCAAGCTGGACACCAGTTTTGAGACCCAAGGGAACTGTCTCCACCTAAACCTTGTCTCTTCTCTGTCCCAGATGATCCTTATTTGAGCTGGATCCATTTTCTTGGCCACCTTGCTGAATGCGGTGTACATTCATTCCAGAAAATGCTGACCTCTGCTCCAGGCCGCCTTGTCGGCAGTTTCCCAGACATGGCTCGACTGTTTATTTATTTATTTTTGTGTTAGAAAAGAGGAGAAAATCACATCGGCCTAAAATGAATACTAATGAAATGCCTTCGTTAGCTTCCTTTGTGATAAGAATGAAAAATCGGATTTCCGCAGAACTGCAAGCCATATATTTCTTTCCTCCAACATTTTTTTTGCCCTTTCCTCTGATAGGAAGATTACGGACAGCCAGGAAGGAGAGGAAAGTCATTTTATAAAAAAATATCTGCATTTTTAAGGGTGCCTTTGTTGCAGAGGGACGTGGTAGTGCAATTTCTCCAAACCCACTTTTCTCAGCCTGTAAAGCAAATGTACCTATTTGTCCTCTGCTGCAACAATGCCAGCTGCATTCAATCAACTGAGAAGCTGCAAGCCATAAACCTTCTTCCCCAGCTAGGGGGTGTGGGGTGGGGGGAGGGAGCTAGCAAGAGAGGAGGCACGCCATAAAAATTCATCAGAATAATGTAGGGATGAGACGCACTCCGATCGCCGGCAAGCAATCAACCAATCACTCATCCCGTGGCATTTACAGCACGTCTCATTCCCCTGTTCCTTAAGGACAATTGATTTTTCCTGATTCCATTAGCATAACGGCGTGGAAAATGTCTGCAGTGCAATATTTCTGGAAAGTTCCAACAAGTAGGCTGGGCGCTGGAGTGTGACCATCTCCGTAAAGCTTCCTCAGGCTCTGCGGCAGACACCACCACAGCCGCGGCAAAAGGCCCAGAGAGAATGGTGCAGCCTCCAAAACTTGGGGGCCAAGGGCACCTCAGGGGTGTCAAAGCAGGTAATTGGCACCAATATGAAACCCCTCAATTTCTCATTCCTGGACACAGAAGCACTCTTTTCTGAAAGACGGTAGATAGTGGAATGGTAAGGAACAAGAAAAACACACCCAGCCCAGGAGGGGCTGCGTCACAAATTCTGAGTCCATTTATGACCTTCCAAAGCTCTGGGATTTAGGAGCTGAGAAAACAATACTTAATGTGATTACTCTTCATGTATGAACAGGAGGTTGCAGGAGTGGGCGCCCAGGAGCCATTATTCTGCTCCTTTGTCAGCTGGGTCTCCACCAAAGCAGCATGTGCATGAGGAGGGAATGTGAGGAGTTTGGGGCCATGCAGATCTGAATTCAAATCCTAGCTCTCCCTTCTATTTGGTGTGTGACCATGGGCCACAATTAACTGGCATCTCTGATCCTCTTTTGTAAAGTTTCTCTTTATGGAACCTCATAAGGAGACCTCATTACTTTACAGGTTGTCAAGAGAATTTAATGAGAATAGCAAAAAGCACCTAGCATGGTGCTGATGCATACTGACTATTCAGCAAATCTAATTCTCCTTCCTCTCTCTATCCCCAAATTTCAATTCCCCCATCCACCAGCAACACTGTTCTCACACTGTCAGCTTCAGCTAGTGAGGTGGTAAGCTTTTCAGTGCCAAAAGGAAACGTGCAAAACCCAGGATATTTCCATCGACTTTTGCAAGATGAAAACCTGGCTATGCCTTTTAGAATGAGCCTGGGGAGACTCCTTTCTCTTATTCAGTCTTCTGAGTCAGCCCCTGCCTCTCCCTCTCACCCCCCTCCTTTATTCTCACCTTGCACCAGAGGGATCTTTCTGCTCTCTCCAAGATTCAGTTCAGGCTGGGCCTCCTCCAGGAAGACTTCCTTGATCCCACAACCTTTGTGCACCTCTCACACTCTATTGTGATTATCTGTGTCCATGTCTTCTCCATCCTAGATGGTAGGTTCCCTAAAGACAGTTTTCCAGTTCTGTGTCTCTGTTACCTCTCACAGGTCCTGATAGTTAGTAGATGTTTGGCTAATGTTTGTTGACAAAACCAACTTACAAAGGCAGTGTTGATCTCTTTGGCTAAGACTCTAAGCTTATTTCAGAGGTTGTAGGCTGTTTGGATGCTGGCCGTGGTCCTGAATCCTTAAGCACTGAGGAGAGAAGAAAGACGTAATAAAGAAAACTCGAGTGTGGTGAAAACAATACACGTTCATTCAGATAACCTCTAAACAATGTTTGCATAGCAGAAGGAGAGCAGGGATTCTGGGGAGTTAAGTTACAGTCCTGGCTGTACTGTGAATACTCTGCTCAAGGCACAAAACCTTTCTGGGTCTCCATTTTTCTCATCTGTCAAATGGGAATTTGACCTTCCCATGACAAAAATTGTTCAAAGGATTTCAAAAATATGCCTGTGAATCTCTTTGTAATCTTTCTTAAAGTGCCTTCCATGAAGGACCTCTGATGTTCCTTCCAAGTCATTCAGTGCTCACTGATGGAGAGTTACCTACGCTGACCATCTCCACTTCCTTACCTCCAATTTGCTCCTCAGCCCACTCCTGTGTGGCTTCTGGGCCCATAACTCTGACAAAACATCTCTCAATAATGAGCTCATGCTGCTAAACCACTGACATCTTCCAATTCTTATTATACTTGCTCTCCTAGGACCACCCTTCTTACTTTTAAACACTTATTTATGATGTAGTTATACATTCATTTTTGGACTTTTTTTATTAATATTCACTCCCAACTAGATTATAAACTTCATGAGGTTAGGAACTGCATCTACTTTTGCTCAACACTGTACTCCCAGGTCCTGACATGATGTTTACACAAAGCAGCTTCACCCAAGAAATAGCAGGAGGGCAGGCAATGTGCCCAGAGCAGACCTGACCATTCCAGCACTGACTAAGACACCAACAGATGGCCTGGAACCTCTCTGCAAGTCCTTGAGTCAACCCATCAATGCCAGAGCTTCCACCTGATGCGCCTTGGGGTTCTGAGGAGGCTTCCACCCACTTGAAAAACATGGGAGGTATGATGATGACTGGCAAGGCACCCAGCATCATGAGGACAGAGTCATCAAGAGGTAAGTGTTGTCTATGGAGTATTATGCCTCCATCAGAAAGGATGAATACCCAACTTTTGTAGCAACATGGATGGGACTGGAAGAGATTATGCTGAGTGAAATAAGTCAAGTAGAGAGAGTCAATTATCATATGGTTTCACTTATTTGCGGAGCATAACAAATAACATGGAGGACCTGGGGAGATGGAGAGGAGAAGGGAGTTGAGGGAAATTGGGGGGGAGATGAACCATGAGAGACTATGGACTCTGAAAAACAACCTGAGGGTTTTGAAGAGGCGGGAGGTAGGAGGTTGGGGGAGCAAGGTGGTGGGTATTATGGAGGGCACGCATTGCATGGAGCACTGGGTGTGGTGTAAAACTATGAATTCTGTTACGCTGAAAAGAAATGAAATTTTTAAAAAAAGAGGTAAGTGTTGTGGGATAAGATCTGGGGGGACCATTGGGCCCAGATGCTGTGCTGTGTACAGAATGAAAACCAAGGCCAGAAACTAAACATGATCTAAGATCTCACAGTGAGTTACAGTCACATGTACTCCACAGTCCTGGGAGAGCAAAAGATAGAAAGTGTGATCTTTCAGATCCCCTGGGCCTTCTGCTCTGGAGTCCTGGCGGCCCCCCACATCTTCCATAGGTTGTCATTGTCTGTCCGCATGTTTGTCTCCCCCTAGAGGGTAAAGATAGTGTCTGGTTAATATTTATATTTTCAGGACCTTGTTCAATACATGATACATAGAAGGAGGTTCATGAATAAACCAATGTTTCTTGAATAAACACTGGATAGTGGAAGATTGAAAGAATGAGTGTTGAGGTATAAGAAGGCTGACTGGGAACCAGCTCAGATCCCCACACAACCTCAGAGCCCCACCAGCTCAAGAGCTCAGGAATGAGGGATGGTCAGTCTCAGGCCTGGATGTTCCCCAAATCCAGACTTGGGATCCATGATATAGATCTGTAACTGAGTTGCTCCTGAATATCTAGCCTGCTTATCCAAGAAAACCAGAGCCATAATCTTCTGAGATTAACAGAACTTCAGAGTTTATTATTCATCTTCACAGGTAACACAAAGCACAAAATATTATCTGCATTTGAAAGCCAAGGAAAATGAAGTTCTTTCATCCATTCCATAAGGATGCAGAAATAGGGCTTTGCAGTCAGAACCCCAAGTATTAATACCAGCTTCTCCACTTACATCTGTATATCCCAAGTCTACAGTGTGGATTTATGAGGATATAGAAGACATCAGCTTTGCCTTCAAGGAGCTTATAATCTAGTTATAGAAAAAAGACATGTCTATAAGAATTCTAATGCCAGGTAGAATGAGATTAAAATCTCCAAAAGAGATGATAGGGAGGCTCACATCCAATTGGGAAAAAAGCTTTATGGAGAAAATGGCATTTCATCTGAGTCTTGAAAGGTGCATAGGATTTTAAGGGCAAAGAAAGAATAGTCCTAGTAAAGAAGGAAACAGGGGGTGATGGAACATGTATCTGGAATGGGAAGTAAGCATGTTTGACTGGAGGGTTTAGGGAATATTTGGAATAAAAGTGGGAGCTAGAGCTATAAAAGGAAGTTGGGCCAAAGTAAATGGAGACTTGAATGCCATTCAAGAAGTTACAGAATTTATCCAAGGACATACAAAGTCAGTGGGGGATCTATGATTGGACTCCAGGACTCTTCCCCTTTACCACTTTGTCTTCATCTTCAACACAAGTAATGGCACAGCAATTGGCAGGAGCAGGGGACTGTCCTGAAAATGATAAATAAATAATCAGAATTGGTGAGACTGGCTGTGGGGCAGGGGCTCAGAGTCTCTGACAAAGAAAAATGTGAATTACAGGATGAGAAGTAGGAAATATGTTCTTCCTCACACTTCTACAAGTGGCATATTCTACTGCCCATCAAAGTCATGCTTAGAATAGCTAACTCTTTTTTTATTTTTTTAAACATTTTTTTAAATTTATTTATTTGTTGGAGAGAGAGCGAGCGAGCACAGGCAGACAGAGTGGCAGGCAGAGGCAGAGGGAGAAGCAGGCTCCCTGCCGAGCAAGGAGCCCGATGTGGGACTCCATCCCAGGATGCTGGGATCATGACCTGAGCCAAAGGCAGCCGCTTAACCAACTGAGCCACCCAGGCATCCCTAGGATAGCTAACTCTTATGAATGAATATAAATCTTTGCCATGGGCACACCATGTTGATATATTTAGTGCCAATTAAATATCCACATAGCAATATTTTTCTTAAAAAATATGTGCCTTTACTGGGGCACCTGGGTGGCTCAGTGGGTTAAGCCTCCGCCTTCGGCTCATGTCATGGTCTCAGGGTCCTGGGATCGAGCCCCGCATCGGGCTCTCTGCTCGGCATGGAGCCTGCTTCCTCCTCTCTCTCTCTGCCTGCCTCTCTGCCTACTTATGATCTCTCTCTCTCTCTCTCTGTCAAATAAATAAATAAAATATTTTTTAAAAAAATATGTACCTTAAAAAAAAATATGTACCTTTACTAAGACTTTCATGGCAAAGGGCAAAGGTAAATTTCAGGCCAGCTTATAAATTCTGAATTATCACAAATTATGAGTTTGTTAGTAGAAAGAAGATGAGCTTGGAGCCTGGATGATTTGGGGGATATTCCACAACTTTAGAAAGTTCTATCAGAATGTTCCAGCATCTCCCAGGCTTTAACAAGTTGATTTATTAGAATAGCAGCATGGGCTCAGCCAGTCCCATGTCCGAGGACCCACTCAAACATTGTCTGGCTTTGTGACCCTGAGACTTTTGCTCCACTTCTGTGGGCCCATCCAATATTGTAAAGATATAATATATCAGACAATGAATACAAGGGTCTCATTTAGGAAAAATGGGAAAACTAAAGGAGCTCCAGGGTACACATGGTCAGGAGAGGAGCTCCAGCTAAGGAATTTAAAAGCAAAGTGGGTAAGGGGAGGTAGTGCTGGTCCCAGGCTCTCAGTGACTTCCTGCTCCCTACCAAGATGGGGTGAGACTCAAGGTGTGGCTGGGGTTGGGGTGGAACCTGAGAGTATCTATCTTTGGAGGGGTCTGAGTTAGGGGAAGAAGCTGAAAGTTTGGCAGAATCTGATGCTCAACCTTTTAAGAAGGCACATAACTTATCATTGGAAAAACAGTACCCAACTCTTCCACATCCTTCAAAACCATGCTTAGATTTCACTGGCTTTGACATTTCCATGACCTGTTCCCTAGATTTGATTAATCCTTCCCTCTGCCTTTCTATTATGACATCTTCCTCACCATATAAGCCACTGTCAGTTTACATACCCATATCCTCTTCCAGAGAGAGAGATTCTCTGAAGACACAGACACACATCTGAGGCATCCTTGGGTCCTCAGAGCCTGGCAAGGAGTCCTGCTCAAGTATAAGCTCAGAAAATGTTTGCTAAACCAGATAACAAAGAGTGAACACCCAAAAAGAATGGCAGGGACATGAGAAGAGTAGTGATGTATGTGTAGAAGAGGTACTTCCTGGAGGAGGAAAATGAGGAAAGGAAAGCCTTGTTCAGGGATTCAGGGAGAGGAAGAGGCCAGACCCTGCCCCTGCCCTTTGAGGGAAGAAGAGGTCATTTCTAGGACTGACCTGAGCCTCTTACCTATATCAGAGAATATTCAAAGAATGTTCATCTGCCTCGCAACCTCTAGATTGAACCTTCCCTAATAGAGTCCATCAGCAATTACTGTGTTTTTCTAATGAAATACAACTATTTAAAAACCAACCTTCAGCTGATGAACACCTTTGGAAACTTATACAAAAAATGCAGATGAATACCCCCACCCTTTGCAGAGAGGTCCTCAAATATTAAATTGAGACTATTGTCTGGGCAGAGTGTTCCTTGTGGCCATCTGAGGCATCTTTCCTAAGCCTGTCCATATCATGACAAAACTGAAAGTCAAATTATAAGGTTGTAAGCCCTCTGTCCCAGCCATACTCCTCTCCTCACCCTTTGCTAAACACAGTTCATATCTCTGTGCCTTTGTAGATTCTGTCTCCTCTGACAGAAATTCTCTCCCCTTTCTCCCAACTCTACTTCATCTGCCTAATCAGTTCCAAACATAAGATCTGATACACGTTAGAAACTGTCACAGTTTGGGTTTCCCAAGAAGCAGATTCTAAAACAAGGATTCAAGTGCAGGTAGTGGTATTTGGAAAATGGTTTCAAGAATCACTAGAAGGGTTATTGGAAAGTGAGACACGGAAGGGAAGGCACGAATAAAGGGTACATTTTTTATTAGTTTCAGAGGTAGAATTCAGTGATTCATCAGCTGCATATAACACTCGGTGTTCATTACAACAAGTACCCTCCTTAATGCCTATCGAGTTACTCCATCCCCTACCCACCTCCCTTCTAGCAACCTTCAATTTGTTTCCTATAGCTAAAAGTCTCTTATGGGAATAAACGAAACGAGATGGGATCAGGAGGG
Source organism: Mellivora capensis (assembly GCA_004024625.1). NCBI lineage: Eukaryota > Metazoa > Chordata > Mammalia > Carnivora > Mustelidae > Mellivora > Mellivora capensis. The sequence continues at coordinate 37,464 of PISX010000958.1, forward strand.
AGACAAACCATAAGAGACTCTTAATATCACAAAACAAACTGAGGGTTGCTGGGGGGAGAGGGGTCAGGAGAGGGTGGTGGGGTTATGGACACTGGGGAGGGTATATGCTATAGTGAGTGCTGTGAAGTGTGTAAACCTGGCAATTCCCAGACCTGTACCCCTGGGGCTAAAAATACATTATATGTTTATTTTAAAAATTAAAAAAAAAATTTAAGTCTTTTATGGGTTTTTTCCCTCTCACCTTATTTTATTTTTCCTTCTCTTCCCCTGTGCTCATCTGTTTTGTTTCTTAAATTCCAGATATGACTGAAATCATATGGTATCTGTCTTTCTCTGACTTATTTCGCTTAGCATAATACCCTCCAGCTCCAACCACATCCTTGCAAATGGCAAGATTTCATTCTTTTTGATGCCTGAATAATATTCGTGTGTGTGTGTGTGTGTGTGTGTGTGTGTGTGTGTGTATACCACCTCTTTTTTATCCATTCAACTGTTGATGGACATCTGGGCTCTTTCCATAGTTTGGTTATTGTGGACATTGCTGCTATAAACAGTGGGGTGCACATGCCCCTTTAAATCACTATGTTTGTATCTAAAGGGTGCATTTGTAAGCAAGTTACCTCCATGAGTAAGAAGAACCTAACTGCAGAAACCAGTGTAGAACTTGTCTCAGAATATCCCACCCAAGAGGTGAGGGAGCTGGGGTATTTATCCACCAGCTACCATTACTTATTGGCTGAAAGTTGCTCTGTATGTGTAATACCCTGGTACTTCTGGCCTGCCCCTTGTGCTCAGAAATGGTAAATGCTGGGGCATGTGTGTGAGCACTGACAGCATCTGCTTCAGACACTTATAAATTTGGCTGAATGAATGACACACAGATACATGAATAATGACAATAGTACTTACTAACATTTATAATGATAAGTACTAATATTTTGCTGTATGTAAGGCACAGTCTAAGTACTTTATACACACTTTTTCAACTGCCCAACAACCCTACAAGGTAAGTTATTAGTATGTCCATCTTACAAATTAGAAAACAGAAGCACCAAGAGCTAAATAACTTGCCCAAAGTCATGCAGCTAATAATTGACAGAACAAGGACTGAATCTTGATGGTGTGGCTTGTAGGTGGCCCCCTCACTCTACCTGTACAATCTGGAGATGCACCACTTTGGAACCCTAGGGCTGCCATTTCATGGTGATAGGTCTTAAACAAGTCATTACTCTTCAAAACCTTAGTTTCCTGGTCTGTGAAGTGGACAGCATGTCACTTGATTCCTGCACACACAGCAGAAGCTAATGTATCAGTGCTGAGCTAGATCTTGGTCTCCATCTGTACCAGGAACCCTATAGTCTTTTCCACTTCTAATGCTCTGCAGTCTTAAAACTCAAACAACTCTTGCCATCCTCTGTGACAACCTCATTCAGGTACAAAAGCCCTTATGTGCCCCATTTGACTGTTCCATGAAACAAAAGTGACCTCAGAATCATAAGGGGGAATGGAGCCTGTCTGCTTGCTTTCCACTCCTCCCACCAAGCTAAGGATCTTCACATACTGGCTATAGGAAACTCCAACCCAGATCCTGGGCTAGGGCTTACATTCAAATCCCAGCTCTACCACCACCAGCTGTGTGGCCTTTACTGAGTCACTTCACTCATCCACATCTCAGTTTGCTCATCTGAAACATGATGATCACAGTCCCTATCCCAAAGAACTGTGATGAGCGTGATGGAAAGCCCCAGCACATAGTAGGTGCTCAAGGACAAGAAGTTTCACAATCTTTGTTGTGAAGAAGTACACTATACATCTCCATTAGGGTACAAAAAAATCTCGGTGTTCACTTTAATTCCAAGCCCCGGAGGCCTTTAACAGAGCTGACAACTTCGTCTGGAGGATGGTAAATATTTGTCTATTTCAGAGGCAGCATTTATCTTCTAAGGCGCTCGTGCCAGTCCCCGTGCTGACAAGCAACTTGTTTATTTATTACCCTAATAACAAATAGATTGTCAGGCCCGGAGGCTCTACATGAGCCATTGAGTCTGGGTCTGCTTAAGCCCCAGGCCCTGGCTGGTTCTGTGGGGCCTGTGGAGCTAGGGTCGGGGGCCACCAGCGACCTGGCTCCTTCCATGTCCTACCTTTTGCTTCTTCGTTTGTTCTATCCCAAAACTCCCTTTATAGAGCCTATACTGGGAAGTCTTGCCCTGGGCTGGTCCTGGGCTGCAGGGAAGAATGACATACAGTCATTGTCCTCAAAGGGCTTACAGTCTAGAGAGAGGGAGATGACGATTATAAAAATAATGATAGTGATACCAGTAGTAACAGCAAATACTCTGTGGCAGGTGCTATGCAAAGCACTTTACCAACAAGTAGATACTATTATTATCCCCATTTTACTTGGAAGGAAACTGAGGTCCAGAGAGGTTAAGAGATCTTCCCAAGATCACTGCTATAAAAATCATAGCAGTACAGAGCAGTGGTAGATTTTAAAAAAAAAACCTAAAAAATAATTATATAATAATAATACTTAAAATTTTTTGGTGATAACCACATGGCCTCCCATCTATTCCTCTCAAATGCCAGGCACATGTGGGCCTCAGGGCCTTTATAATGCTGTTTCTTCTTCCTAGAACAGTCTTCCCCCAGATATCCACCAAACTCACCTTCTTCAAACCTTGTTTCAAAAATAACCTTTTCAGTGATCCCCCCACCATTTACAGTTGTAGCCTCCCACCTTGACTCTCCCTACCCCTTTTGCTTAATTAGCCTCCAGAGCATTTACCACCACCTGTCTTGCTCCAAGTTTTTCTTTTGTTTATGTTGGCTTCTCCCCACTAGAACGTACCTCCAAGCAGGAGTTTTCTGTCTTGTTCCCGGCTGCACTCATAGCATAAAGAACAGGCCTGGCATATAGGAAATGATCAGTGTGCTGAATGACTGAATTATACCTTATAGTATGAAGATAGCCACCTGCAGCCTGCCCCTGAACTACTGACCTCCAGTCTCTGGTCCAGTCTCTGGTTCTCCTTTCTGGTGTCACTAGCACATTCTCCTTAGGGAATTTTACTCTCTCCTGTGGCTTCAGGTTCTTCCCTCCTCTGAGGACCCCGGGATCTTTATCTCTAGACCAGAGCCCACTCCTGAGCTCAGTTGTATAGGTGACACTCCAAGGCACATCAACACGTGGGCCCCACCTGAATCAGAATCCAAAACAGATCCCGATACCTTCCACACAAATGCACTCTTCCTCTTGGTACCATCTCCCAGTGACCCAAACCAGGATCCTGAATATCAGCCCCAACTCCTCCCTGCCTTCACCCCACAATCAACAGTTCTAAATCCTCAAAAGTATTTCTTGGCTGCTCAATTCTCTTTCCCAGCACCTTAATTTAGGCCATTATTATACAATGACTATGGCTTCAGCCTTCTTCCTGGCTGCCCCATCACCACTCCCTCCCTAGGAAACTCTGCTCTATGGTATGCCTAAAACACCAATATGTCCATGCAACTCCAATATTACATTTTCTTCAGCAACTCCCCATTGTCCAATGACTGAAGGCCAAGTTGATAGCCTCTACCTACCTTCCCAGCCTCATCGTTGATCCTGACCCTCCTCATTCCACAAACACATAATGCTATTTCACACTCCCATGCTTGTGCTTGGGCAGCTCATTCTACCTAAAATGTCTGTGCTCCTCTTTTGTGCATGAAAAACTCCTCCTCACCCTTCACAGTCCAACTTAAATGTCACCTTCACCATGCAACCCCCTCTGAGAGAAGAGGAGGGAGCATTGTGAGGACGCAGATTCAAGAAAGGATGAGGCCAGTTTAGGGAAAAATGACTCTTGCAGCTTTTGGAATCCTGTAGGTTGTAAGGTTTTTCTGACTTCAAGTGTGTGGAGGAACCATGCGATTGCCCATGGCTGGGGCCCTCACTGTGACCCACAGATACATGCAGTACCTGATATCTCAAGGAGCTTGTGTCAAAAGGTGTCTGAGACTGTGGGGACTGCCAACTACTTGATATATTCCAGAGGAAAAAACATTCCAAATACCTGAAGCATCACCTTCTATTTAGAGATGGTTTTAGAGATGGTTTGAGACAGAGTGGTATGTTGGCTAACATACCTCTAGGCTCCACAGAGACCCTAGAGTTAGGCTGCCTGACTGCTCTGCCACATCCTTCCTCTAAAACCCTGGACAAGTTACAAAAATATTCTTTCCTTCAAGTTCCCCATCAATAAAATAGGAATATTGATTGTAACTACCTCATAGGATCACTGTGAGGATTAACTAGATTATTATATATAAAGCACTTAGGATATGGTAAGCACTATTTAAGTTTTGATTATTGTGGTTTTCACACTGTGGTTTGGCAGGAGAAGACTGGCAATGATGGAGACAGAGCAATGACTGGGCATTGCTGCTCCAGAAGGGTAGTGGCTAGGAAGGGGTGACCCTGGGGCCAGGGCAAGGCTCCTCTGTGCAGTCCTTCAGAACTCAGCTCCAGCTGACCTTCTCCAATCTCCAATGAGCCCTCCCTGACTCTGGGATTCTCAAGGTCCCATCAAAATCCTCACTTCTATCATGGCCCATGCTGTTTTTATTTGTTTACATGCCTGTCTCCCCACCCAGGCTATGAACTCCAAAAGACAAGTCCATTCTGATGCAGCTCTGGAGCCCCAGTGCCTCACTTGAAGCCAGGCATGAAGTACGGATTCCATAACTGAGTGGAACTATCAAACCCTCCCCCACCTATATAACCTGTGCCCTGAAATACCAAGCTATGAATACCTGACTCCAAGTGTGGCCCCCAGTGAAGGGCCATACTTTCCCATGTACTCTGACCTGGACATCTTGAAGACGAGGTTTCTGTTACTTTCCAGAGAGCAGAGCATCCAAAGTCACTCCTTACAACTCTTCATGATGTCAAGACCTAGAAGATTTTTGTCTGGTAGAGAAGAATGAAGTGGGGCCCATTCCCTGTGAAAGGCTTTTCATGGCAAAATTAGAAATATAACAGCTAGCTTGACCAATCTGGAGCCCTCTGCTATGCCCAGTATTAACTATTTACTTGCTGGACCATAGAAGGGCAAAGGGTCCTAGAGAAAAGGCCAAGACAGCTATTGCCAAACTGTATAAAAACATTTCAATACTTTGGCAATCAGCTGGGCTCTATAGGTACAGTCCAGCCATTATACCTAGACATACCAATGAAAGAGACTCAATGCCTTGTCTTCAGGAGTTTAGTGCCTAGTGAGGAATGAAGGGACAAAACAGAGAGGTTAACATCAGTTACCACCCAGTGAGACAAGAGCTGGAAAAGAGACACATAAAAAGCATGCTGGGTGTCTCATGAAGGAGGACCTGTACTGTTTAGGGAAGGGAAGGTATTTTGGTTAGTCCTTGGAGTTTGGGCCAGGCAGCTGAAGGGGAACAAGTACTGTAGGTAGGGAGAACAATCAGAGCAAAGGTCTGGACCTGGGAATGTGTGGGGTGTGTTGAGGGACTGGGACCAGCAGAGAGTGTAGGAAATGTTGTAGGAGGGACAGGTGGGGCTCAGACCTTGAAGTGTAAGAATCATACACCCAGCCAAGAAGTCTGGCATTTTATTCAATCAGCAGAGGAAAACCAAAAGTGTTTCTTAGACAGGTTAGCGACATGACAAGAAAGCCAGTTCTGACTTTAGTATGGAGAGTGAGCTAAAGGGAGCAAAAGGGGGAGGCAGGGAGGCCAAGTAGAGGCTGAATCAAGTTCCAGGCCAGGGAGGATGAGGACTGATCAGGGAGGTGAATGACTCATGAGATGAAGTATGGAATCTAGAGGGTGTGAGTGGGCAGCACTATCTCAGAATATCAGCTACATTAGGCCAGACTTGGCCAACAGGAATACCTGTTCAGCTTCTAGAATGAGGGAACATTTAACTTCAGATGCTTGAAGTCCAACATGCTAGGTGAGGAGTTTTATCCTCATGCATTTAGCCAACAAATGAGAAAATTATTGGTATGCCCTTACAGTACAGTTCCCAGAACATTTCTCCTTATCTGAGTCACCCATCATAACCCCCCAGACCTTGAAAAAGAAAGGAAGAAGTAGCTCCAATTCACTGCAGAAGCTTCAATCACTATTTATCTTTCAACAAAGGACTCTGTGGCTCAGAGTAATTCTTGCGGACCCCTGGATTATCATTCAACCCATCAGAGAAGAGCTGCAAAGTGTGGAATCCAAAGGCTGTTGTTTGAGGCTGAGCTGTGGAAAGATTTATGGGTCAGGAGTCCTGTGGCCATACAACCATAATTGGTTGTATGACCTTGGGAAAGTCAGTCACCTGCCCCTTAGCCTCAGTTTCCCCACCTTTAGGGGAGGACCATTCTGCACCTCACCTGAGGATAGCACTTCTTCTCTCAACCCACCTTCTACTCTGTGGTCTCAAGCCAGCTACCCAACCTCTCAGCTGGCACACAACAAGAGCAACGATTTTTAAGTACCTACTGTCTTGTGTGTCAGACCCTGTAAAGGACACTCCACACATACACACAATGGAGACAGACTGTCATATCACTACTTTAGAAATAAGAAAATAAGACTCAGAGAGGTTCTACCCTGTTTGAGATCAAGGGCAAATCTGGGATTTACACATAGATACTCAAATGCTAACATGCACAAGTTTTCTGCAAGGTCATGCAGCAGACTCCTGAGTAGGAGAATTCAAATGGGACTCAGAAGGATTCAAGATTCCTTATCACAGTCAGCAAACTAGAGGACCCTCCACCCCTTCAGGGCTTTCTCTCCCTCTCTAAAATATACACAAACCCCTTGAAATGATACACTAACCATCTGTCTTCTCATTCTTTAAAATGAATTATTCTACTTCCTGGTGGAAATGAAAATACAATTATGACCCCATCTCATTGTTTTTAGAGGTTAGGCTTTAGTCTTATTCATACCTGTCACTTACTAGTTGTGTGACCTTGGGCAGGTTGCTTAATCCCTCTGAGCCTGGAACTCCTCATATGTAAAGTAAGGACAAGGATAATTATCTCCTCCTCATAGGTTCATGGCTAATCCATACAGAGCATTTAATTCTGAGTCTGACCCACAATACTGCTCAATACTAGTACTGTCTACAGCACAGATTCTGGAGCCAGAATGGCTGGATTCCAGTTCTGGCTCCACCATTGGCTGACCTTAGACAAGTTACTTAAACTTCTCTGTAGTTCAGTTTTCTCATCTGTAAAATGGGATTCTGATAGAACTGACCTCATAAAATGGCTGCAAAGATTAAATGAGTTAATATGTGTAAAATGCTTGGAAAATTTCAGGCACATCATCACCACTCAGTAAGTGTTGTGTATTATTGTAGATAACCTTCACCATCTACTGTTAAGATATAAAACAGAAAACCCTTTATAAGATGCACTGAGTATTACACAATATTTATTGTGTAAGATATTTAACATATTTATCTGACACCCTATGGGAAATCTTAGAACAAAAGAATTTTGGTGGGTGGAGGAAGGTAGAGAAGGAGGTTCAACTGAGACCACCAGGGTTACAGAACCAGGTAGATATTGGAAAGTTGAAAAGGAATTCATGGTGAGGTGCTGGCTAAAACAGAAAGAGCAACCTCTCTCTCTTTCTCTCTCTCTCTCTCACTCTCTCAATTATTGTAAGAATAAAATAGAATGATGACGTATGACAGAGATTGCTCTTTACCAAACCTATGTCTTCTTCTTCATGGGCACATGGCTAGATTACTCTTTACAGTCTTCCACCATTATGAAAAGCCATATGACCGAATTCCAGCAAATGGAATATGAGTAGAAGTGACGTGTGCCACTTCTTGACCTGGCACATGAAAACCTCCATCCTCCATGTTTGTTCCCCCTTCTGTCACTGGGTGTAGATGAGAGAGTGCTTCTACTGCTACCTGTTGAAACTTGCAGACCCAAAATATGTAAGGAGCCTGGAAGCCTGACTCACCAGTTGGAGGGAAAGCTTACTATCCATCAGAAACACCCATTCTGGACTTTACACAAGAATGAAATAAACTTCTATAGTGTTTAAACCCATATGCTTTCATGGGTTTGTTTGTTATTGCAGCTAGTAATACCCTAACACCTGCTAATGTTTGAAAAGAGCTTAATGCAATACCTAGAACATGGTGAGCACTCACTTTATGGTAGCCAAGAATTCAGGGGACCAGAAAGCCCAACAATGTTGCAGAACACACAACAGTGAAGTTTACATTAGTTCCAGAAAACAAATCTTTTGTTCTATGTCTTTTCTAAACCCACAAAAGCACAGAGGGGCACTCTCTGGATCTCTGTAAAATGGAATAAATAATTCCCATCTGACAGCATGACCCTGAAGAATAAAGGAAATAATTATAACTGCAATTTTGTAGAGATTCTGTGCATCAGGCATTTAGCTAGTGACTTTAATTACCTACATTATCTTATTTCTTTCTTTCAAGTAAACTAAGAATCCTTATTTTACAGAAGAAGAGACTGAGGCTAGGAGGTTAATAGTTTGCCCAAACCACACAGAAAAGAAATAGGCACCAAGCCTGGTCTGACTGACTCAGAGCCAGACTCCTTAACCACTGGCCTTCCCTAGGTAAAGGGATGCCCTCCAGGGCCCATCTCAGGCTGATTGGGTCCACATATGGAATTCATCCAACAGGGGAGGACATTAGGTCTGGGGTCACAAGGGCTGATAAATTGAGTCTCTTTGTAGGATTTGGGGTCTTGCTGGCTCAGTCCATCTCTCCAGGTCAATCCCATTGTCAGCTCCTGGGACCTGGCCAGCTGCTGCCAGACCAGCATTGTTGCAGCATGTAAAATGCTGAAAAGAAAATGGAGGAAAATAGCTCAGCAGTAGGGAGGAGGGAACTTGTCACCCCACTCCCTTCTATCCCATGCCTGGACTCCCAGGAGGCAACTGGAGGTTGGACCCTGGCTCTCCCCCAAGGTCACCTTCACAACAGTTCCACCAGGGCTCTGGCTGGCAGCACCCGCCAACGCCAGGCCGTGATGGATTACTGCTCGCTCTGGCTACTGTTCACTGCACAATCCAATCTAGGAGACACACATATTTCTCAATTCAGGGACTTCTTTTATTTTATGAAAAATCAGCCAGCTGCTCAGGCATGAGTGGCTAGGCTTGGCAAGTACTTGGATTTTGTGAGACTCCACTACTCCAGTTGCCTTCCTAAATTCTCTTCCCTCTACCCTAGCCTACCCATTAGCTACTCTTGGCCCTGTAGAGGATAGAAGAAAGAGCACGGGTTTGGGAGTCAGATAGTCCTGGGTTAAAACTCCACTTCTGCAACTTGTTCTCTGTGAGCCTCAGCTTCCTCATGCATAAAGTGGTAGTGATACTACCCACACTCCAGAGTTATTATGAGGAATAAATGAGTCATGGGTGTGGAATTCCTGGCATAATAAGTAGCTCACCTGTACCTCCCATGCACAGGAACTTATTTGATTTCTTCTTCTCCATCTCTATTCTTACTCACTTGCTCCTCGTTCTCTGCTGTCCTCTGCTCTCCCTCCTTCTCCCTTCTCCTCTCTTCTCTGGTTCATTCACTGTAGTTCATATCAATCTTCAAACTTCCTGAGGATGTCCCAAAGTACTCTGTTTTAAAAGTCAGAGCAATTACTACCACAGGCCTCTCTAAACTCTACTTGTTCTTTTTTTCTACCTGTACCTGGACAACTAAAGTCTATCCTGTGTTGTCATTAGGACATAATTCTTATGACTCAGACAACAGTAATTCTGAGACTGACTTCTGGAAAGGCTGATTCAAATACACCCTTAAATCCCTTGTCATTATCCTTTTAAATTCTAGAGAATCATTATTCCCAGTTCTTCATCTGCCCTCTATACTTAACTCTTCTTATATGAATAGGATACCACATCAGCTCAAAGAAGGAAGAAAGTATTCTCTTATTGGAAGTGACCAAGAGATTATTTTTGTGGCACTGGATAAAAGCAAAATAGCAATCCATCCTATCCCATAAGTTCAAGTTCCTCACCACCTCATGGGTCATTTGAATCATCTCGATAATGAACTTTTCAATGGGCAGAAGATTAAGAATATGGGCTACTCTTAAAATCAAAGCTGCATTAGTGTCATAGGAGAAGACAAAAATTGAGCACAGCCTTAGAAGACATCCCTAATAAGGTCCTCCTTTTGCCAATGACAACTTATGGGCTGGAAAAGATTGGTCTTTCAAGTTAAGAGAGTCCAGAGACTCTGGTCCAGGGGCAGCCACACTCTAGGCACTGGCACCAGCAGCCAGAATGGAGTCAGAGGCTTTGGGTGCCTGACTCACCTGTCATACATGTCAACACCAGAACACAGCATCTTCCCAAACATCCTTGACTTCTCAAGTGGACCTTCCTCACTCTAACACCCAGCTATTCTTCAAGCGCCACCAAATCCACCTTCCTTTCTTCATCCACAATACTTCTGCATTAACCCAGGGCCATAGTCCTACACCAGCCTCCCCCTGCTCCTTGAGACTCCCTGCAGCCCCCATTCTCTCTGCACAGTGGTGGAGATCTTTCCAAAATGCAAATCTGACCGTGTCCCTCTATTCCTTGAAACTCTCCAATGGCTGTCGCTGTTCTCAGGCTGGTATTACTGGTTAGAACAGCAAACATTTTCTATGAAGGGTCAGGTAGTAAATATTTTAGGCTTTGCGGGCTATGCATACAATGTTGCAACCACTCAGCTGTTGTAGTTATTGTAGTTGTAGTTAACTATGTAGTTAACTATAGTTAACTATAACCACTGTAGTTAAAAGCAGTCATTAACAATAAGGTAAGCAAATGGGTTTGGTGTGTTTCAATAAAAAATAGGCGGGCAAGGGTGCCTGAGTGGGTTAAGCATCCAACTTTTGGTTTTGGTTCAGGTCATGATCTCAGGGTCGTGAGACTGAGCCACACATTGGGCTCCACATTCAGTACAGAGTCTGCTTGGGATTCTCTCTCCCTCTACCCCTCCGGCTCATGCTCGCCCTCTCTTTCTCTCTCTTTCTAAGGTAAATAAATAAATCTGATTGATTGATTGATTGATTGATTAAAATAGGCAGGGAGCCAGATTTGGCCGGCAAGCCATTGTGTGCAAACCTCTGAGATATAGACCAATGCCTTGAGTGACTTGGCCACTGCCTCAAAGAGGTTAGCCTCATCACTCACCATGCAATGATGATGGCTTTACAGTCCAGTCACACAATATGATTCATTTCCTCCAAGCACTCTGTTTTATCAAGTCCTCATGCCTCTACTCATGCTGTTCATTATGTTCATATCTTTACCTTACTAGTTCCTACTCATCTTAGAAGACTTGGATCAGTCTTTGAGGGGAAATTTGGTCATGTGCATCAAAATTTGAAACACACGTTTCTGTCTGACTTTGCAATTCAACTTCTAGGAATTTATCCCACAGACAGCTAATTCCCCAAAAGCATTCAAAGACATACCCGTAAAGATGTTTGTTGGAGTATTAAAACAGATTGGAAACAAAAAATATAAATAAGTAGGTAGATTTAAATTTTTTTGGTAGATTTAAATTTTTAAAAATGAAATAGATTGGAAACAACCTAAATGTTCATCAATAGGGGACTAATTAAATTATGATACACACATAAAATGAATAGGCTGGTATTGAAAATAATGGAGTAGATTCAGATATTCAGATGCCCTGATAGGAAATAATTTTCAAGATACATTCAGAAAGCAAAATTCAAGATTATGTATGACAATACAATTTGTATAAAAAATGATACATACACACAAATGCTTGATATGTGTAAAGCATTTGAAATAATACAGAAGAAATATAACAGTGCTACTTTTGGGGAATGGAACTGCAGTTGAAGGATTGGAGCAAGGCTGCCAGATATGGTTGTAAAGCCTGTGCACTATGCAGGCCCAGGTGGAGTCACAGGCCTAAACCACAATGGCAATTGTGTTCCCTGGAGTTGTGCAGTAGAGCAGCAGATCTGATTTTGGAGAAGATAAATGGTTTATTAGCTACTACTAATAATGATCTTAAATACTATTTGAATTTTTACAACACCAAAGCCTGAAGCCTATGAGTGAACCATGCATTTGAAGACTGTACTATTGCTGTTTGCCTGCTTGACAAGCTTTAAATCTTTTGAGGGGAAAAGCCTACCTCATTTGTAGCACAGTGTGAATGATGACATCAAAGACAAGAGTACAAGACACAGAGAAAGTAGATTAACCTGAGTTGGAGCTGGATCTTGCCAGAGAAAAAAAGCAAGGAAGGGTAGTTAAGCCAGAGGGAACAGAAAGAGCAAAGGCATCAATGGGTGAGAAAAAGTTGCACATTCATGTTTTTAGAGTCATACAGAGAGATAGACTGCATATGTACAAATGGGTATTAGATTTAATACAGTTCCTCAGACCTACTGTGTGCCCAAGTCATGTTGGACAAGTCATGGTCTCTGAACAAGTCAAGTACAGTCAAGGCCAGCTGTCCAGAATTGGACACATCATGACCTTCTGTGATTCCAGTGCTCAGGAAAAGGAAAAGGAGGATGATTGCAGATTCCGTTAATATAAGGAAAAATGTTGTTAGCATCTTGTGGGTCAGAGGCAAGAGACAACTGCTGATAGGGATTGTAAAAGAAGCTTCATGAAGAAGCCAGTATACGACATGGTAAATGAAGGATGAGGAGGATTTTGACAGGCAGAGATAGAGCAGCATAGGGCAGAAGCGGGCAACATTTTAAGCAAAGTAAAGGGAAATAAGAGAGCCCAGGACATGCTCAGGTTGCTGGAGCATAGAGCCACACAAGAGAAGGTTATAGATGAACCGAGCAGGATTGGTTGGCTAAATGGAGAGGGCTTTGAACATGAGGCCAAGGATGCTGGCCTGTTTCCACGCTGTTGGTAGAGTCTGGGTTTCCAGCTGACATTCTCAGAAGCTGAGGGTTATTATCCAGGACATTAAGTGGCTAATGGGCCCATCCCAGTGCCCTGTGCAGCCTGGAGCACAAATGTTTTCCAAATGCTGTTTTTATCTCTTGGCAACAGTGAGGCCAAGCCCTCTGAGCTAAAAGCCCTGTATTTGCTGTGGTCTATTCTCCTTTCTACTGCCCATGGCCTAAAGACCTGAGAATTGTCTCTTCAACATCACCACCCCACACCAGCCCCAGCCCAGCCTAGCCCTTCCCCAGAAACAAAGCCAAACCCACACCTGCTCTCTCTGACCTCATTTCTTCCCCACTAATTGATCAGAGCACAATAATAGCAGGCAGCAGGAGGACTAGTCCCTGATGGATGCAAAGCTCAGGAGAGAGCCTCAATTATTAATCCTGTGCCAGCTGCTGGAGCCAACAGGCCTTCTGGGTGCCCAAAGAGTAGCCTGTTCCCAGGTGGGGATGGGGTCAGAGGTGGGGTGTGGGGTGGTGGCTGAGTAATACCCAGCAGCTCCTAGGCCACATCCGGAGCCCCTGGGGCAACAGGATCTGATGCCTGGCCTGAGTGAGTGGGTAGATCTGCCTGTGATACCAAGAGGTGGGCCATTTGGAAGGCCCTGGAGACAGGGCCACTTCCCTTTTCCTCATCGGTGGCTGATGCCCTTCCTGCTGCCTCCCCTTCCCAAACAGGGAAGGCCCTCAGGACAGAATCAGTGGGAGAACAGCAGCGAATTTTTCCAGCCATCCTAGCCAGGCCCAGGCCTTGTACCTCCCAAGTATTCTTTCCATGGTTCAAGTCTTCTTCCCATAGTTCAGATCATGGCCTTCCTAGGGAACTGGGGGTGGAGACACAAATATAACTCCCCTACCTCTGCCTGCCCCAGCTGTACTCAACTTCCATGGCTAACCTACCCAAGTCTCACCTCCTCCAGGAAGTCTGCCCTGACTGATTCTGCCCTCTCTAGCTCAGTTCTCTTCTGAATTCCTTTTATTTTGAGCCACCTCATGGAGTCCACATGATTATAAGCTGTTTATCAGCATTCCCTTATGGCTGTGAGCCAGCTGCTATATCCCTGTAAACTTTTTTTTTTTAAGATTTTATTTATTTATTTGACAGAGAGAGATCACAAGTAGACAGAGAGGCAGGCAGAGAGAGAGAGAGAGAGGAGAAAGCAGACTCCCTGCCCAGCAGAGAGCCTAATGCAGAACTTGATCCCAGGACCCTGAGATCATGACCTGAGCCAAAGGCAAAGGCTTAACTCCCTGAGCCACCCAAGCACCCCATCCCTGTAAACTTTTTAAGGGCAGGGCTCTGTGTCCTCTTTTTGTTTGTGGGAAAGGGAAAAGGCATGGAATTATGAACCACAAAAACAGAGTTCAAGCCAGGTCTCTGCCACTAACAAGCTGCCCAACCCCTATGAGCCTCAGGTTCTCAATCTGCAAAATGGAGAAGATAATAATCCCAGCCTTCCAGGTAAATTGTGATGGGTCACTGGGGCTGTGTTTTCCACACCTTCTAACCAGGAACACCAACTTCTACTGGGCCCATTCTCCCAAACTCCGTGTACTCCCAAAAGAACCTCTTTTTTCTAATTAAAAGTGATATAAAACGAAATGTGTATTGATTTATTGTACCTACCATGCTGCCAATGTCACTTTAGAGGCATGTTCTAACCAAGGTGGGTGCCATGTTCTACAAAGGTATGCACAATAACAATACCTCTTAAAATGAAAGTCCCTGGGAAAAGGGCCAGGAACCATGCATGACCCTGGGATACCTTTTAGAACTCATTAGGCTACAAGAAAGGACTGAGGGATGTGGAAGTCAATGCAGCCACCCGGAAGCAGCCCAGGTGCTGCAGTCATCAGACATGAGTTCGAATCCTGTCTCTTATTTGAAAGTTGTCATTCCCTCTCTGAGCTTAGACTTCCCCATCTGGGGGGTAATCCTACCTTGAAGAAGTAGTAAAAAGAAGCAAAACAATCTCTGTAAAATGCCTGGCACATACTGAATACTCAACGAACAGTAGCTATGGTTTTGCGGGGTTTCTTTGGTCAGATTTCTTGAGGTATAATTTGTACAACATGAAATTCACCAATTTTATGTGTATAATTCAGTGAGTTTTGACAAATGTATTACTCATGTATCACCACCACAATCATGGCAGAGAATATTTTCATCACCCTTTCCATAGCACTTTGCTCAAGCCTCCTTTCAACCAATACCTTCCTGCTTCTCATGGCCCCTAGCAACCACTGATCTGATTTCTGTCCTTATAGTTTCCTTTTCTAAAATTTCATGTAAATATCATAACACATGTGCTGTCTTTTGTGTCTTCTTTCATTTAGCATAATACACTTGAGACTCATCCATTTCATCAAATATATTGGTAGTTCATCCTTTTTACTGATGAGTGGTTTTCCATTGTATGGGTATACCACAATTTGTTTATCCTTTCACCAGTTTGGTATTTAGGTTGTTTCTATATATTTGGGGCATTAAGAATAAAGCTGCTATAAACACTGGTTATGAAAACCATGGTTATCATTTATTAGGATCACACAAAATCAGAGCTGGGCAGGTCCTCAGAAATCATCAAGTCTAGCACCTTCATCCTGAAGATAAAGATGAGGCTCAGAGGGTAAATTTAATAGTTTAGCTCCTTGCTTCTCAAAGTGTGGTCCATGAGTCAACAGCATCAGTGTTACCTAAGAGCTCATGAGAAATGCAGAATCCCAGACCCCACCCCAGACAGAATCTGCATGTTAGCAAAATCCCCAAGCGCTTTGCAGGCACATTCATCTTTGAAAAGCACTGATCTAAAAGGCAAGAGCTGAATATGGGATGAATACTAACATATCTGACTTCCAGGCCAGAGCTGTAGCCCCTGAGTCACAATAATTGGCTGTGGGGGTGGTAGGCAATGACAGACCAAGGCTTCAGACTCTGGAAAGTTCTTCTACTCTGGGATGAGTCTGGCTGGTCTAGCTAAGGACAGAGCTGCAGCTGCTTCTGTAGCCTCTTGGGGCAATGGGGCCTCTTGGTGTCTGGGTCAGCTTGGGTTCCAGAGATCCTGGGCTCCTTAATTGAAAAACATAATTATTTATTTAGGTACTAAAGCTGTTAGCATGCAGAATTAATGACAACCATCTAGCCTAGGTTGAGGGAAACAGAAGAAGGCAAAGGAGACCTAGATGGGGATTTCAGAGTCCAGAAGTATTCAATAAACTCATCTCCTATAAACACACCTTAACAGTGTAATTATGTCTATTAAACAGATACTCATGAGCATAATGAGCACACCTTCCCTTAAGCAGCTAAGGGAAATAATAATAATAATTATTATTATTATTAAATCATATAATATTTTATAATATTATTAAGTAATAGCTATAAATCATTTACATTTTTAACAAATTATAAAACAGCCTTCTCATTAATGGCTGATAATTTTAGGTTGGTAAGTTTAGAAGTGAAAATAATATTGCTAGTCATGAAATTTTCTATTATTTTGTATTGGCTGTTACAGGGAATTTCCCAGCTAGGAAAGAAACAAAAAACTTGGTTTACCCCAAGATGAACAACCAACTAGCAAATCTAGGGCCCTGTACTCTAAAGGAGATCTCACTATTGATCTTCAGATAGCTCTTGAACATCTGTGATGCTCTGTTAACTGAAAGCAGGGGGTGAGCAACCTTGAATGAATCCTCCTCTCCTGGAGCTTATTGTCTAATGTGGGGGGAAGGGGGGGCAGGGGGAGCAAGATAAAGCTAAAACACATGAATAACCATACAAGGCAGTCTGCCCATGATGTGTAAGTGGTACCAAGTGTCAGTGTTTCTGTAGCTCAGAAGAAGACAAAATCTCTGTGGCTAGGGTGGGTATGCAATACTTCCAGGGTGAAGTAAACTGAGCAAGGCATTAAAAGAAAGAAAAGGGCAGAATGCATCAGAAAATGAGAACAGCTGGAACAGAAGAGTGGGGGTGGGAAAGAGACATACTGCAAAGGGTCCTTGTATGGCAGGATTACATAGTGAAAGAGGACAATGAGATGAGTCCAGACATGAAATTGGGGCGAGCAGCCGAGCCAGGCTAGGAAAGCAGGATTTAATCCTAAAAACAACAGGAGTCAGTGAAGATTTTTATACAGGTGACACATATAGTCAGATTTTTAACTTAACCTTGAGAAAATTATAGACCCATAACATATTAAATCCAGGGAAAAACACTTTGTTGATATTGTCATAATCACATGGTTGTTTTAGAAATACAGATTCCTAGGCCCCATTCCTGGCCCAAGTAATTAAAGTCTCTGAAGTAAGGCCTGGGAATCTGCTTTAGCTTAAAAATGCTTGTTTTAATTTTATTTAAGGAAATTGATTTTAAGCCTCTCAGACTTTCTAGAAGAGGAAACCAAGGTTTAAATGGAAAATGAATTTCCCAAAGATCGTATATCCATTAACTGACAGAGTCAAGACTGCCAGATTCCAAAGACCATTCCAGGATTCCTCCCTCACCAAATTGATTTGGAATTTATTTTATTTTATTTTATTTTATTTTATTTTATTTTATTTTATTTTAAAAACACCTTGTAGCACCAGATTTTATATTCTTTAGATGTATACAGTTGGACTATCCTACCATAGCCCCCCCAGGAGGAAACTTTCTTGTACTTTCTGCTCATCCTTTTCCACTGGCTCCAACCTCCTCTCCTACCCATGCCACTCAACACAGACCAGCGAAGGCCAGTTTGGATCAGTCTTCAGAGGCCTTCCTCTTGCTATATAGAACACTAATGCCCCCTCGGCATCTTCTGGACCCAGGTGATGGGTATCAGTTGAACAGATTAGGTGTAGAGAAAGAAGGAGTCAGTTTAATTGCATTTCATTTCACAAAGCACAGAGACTTCAGTAAGGGTCAAATATTGCAAAAAATAGTGATAACTTTTCCTGTTCAATCCTCCTTGGCCTGTCCTATGCTCCAGCCCCAAACCCTTGGAACTTACTCCCACAGCTATGCTGGTGCTATGGAGGGTAGGAGAGAGCATGGAATCACACCTCCTAACAAGTGAAGATCCAAAATACAGAATCAAGATTTAAATAATAATATTCAACCCTTATATAGTACTTACTCTATGCTAGGCACTCTTTGAAATGCTTTTCATTTTTAACCATTATAACAACCCTCTGAGGTAATTACCATTATTATTCCCACTTTATAGTTTAGGGATTAAAGACCCAAAGAAGTTAAGTGACTGACCCTGGATCTTCAGGCTAGTGAGTGGTCAAGCTGGGAATCATATATAGGCGGTCTGGCTTCAAAGGCCATGCTCCTAACCATAATGCTAAACCCACTGTGTGCCAAGCCTTGTGCTGGCAACCAAATACAAAGATGAGCCAGAATCAGCATTAGGGGAGCTCACAGTCCAGTGGAGGGAGGTAATCACTAACACAGACAATAACAACACAGTGTGATAAGGGCTGAGACAGAGAGAAGCCCAGGGATCTGGAAGCCCAGAGAAGAGCTGCCTGCTCCCACCCAACCCAGCCTGGAGATCAGGGAAACATCCTGAAAGAAGGGTGCCTGACCTGCCCCTGGAAGATAATCATCTGCCAATAATTGCTCCCCAGGAGGCAGGCATTAGTGTTTCCTGTGCCTGGACCAGCTCTGGTCCTGATAATCCCTTTCCCTCCTAATTGGATCTGTATGCTTCACACTCAGATTCTACCCCTGATGAGAGAAGACTCAGCCAAACCCTACTTCCTGGATTCTGTATATTCAGCTCCCATTAAAAGCTCCAGTTTAATAATCTCCCAAACTTCCATGGCCACAGTGTGGGAGAGATCCTTTTCAGTAAACCTTCTAACAAAACACAATTCAATTATGTCCCCAAACCCCAAAATAGAATGATTTTCTTATTCTCTTTTCTTTAGAATCTTTACGGGGAAGGGAACACACATAGGGACTGGTGTAATCCAGCCACTGGAGGGTTTCACCAAAGGAGGGACATGAACAGAGTAAACAATACCCACTAAGGTCCTGCCTGCATAATGGGGAGGAGAGTCCTCAAATGAGATCAGAAGCAAAGAAAAGCATGTCTTGGCTGAGAGAGCCTGATCAATCAAAAGCATCCTAAGGAGTGTTACAGCTGTTCCAGTCTCACATCTGGAATCCTTTGAACAAAGAAAAAGGTACAGGTGGCTCTGCTCATTTGTTTGCAGGGGCAACCCATGCAGGTGAGACCTCAAACCCATTTCTGGGAGAGAATTTAATCAAGCACCCCAGGGCTAAGTACTGAATGGGGAAAAAGACCAGTACTGCTCCCCAAGGCAAGAAGTCCAAGAGAACATGATTTTGGCCTGTCCTCCACACTGACTTACATGAAGACAGAGCACTGGGCCCTAAGCCTGGTGCTGGCTAGAAAGGAAAGAAAGGAGGTGACTCTGAGTCTATACTGAGATTCAGCCTCTGAGCTCATCACTTTCTTGAGTCTCAGTTTTCTCATCTGTGAGATGTGGCTAATCATTTGTGATAGGCTTATCCCTATAGGTTCATCTTAGAGAACTGTTGGGGGAATTGGATAGGATTATGGCTGTGAATGTGCTTTGTAAATGGATTCAAGGTACAAATGTGAGTTTGTCTTCTACTCAATCACTGATCTCTAGGAATACGTCACATTTGTTTTTACCTATCATTTTGTTATTATGGGTACTTTTCACTTTATACCATTTCTGTAAGGTAGATGGAACAGGTATTATCTCATTCCATAGACAAGAAAGCAGGACCCCAGAGAGGTAACTCAACTATAATCCAGGATTTTTTCTATAGGTAGGAATAATAACTATATATACTGCTTTATCACTTTATAATCAACTAAGCATTTATACTTAGATGTTTCTTCTGATCAACCCTACAACCCTGAAAAGGGGCAAACTAACCCCTCCCTCCATTTTATAATGAAACAACTGATTCTCCTTGAAATGAGGGTAGCAAGGCAATGCTACATAGCCAGAAAGAGACAGACCCAGAAATTTAACCTGGTCCTTCAGATTCCAGATTCAGTGCCTGCTTCTCTCTATTGTTCAACTTAAGTCACTCCTAGGTGGAAATTCCTTCTAGCCATTGGTTTCAGAGTGGGGTATTACTTCTCGGTCTTTTGGCTAAGATCAAGTGTGGTTTCAGAGTGGAGAAAAGGAATTTTGACATATGGTACCTGACTTTGATTGACCTTGACCATTTCAAATGTAGTCTTTTGAACTTTGAGTGTGTTACTGTATAAAATGAGAGTACCCCTTCCCTTGCAACTGCATGAGGTGCCACCTAAATTCTAACTCTGTGACCCTTGAATGCACCTACTCATTTCCATGTTCCTCCTTCTACTAGCTTGGGAAACTTCTCAAGGCAGAGACCCTGTTTTACCTGCCCTGCGTCCCCAGTGACTATATATAAAAGCTTGCCAAAAATGCCTTTATGAATTTGAACAAATCCCTCATTTCTCTTCGTTTCAGTTTCACTTTCCATAAAATAAAGGAGTAGGAGGCGATAGCTTCTAAGTTTCTTCCAGCATTAAAATTGCTTGATTTCGTAAGAATGATGTTTTCTTTACCTATCAAAAGCATGATCACCCTCCAGCACCAGTTTGTCTTCCAATACTTCTCTAATCTCCCACAGGCCTTTGGGGACCCTCCCTCTCCTGAAATGCCAGAATAGTCACTATCTGGGCCATTCACCTGTCTTTCATCCATGCCACCTCACCCATTACCTGTTCCTGAGCACCTGTACCTTTTATCCATACATTATAGGGTATAGATTATTTCCCCCAGTTATACTGAAGTTTTTGAGCAGGAGCCATGTACTACCCTTTTGGCTTTGCCCCCTTGTGTGCCAAGTGCAGGCCTGCATTCATGGCTAGGAATCAGAGAGCTGGATATTACTCCAAGCTTCTTTACTGACTCCTTGAACAAGCCACAAGACTCCTGAACCTCAGTTTCCTATGATATAAAATAGTACTAACATTATTGCTTCCAGAATTGTTGTGAGATTCATGTTAGATAACAGACAAAAAACATTTTGTTATCCCAAATAATCTTACAAAAGTAAAAGTGTAATTAGCGTCATGGTATGATTACTATTGAATATATTTGACTATGGAAGAATATAAAGAACATGCATGTATTCATCTGCTCAAAAATTTTTCCAGACACTAAGATAGGTTCCAGAGGAAAACAAGGTGCTCCCAGGGTCCTGGAATTGAGCCCTGCAGCAGGCTCCCTTCTCAACAGGCAGCCTGCTTCTCCCTCTCCCACTCCCCCTGGTTGTCGGAGTCTGTCCTCAAATGTTTCTCTGACTACAAGAACATTCTGGTGAAAGGAGCACTGAATTTAGAGGCAGAGACTTGGGCTTGAATCTGAATTCTGTTCTTGTGTGGCCTTAGGTCAAGTCATTTTAACACTTTGAAGACCAATTTCCTTTATTTATAATGAGGAAGATGGACCAGGCCATGGTTCCCAGCTATGCAAGTTTAGGAGTCCATGAATATAAGAAAACTCATGGCATCTTTTCAAACTCTAGTGGATCTGTGGGGGTGGGGAGAATACATGGTTAATTTCTAAGTGGCTGCTGTCAAGCATAGGAATAGAAAAGTACACCCTGCCTAGAGTAGAAGATGCTGTCCTCAAATAGCGTATCTCCTAAGCACCACTGGCCCTGGCCTGCCTGTGTCCTTTATTGAGGCCGTGAGGCAGAGGCTGTTTCAGCACCACGGATAACTCCACCGTGGTGCTGCCTCCATGGCCTGAAGCCTAAACAGGCCTTTCCACCACCAACCAGATGTTCCTGCTTTCTCAGCCAGCTTAAGGCTAAAACAAACCTTTTCAACCAGGGTTTATCAGAGTTTCTAAATTACATACTGGGAAGAAATTTAATTGGTTTAATTAAGAAAGTTTATTTCATGGTAATTCAGTTTTGTTATGCTGCAAGACTTAATGTGTCCTCTGGTGGGAGCGTCTGTTATAAATATTCATTGATTCACTCAAATACCCTCTCCTGGCCCTAATCTCCCTCCCTTACCCCATAGAGTTTGAAAATGTGTCTGAAGAATATTGAGGAAAGTGAGGCCTTCCTGAGCAAGGACATCAGGCCAAGACAAGGTCAACTGAATTCAGTGAGAAAGGCACAGAAGTTCAGAACTAAAAGAGATTTTAGAAATATAGTGTGCCACTCCTCTACTTTATAAATAGAGAAATTGAGGCCTGGAGGAGAAAGGGCAGGTCACACACTTAGCTAGTGACAGATATGAAACTAGGGACCAAGTCTCCTGACTTCCAATCTGCTGCACTGATCCCCCAAACTCTAAAGTCAGGCTATTTTCAAGCTAACTCTTGAGATCATTTGGTCAATTTTCTTAAATACTGAGGAGGAAGCTAAGGCCTAGACAGGAGGGTGACTTGCCCTAAGCCACATACTGGCCCATCTGCCTCCATCCCACTGCAGAATTCCCCAACCTCTGAGAATCACGCAACTTCTGCTGGATTCCCTCCAGTGAAAAACAGCTCAGTATACATTTGTACAACTAGACTAGTTGTAGTAAGGGGATAAAATTGATATTTGACATTGCCTTTCCTTTATTTATTTATTTATTTATTTATTTATTTATTTATTTACTTGAAAGAGAGACAACAAGAGAGGGAATACAACCAAGGGGAGTGGGAGAGGGAGAAGCAGGCTGCCTGCTGAGAAGGGAGCCTGCTGCAGGGCTCAATCCCAGGACCCTGGGAGCGTGACCTAGCAGAAGGCAGATGTTTAACAACTGAGTCTCCCAGGCACCCTGACATTGCCCTTCCTTGAAGAAGTGTACAATCCAGTTGAGCAAAGGATAAAATGAAAGTAAGAAGCAAAGTGGCAGTAATAATCACCCCTTATGCATTGCTCAAACACACTCCTCACAGTTCCCCTAATGTGTCCGAGTATTTCACACTTTTGTGCCTTTGTACTTGGAAATCCTTCACCAATGCAACTGCCTCATCAACTCCCACTCATTCTTCATGACTCCAAAAACCACCCCAACCCCTTCCCTGTCACACAACCATAAGTAAGTCCCTCTCTCCTCCATGACCCAATGTACTCTACCATTTTATCTCATGACATTTATCACACAAATCCTATCTCACAGAATTTGTTTGTCTGTCTTCTCACCAGGGTAAGCTCCTTGGAATCACCAGTGCCAAGAGCATTGTCTGGCAAAGACTAGAAACTCATCAAATAGTAGCTAAATGGATGAGTATGAAACTCATTTACTGTGGAGTTTCAGTTCATTGGGGTATAAACCTGGAATAGTTTTATTTTTCCAATAACTACTATCAACCGTGCTCTATTGAACCCTCCCTTTTCCTGCTGGGTAACAGGCTGCCCTAACAAACTCTCAGTCTGAAGCCATAACTTTTCAGTCACTTTTAGTTATTATACCAGTTTCATCTGTGTTCTTTAGGACTCAATTCTGTTTGCTTATTTTTTTTCTTATTCTTATATTTGATTTGAATCTCTTACCACCCAACCTGTGCCATTCCCTGCTCCATACCCCACCATCCCTAACCTGCTCAAGTATCTGGTTCTTGTTGTGGGGGGTAGAGTATGCTCTTACCCACCTTCTCCTCCCTCTTACACTGCTCTAATATTGGGGTTCAAGGAGGAAAGCAGAAGGTAGTGGCCTCCTAGTGTGACAGCTCACAGTAAGGTAGTTTTCTCCTAATTGTGCCTTGGCTTTAGTCGCTGACCTGGTTTATGATCTGTGCAGTCCTTGTGGAACTGGGGAGTCTCCCCTAAATTCTGCAGAGGAGGGCCCTCCTCCAAGACATTCTATGCACTGCACCCCCTGAGATTTGCCTCATCATTGGTTGATACCTCCCATCATGATCTCACAGCTCAATCCCAATGCCTCTCCCTGATGAGGTCCCTAATCTCATCTAATCTCTTAGGGCCTCCACTCGGAGGTTTGTGAGCACATTCGAGAACTGACTGATATAGAAGGTTTGTCCTTACTTCTTTTGTCTGGCCAACCCACCACCACCCATCACTCTGCTCATCTGCTGCTATACCAGAGCCAGGCCAGGTAGTTAAATGGAGAAACAAAATGTCAGTCTATTCTTTACCTGGGGCCTTGTCTCACGGAGGGGAAATCGTTTGTCTCCTCCAAGGGAATGAGGTGGGAAGTAACAGCTTTTCCCTCTCCCATTCCTCCTCTTCTAGTGGGGAGGGGGTTAGAGTAGGGCTTGTTTTCTAAACCCTAAATCCGCCATGCATTTTCCATGCTTCTCTCACCCCTGTCAGTGAGGCTGAAAAAGGGAAAGACTCCAAGAAAATAAAATTAGAAAAGAGCTGCTCTCAAGAGCCACCTGGACAACCTCTGACTATGGCAAGTAAGAACAAGCTTGTGTTGCTCAATCCACTGACACTTGAAGGTTGTATGTTCTAGTCGCAAATATTAATACTTCACTTAGTACTTACTAACACACACATAGAAAGTGCTTGGTAAATGTAAAATGAAGCTGAACCTTAAAGACTAGACAGAATTAGAATCATGCAGAGGAAAAGGAATGGTTATGACATTTTACAGGAGATAGTACAGTGCTCAGCACTTAATGGGCCCTCAATAAATAACATGGATTAAACAGATCCATTCACAGCTAGAACTTTCCTCTGGGGGGAAAAAAACTAAATTACAGGAACTTTGCAGCCAGACAGACTGAATTCAGATCACCATACTTCCTTCAATTTGGCATCTTTAGTAAGTCATTTGATCTCTCAGTCTCTGTATCTTCATTTGGAAAAATAAAGGAGGGGGGATTTAATAAAACCATTTAGAGGACTGCTGTGAGTATTAACAGGGTGCATGGTACTGTGTAGCCGAGAAAATGCCATGTGTTCACCAAATAGGTGTCTTTTCCTCCTGTGCATATAGCTTGACTTTATTTCCCAGTTCTGTAAGGAACCATGAGACTGAAGTCTGGCCAATGGAATGTGGATAAAAATGAAGCATACCACTTCTAACCTTGGCCCTAAATCCATCATGCATTTTCCATGCTTCTCTCACCCCATCAGTGAGGCTGAAAGGGAAAGACTCCAAGAAAATAAAATTAGAAAAGAGCTGCTCTGAAGAGCCACCTGGACAACCTCTGACTATGGCAGGTAAGAACAAGCCTGTGTTGCTCAATCCTCTGACATTTGAAGGTTATATGTTCTAGTCACAAGCATTAAAACCTCCCTTAATACTTAATAACACACACATAGAAAGTGCTTGGTAAATGTTGACCATTATTAATAATATTTTTATATCACTTCAGTTTACAAGCACTTTTTATTTCTTCATGTAATTTGTTTTCACAATGCCCTTGTGAATACAGTATGGAGAACAAAGAGTAATGCTCCATTTTATAAGTGAGGAAGCAAGACCTGCTGGTGAATGGAGGTATCTGCCAATCACACACAAGCAAGGAAGTCATATGACCAAGACCAAAACAATTAGACTTGACTCAAGCCCTTCTTACCCTGCCCAACATAACCAGCATCAGTCCCCCGGTATTTGTCCATGCCAGAGGATGACAATAATTTAGGGTCACTAGTGGGACACAAAAATTTAGTAATTCCTGACAAGCCTTGTGCAGGCAGGCAGACCAGATACCAGATACTAAAGTTAGATGTGGTGACATCATCATTGGTTCAGAATTCAGACCGCATGCCATGATGGAAAGAACTAGGAGATGTGGATTCTAGTTCTGGCTTTGCCACCATCTTGCTGAGTGACTTTGGGCAAGTCACTGTGCATCTCAAGACAAAATCTAGAAGGTAGTTGTCAGGACTTAGGGGTTAGCCTTGTCCCAGAGGTCAGGGGACCCCATGATTGCAGAGTGGGCAGAGTGTACTCTAACTCCAGGAGACTTTGGGAATCTCCTCAAAGGCCAGCTGAGAATGGGCCAGCTCCATCTCTCACCTCTACCCCATGCAGCTGCTCATGCTTCAAAACCCCAGTCAAAAGGCATCTGTCACCAAAACAAGTGGCCTGGCATTCCAGCAGGGAGCAAGAGCTGGGAACAAATGGTGTTTTCTCTAAACAATTGTTTCCAACAGCAATTCCCTTTCCAGAGTGGCATTATTATTATTATTATTATGCTTGTTCACTAATTAGTTTGAGACACATAAATATTTCCAATGTACAGATAACAAATACCTCTATCTGAGGGAATCAACTGCCCTCAGACTGCCAACTCCGGTGAATCACCACCTGCCAGGGCTGGAGGGATCTGAGAAGCAGAAACTACAATATGAGATCCCAAGAGGGGAGGCACTTACAAAAGGTCACATGTAGATCAGAGGCAGGGCCAAGATGAGAATTCAGGTTATCTGTCCTTGAGAGCAGTGTCTAACTAGTTACTGATATGAATATTGTCATATTGTCATTACTATTGTTATTATTTTAGGATAGACCTAGGTTTGAATCCTGTTTCTCCATTCACTAACCATATGCCCCTCTTTCTCAATTTTCTCTACAGAATGTGTAAATAATTGCCATCCCCTTGGAAAGATCAAATGAAAAAAATATATGCAAAGTCTCTGGCCTTTAATGAGTAAATGATCCTTCTTAATTAACATTTAAAAATAAGTGGGAAAGGTCCCAGAAGAAAAAAAAAATAGCAGTACAGTTAAAGCACAGATACGGAGCTGGATTGTCAGGGTTTGAACCTGGCTCTACTATTTAATAGCTCCAGGAGTTAAGAAACCTCGGCTTCCTTTGTCTTCCAAATTGGGATGATCATGATAGTGGTGGTAGAATATGCATCATAGGTTTATAGACACACACTGTAAGTACTATGATAGTGCTAACAACCATTATTTCCAATTTTCCTCTACTCCTGCTCAGCTTTTAAAGATTTCTCACATCAACCTCTCACTGTGGCCTGGAAAGGGGGAGCAGCAAAAATTATTTTGCACACTTCACAGAGGAGATGAGACTCAGAGAGGCCTAGAGTCTTACCCAGGTCCCACAGTCAGGACGTGGCAGAGCTAGGACTTGAACTCGAGGTTCAGCTGTGAGTACTGACCCCTTCCCTGCCCTCTGACAACAGCTGGCCCAAGCCATAGAGCAGAGTGAGGATTGAGGCTGTTCTGCTACCTCTCCCAGGCCCATTCCAGTTCTGTGCCAGGCACAGAGGGCTGAGGGCTGAAAGAGGGCTGAGGGGACACATGAATTGAGAAGATGAGTGAGAACAGATAATGCTGCACCGATGGCTTCTAAAGTGAGCAGGGGAAGGAGAGGACAGTAATTTTAACTGGATTGATTTCACCGGTAGGGCCATTAACTTAATGTCTCCCACTTGGTTAGGAGCAAAGCCAAGCTGAGCTGCAGGTGCTCGAAGCTTGCTTCCTTTGCTATGGAGGAGGTTAGAGAGAAGAAGGGTCACCTCAGAGGAGGCCGGGCTGGGCCAGGGCAAGGGTGAGACAAGAAAGGGGGAATTCATGCTCATGTTTATGTATGTGCCTCCCTAAACTTTGCACCCTAAGCACCTCATTGCTGAGAAAGTCCACAGACTGAGGATCAGGACCCATGAGTTCAAGTCCTGGCTCTGGGACTTGCCAGGCTATTAAATTAGGCAACTACTTTTACCACTTCACAGAACTGAGGGGTATGTATCCCCATGTGGAAGAGCTAAAGGGTTACTGAAAGATGCTGAGCTCTCTCAGTGTATAGCAGCCTTTGGTGACCACCTGCTCTGCAAACAGGGAGAACCCTACTCTCCACTCCCTTCTAAGGTCAAGGCAGACTGAGCTCAGCATCCTCATCCATACCTACCTCCCTCCATATCCCACCCTATTACACTTAGTGCAGACCCCACACTCTTGCACAGGCTGCCCTTCCATCCTTGCCTTCACCCTAAGCCACTAAAACCCTCCCCTACTTACCCCTGACTGTTCCAGTCTTCTGTTTCTACTTCTCCAACCACCAAGCTCCTCCTTGCACCTCCACAGGATACACATGGCCTCATCTTGCCCCCAAACCATTTTCTGTTTGCTAGCCTAGATCTTGAGCAAGAAGAGTATTATAGACTGAATTATGTCCCTCTAAAACTCATATGTTGCAGTCCCAGCTCCAAATATGACTATATTTGGAGATATGACCTTTGAGGAGGTAATTGGATTAAATTACCTCAAGGGTGGTTCCCTAATCTAATAGGACTGGTGTCCTTATAGAAGAGATACCAGGACCGTTCAAGCACAGAGGAAAGCCCACATGAGGACACAGGAAGAAGGTGGCCATCTACAAACCAAGAAATGAGCCCTTACTAGAAAACAACCTTGCTGGAACCTTGGTCTTGGACTTGCAGCCTCCAGAACTGTGAGAAAGTAAATATCTGCTGTTTAAGTCAACCAGTCTACATATTCTGTGACAACCCTTACAAACTAATATAGAGAACCTGTATTATGTTTCATTTGTGACCTTAGATGGTCACTTCCTTTCTCCAAGGCTGTTTCTACAGCTGATAAAAGGAGTCAGCTCTGCTGAGAGAAACTCAGGAATATCTTTACAGAGAAGGTGATGGTCAAAATTGAGTAGTGCTGGCAGGAAGAATGAAATCTAGCACAGGAAGGGTGCCCAGCAATGCCATAGAGGCTTGAAACAGCCCATCCTGAACCACCAGGTAAGTTTTGGTCTGAAGGAGTCATATGTGATGAAGGTCAAGTACGCAGGGCAGGACATGGGGGGCTCTGCTAAGCCATACAAAGGGCTTTATCCTTTCTGCTGGGCATAAGGAAGCCAATGAGGAGTTCTGAGCAGGATAGTGGCATGATTTGCATTTTAGAAGGGTTGCTTGGCTGGTGTATGGAACCTGAATTAGACGTGTAGGAAGGAGGCTGATGTTGGATCTCTGACATGGGTAATGGTCTAGAACAGTAGAGCAGGAGGAAGATCATGGCGGGTGACAGCCGGAGAATGAGTGGACCAGATGCAATGCTCATCTGGGTGCAGGGGTTGGGGGAAGGATGCTGACATATTCTCCACTTGGGCAGCTGCTGCACGGGGCCAACCCAGGACGTAGAGAGCCTGTGGATGTGGAGGTACTTTTACACATTGTAGGAGGGGCTGTTGTCCACCCAAGCAACCAGTAAAATGTTAGATACATTATGTGTGTTCAGTAAATACTAGCTCAATAAATAAATATAAAGAAACAAAATGGTAAGGTTATCACCGTGGCCACACCTTTGGTCTAAAATGGCAATCTTGACTCCCTGTCATGAAACTGGCAATCCCCCTAATTATCTCTTTGACACTCTGGAACAGCCACACCCTGTGAGGACCAGAACCAACTCAGCTCTTCCTAGTTAGGAATCATGAGCTATGGGAGGGATGCTGTCTCACTCAATACTTCACTTAATCCTTGCAATGACCATGCCAGGTAGAAAGATCAGCCCCATTTTAGAGGTGAGGAAACTGGGGCAGAGGGATTCAGCAACTGGCCCAAGGCCACCAGGTTGGAATCCTCATTCCATCCTACAGCTTCTTGTTTCCTTGAAGACTCTGAACTCTTCACCTTCGTTAGAGAACAAAAACAAATTCCTGGAAGTGATCTGCTGCACCGTTTGGCTGGAAAATATTTCTTTGAAAAAATATCCTGTCATCCTCTCCTTTTTTCTTCATATTTCAGAGTCTTGGGCCACAGCTTTTAACTTAATCTGCTGGAAAATATAGCCTGGCCATGTATCCTGTCACTCTGATCTGAGGCACAGCTCTCAACCACAAATGATTTCCACTTCTCATTAAGAAGATTCATTTATCATATCTGATCCAAGACCTAGTTGTTCCTCCCTGAAACATATAATTAGAATAAAATTAGAAATTCAGAGAATCAGAACTTCCCCTGGCCTGGATCCTTATTGTCAGATGGGAAAACTAAGGTTCAGGGAGGGGAAGGGACCAGCCCAGAGTCACACAGCCAGATAGTGGCAGAGCTGGGACTTGAACCTCAGTCTCCCAGCTCCTCATTCAGTTTTCTTCTCTCAGCTCTTGCACACACACTAAATGAAGTCAGAAACCAGCAGGTTACTCCTGTGGGTCAATTCACTGTCTCCTTTGAAATGGATTTCATGTGGTTTGATTCCTGAGGTTCTGACCTGACCACTGAACTCTCCTTCCACTCACTTGCTTCTGAAAACAAGAACTAGGTAGCAGAACCACATGCTGACACCATGGTATAAAGAGCTTGAGGAATAAGAAAAGATGAGCTGAAAGGGTGTTGGGGAAGTTGGAAAGAAGAAGTAGGAGGAAGAGGAGGAAGAGGGGGATGGGAAGGGGAGGGGAGGGGAGGGAGGAGGAGGAGGAACTGGCAGAGGAGGGGGAGGGAAAGGGAGGGGGGAGGAGGGAGAGGGGAAGGAGAAGAAGACAGGAGCCAAAGATTAAACAACAACAACAACAAATGAGCCCCCATTTTGAAACATCTATTCTTGCCAGGCACTGTGCTAGCCAAGGTGAATTCATTTCCTCATTTAATCCCCAGGTCAACCCTGTGGAATAGAGACAATTAATGTTCCCACTCCACAGAGGTGGGGGGCGGGGGATTTCTGAGGGATTTCTCCTGCCCTGCACTTGGCCTCTGGACTTTTGAGCCCCTCACTGCCAGCCCAAAAAAGGGTTCACACCCTCCTTTTCTGCCAGGGAGGCCAGGAAAGAAAAGGGAAGGAGCCGGGAAGCCTGAGTCTCTTCCACATGCCCTGTGAACAGAACCAAGTCACCACTATGCCAGTTACTACAAATTTAGTCATTCAAGTGTGGGCTCTGTGTTAGGCCCTGGGCAGGGACGGAGAAATACAAAGCTATAAACAAAGGAAGTTAACCTAGTTGAGCCTAGTTTCCTCACCTGTAAAATGAGGACAAATCCTCTTCGTTTAATCCACACACAACCCTATGAAGTAAGTGTAATTGTTTATCCCGTGGAAGTTCTGCCCAGGTCATAAGAAATACTCTGTAGACAGAACTATTACATTAAAGAGATGCATAGTCCTGGGGCGCCTGGGTGGCTCAGTGGGTTAAAGCCTCTGCCTTCGGCTCGGGTCATGATCCCAGGGTCCTGGGATCGAGCCCCGCATCTGGCTCTCTGCTCAGCGGGGAGCCTGCTTCCTCCTCTCTCTCTGCCTGCCTCTCTGCCTACTTGTGATCTCTGTCTGTCAAATAAATAAATAAAATCTTAAAAAAAAAAAATTAAAAAAAAAAAAGAGATGCATAGTCCTGCCCTCAGAAATCTCCCAGCTTGGTGAGGGAGGCAGGTATGCACACCCAAGTAAAGATATGTGCATTTATTAAACAACTCTCTTTTCCGGGCATTGCAGCTGCAGTATCTCTAACCCTCACAGAACCCTACCAGTCCTAGCATCCCTGCATTTGACACCCAAGGAAACTCAGGCCCCCCAAAAAGACAATCAATTTGCTCCAGGCCACCTACCTAGGAATTTCACCCCAAGATTCCAAGTGTCTCTTTTTGGTTCACCCTGTTTCAAAGCAGGATTCAGGGAGCTCTGGAGTTGAGGTCCAGGCCAGGGTCTGTATCACCCGGCACTAGCCCTTTTGCAGGATGGAGAAGTGAACAGTGGGAAGAAACCAAGCCAGAAGGAACTCCCAGGCAGCCCACTCAGGACTAACCCAGAATACCTGGGTTACAGAGACACCAGGTGCAAGGGCAGGAGGCAGGGCAAACAGAGTACACAGGGAGCCTTGTGGAATTTTGAGAAGGAGCCATTGGGAAGGGCAGTCTTCCTCCCTTCATGACCTATGGGAGGGACTGGCAAGACATAGAAGGAGTCTGGGACCATAGCCCTGGTGACAGAGGAAGCCCCACCTGATAGGGAGGAGGGGATGGCCCACCACCAGGCATCTGCAGGACCCCATCTGCATCCTCAACCCTGTGGGGAATACAAAAACAAAAAACAAAAAACAAACCCTGAAGCCCTCCCCTCCTGGGGGCTTCACTTTTCTCCATGGACGGATGCCTGACCATGGGAGAAAAGAATAAATTCTTCTTCATAACAATTCCGTGAGGCAGAAGTTATCATCATTCCTGATTGTCAGATGAGGAAACAAGGCTCAAAGAGGGGAAGCAATTCGCCCAGGTCAATCTGTCCCCACAGTGAACCCTTCTAGCTCTTACCACCCTGAGTCATATCTCTTGGCCCCTCCTTGTCCAATTCCTCTTATTTTTAGAGGAGGGTGACACATGGGCCTCCACCACAGAAGCCTAGGGACTGGCTGTGTGACATACACTTCTAAAGCTTTTTACAAATACTTATCTCCAGGTCTTGTCACAAGAGATTCTGATTTGAATAGTTTGGGCAGGGCCCAGGAATATGCATTTTTAAATAAATGTCAAAACTGTTTCTAATTTGCAGTGGTGGCTACAAATAAGAGGACACCCTTGAGATGTTCCTTAAGCTCCATCCCAAGGCCCAGTGAGGAGTGTGGAAAAGTCGTCCCCATGACTAAGAGAGCTGGGGAGAGCTTCATATCTGTCATACAAGGGTTTTCCCTGAAGTCTGTGAGAATTCAGATTTAATCATCCTCTGGATCACTCACTCTCAGAGACTGAGATTCTATGATTTTAAGATTTTGCCCTCAGCTCTGGTGAAGTAAGGGATGGAGGTAGACCCTGCAGATTCCTGTTAAGAAGTAAAGAGGAGGCAGGTGGTGAAAACAGCCTTGCCAATCTTTTATATCATTTGACTAGCATCTAGCTCAGGGGCTAGCATAGCATAAGTGTTCAATAAATACTTGTTGAGTGATAATGTGTTTGTCAAGGTTACAGGTCTAAGAAACCCAGTTGAAACTTGCCCAGATAAAAGGGGGAAGGATACTGAGCTATCTCTTATGAGAGGGGCATTAGGGCTTTGAGAACCACAGGAGCCAGGGGCTCAAATGCCACTAGGTCTGTCACCCACCTCAGCCTCTCTTTGCATATCAGCATCATTCCATCCAACAAAGACCTGGTTTTCCCCCATATGGCAAGAAATGTGATGACTTACACCTCCCAAACCTCACTCCAAAGACTTCCACTATCAGAAAGGATCTAGGATTTTTCTTCCCTTCATTTCAGTTTCGAAAATCCCCAGAAAGCCCTCTGACTGGCCCAGCTGAGTTAGGGGTGCAACTCTGGCCAGGTGGGTGGGATTACATAGCTCGGACAATATTCTTAGAGAAGGAGTTGTTATGAGTCAGGCACTTACTCCTATTGGTGTCTATTATCCAAAAAACTGTATGAATGCTTTCCAGCATACATCATAGTTTGGTCAATTTTACATTTTCACATTATCTTGTTTGGTCCTCAAAACAACCATGTTTGGGGATGGTAGGGGAGAAACACTCTTTTCAAAGAGGTTAAGTGGGGCCCAAGGACACACAGCTAGGTTCCAGGACTGGGACTAGACCTCATGTCTTCTGACTCCTAGTCACATATTTGATGAGCAAATGGATAAATAAAAAACAACAGTGACAGCTATCATATATTAAGTGCCAGGTCCTTTACACAGATTATTACATTTAACTCCTGCTACCCTATTGGTATTATTTTTACTCCCATTTTATGGGTGAGGAATTTGAAACCCAGAGTTATTATTTGGCTTGCCCAAAATTAGCTTAGAAAGGACAAAGCCAGAATGGAATTCACAATGTCTCCAATGTGAAAATCTGAGCCCTTTCTTCTGACACACGCTGCTGAAAAGCCATAAATACCAGTACCATGTAATTTGGGAAATGCCAAAAAGTTCCTCAGCTCTAATCCTTCCCCCACCCTTTGCCAATTCCAAGTATTTGGCATTCCTTTCAATTAACATTATAATTCTTGGAGCCCAAGTCTGCTTCTGTTCAAGTGCACATGTACCAGGGAGAGAGGTAAGCATTCTAAACCTAAGCATTCTCTCAGGGTGGTTGCTAAACCGGCATCACTGGGAACTTATTAAAAATGCATATTCCGGGGTGCCTTGGTCGCCAATAAGTTAAACATCTGACTCTTGATCTCAACTCAAATCTTGATCTCAGGGTCATGAGTTCAAGCCCTATGTTGGGCTCCACCCTGGGCATGGAGCCTACTTTAAAAAAAAAATGCAAATTCTAAGGCTCTACCCCAGACCTACAGTTATGGGTTGAGTTGTGTCCTCCTCAAATTCATATGTTGAAGTCCTAAATCCCAGTACTCAGAATGTGACTATATTTGGAGATAGGGTCTTTAAAGAGGTAATTAAGCTTAAATGAGTTCACTGAAGTAGGCCCTAATCTAATCTGACTAGTGTCCATAGAAGAAGAGATTAGGACACAGACACACACAGGTTGAAGACTATGTGAAGACATCAGAAGAAAACAACCATCTGCAAGCCAAGGAGAAAGGCCCCTAGAGGAAAGCTACCCAATCCTACATATACCTTTGTCTCAGACTTCGAGCCTCTAGAAGTGTAAGGAAACAAATCTCTGTTGTCTAAGCCAGCCCTGTCTGTGGTACTTTGTTATGGTAGCCCTAGCAAGCTAATACATCTACTAAATCAGAAATTCTAGGACCTAGCAGTTTATGTTCTAACAAGCCCTCTAGGTGATTCTGAGTACACTAAAGTGTGAGAACCACTGCTCTAAGCCATAATCAGACATTTATACCTCTTTGTTGCTGGAATGTGTAAATATAAGCCTGACCTGGCTTCAGCTATGATTCTAGCCTGGTGGGGCCAGCCTGCCTGAGAGACTAAAGTCAAATGCAGTGGGAAGCAAAGATGAAACAGGGCATGGGAGAGAGTGAGAGTGACAGCCAGCAGAGATGGGATGACATAGATGACAGTGTTCAAGTCCACAGAAGGTCACTCTAGGATAACCCAGGCCAGTTCACTCCCAAGTTTTGACAGTTAAAAGTTATCTTTGCCAGTTTCATGTCTGTAAATAGAGTGTATACTCCCAACAGATTAGACATGGTTCATTTTCCTTACATGCTCCAAAGCACTGGGCACCAGGATCATGGAATAAAGGTGTCTTCTAAGTAAATACTGCCTGATGAACTCTCACGAATCCACCCCTCCTCCCCATCTTCATGGCCATGGCTGATTGTTGGCGTTATCAGCTCTCATCTAGATCCCTGCAACAGCCCCTAACTGGTCTACATCCAACTTCTCCTCCTCTTCCTCCCACATCCCTCCACCTAACTCATTTGGGGACCTCAAAAGAGCCTTGCTATGTCTCTCTGTTCCCTCTGCCTCCTCCTCTTGTCCAATCCCATTCACCCTTCAAATCTAGCTCCAGTCTCTCATCCTCCCCAGGGACTTTTCTTGCTCCCTGTGTCCCACACTCCAGGCTCAGTGGACCTCTCTTCCCTCTGCACTATGGGAGAGGTAACATTTATTGAGTTCTCATGATGTGCCAGCTTCTGTGTAAGACTTTACAATCTTTACCTCTTTAAATCCTCACAACCATGGATGCTATCATTCTCCCCATTTCAGAGATGAAACACAGAAGACTAAGTGACTTTCCCAAGGTCACACAGCTCCTAAGTGGCAAAGTTAGGATTTCAACCCATGAGGACTGGCTTTAGATTCCTCACTCTTAACTGTGACACAGCACTGCCTCCACATACCCTCATTTCTGTTCTTTTTTTTTTTTTAATTATTTGTCAGAGAGAGAGCACAAGCAGGCAGAGTGGCAGACAGAGGCAAGGAGCTGAGCAAGGAGCCCGATGCAGGACTCAATCCCAGGACCCTGAGATCATGACCTGGGCTGAAGGCAGCAGCTTAACCAACTGAGCCACCCAGGCGTCCCATCATTTCTATTCTTTTACCAAGTAAGAATTTCTCCTATGGTGAGCTTTTTAAGTGTAAATTCAGTATGATATGATCCTTTAATTAGAGAGCACAATTTGCAGTGAACATACCACAGTGGAAAGGAAGAGTATATTACTGGGGAACTAGTGAAGGGGACGGTGGGGGCTGCAGATGGCAGTGTCTAATGTCTTTAGGATGCCTTAGCAGGGCTTGGCCCTTTGTTCTCCAGCAGTGGATGATCAAGGTGAATGGAAAGTGAGAGAAGTCTGCCCTAGTGACAGTCCTGGGGGGGGTGGGTGGACAGCAAAAGAAAGGATGCTCCTCTTGAGCAAATGCATGGGGATGTCTAAGGCTAGATTTGCTCTGTGATGTTCAGGTTTTACAGTCATATACTTATAGCTGTAAAAGCACCTTTATTATTGACATTCCTGGAGGAAAAATAACTTTGTCATGGTGAGTCTGAAACTATCTAGCCCTTAACCTGTTTTGCCCCACTGAAGCAATTCTGTCTATAATTCCGTCTCTTATAACACAAGATTTCTTGGGAATGCAACTTCTGCATCCTAGTAGAACATAGTACATGAGTTCTGTCTGTTGGGATGTCTCTTCCCCCTTGATTGAGCACCCTGAGGGTGAGACCATGTCAGCTCTATTGCTAGACTTCAGAGCACAGAAAACATGCCCAATGGCTGTTTGCTGTGTACTGCCTCTGCCAACACCCACCATCCCTCCTGAGAACACACCCTTTATTTCTCTTCTCTGTCATATCTTTTGGCAAATGTAACATCACCAGCTGGTCTGACTACCCTGATCTGTCTCCTGCAAGCAGCTTGGCTCATTGCAAACCAGCATTGCCCAGAGCCCATATTCACATGAAACCACAACACACACCATCAATGGCCATCATTGCCATTACAAAACTCTTAGCAGTCCAAAGAGACTGGGTTCAAACCCCAGCTCTACTACTCCCCAGCTCAGAGTTCTTGGGCCAGTCATGCAGCTTCTCCAAGCCTCAGTTTCTTCATCTGAAAAATGGAGATAATAAAATACTTCATGCATGGGGCGCCTGGGTGGCTCAGTGGGTTAAAGCCTCTGCCTTTGGCTCAGGTCATGATCCCAGGGTCCTGGGATTGAGCCCCCCATTGGGCTCTCTGCTCAGCAGGGAGCCTGCTTCCCTTCCTCTCTCTCTGCCTGCCTCTCTGCCTACCTGTGATCTCTGTCTGTCAGATAAATAAATAAAATCTTAAAAAAAAATACTTCATGCACAGGGTTGTCATGAAGATTAAATGAGATAATGTATAAAGACTGGCATAGGACCTGACATATAAGCATTACATAGATAAAGGTTGTTGTTTACACTGTTTCTTCCTCACAAAGTCCTGAGAAAGAAGAAGAGATGGTCCCTGTGTTAATTTATAGAAGAGAAAACTGAGGCACAGGACGCTGGATCACACAGATCCTACCAGCTCCCTTCCTGCTTCCTTACCCAGTGGGCTCCAAAAGCCTACTCAAGGAAATAAACAGTACCTGGAGGGGAGGACAAGTGGATTTTGTGGTGGCCTAGAGTTTGGATGAGCCAGCTAAGGCTGTAGACTTTGACTCTTGGAACTGAACCCGCCCTTTGCCACAATTTTTCTCAAAAAGCCCAAGACCACATTAGCCATGGGATGGTAACCCCCTGGTCTGGCCACTCATGGTCATGCACCAAGAGGTGTGAGCACTGGGCTCTACCTTCTGCTCCACAGATCAACAGGTATGTGACTTTGAGAAAGTCACTTCTGCCCTCTAAGCCTCCATTTCCTCAACTGTCTCTTTCCAGGAACAATAACACCTGATCACCTGATCTGCAAAGTCATTCAAGGATCCAACAAACTATTGCATATAAAGTATCTAACACAGGACACAAGACCTGGTCCACATGGTGCACTCAGAAGCAGAAGCTATTTGATGATGGTGATGGAGATGGTGATGATGATATAAAATCTCTCCTCAGCAGAGTGGGACTAAGGACTCAGCAAGATTTAAGGTCCAGCAGGATAAACACTGGGCATGTTTATCCTGGTGGGTCTGGCAACACTATTAGAAATCAGGGTGAATCCAAGTGCCACCAGATATTATTGTCCCCAAACCCTGTCCTGCCTTCACTCTCTCCTTCAAGTCACTGAGTGAAGAAAGAACTCAGGCAATAATCAGAAAGAAATGGCTCAGTTATACTGATTTTTAAATGCATCTTAGACCCCAAACCCAGTGCTGAGAACTGGGTTGAGCCATGGGGAGGGCTCCTTCACCTGCACGAGCTAGGACCCTCTAGTCAGAACCTACAGAGGCCCTCAACTGATTATTCCAGCCTGCAACAAAATCTAAGTCTCAACGTGTGGTCCAGGGACCCTGAGACTTTGTCAGGGGATCCAAGAGGTCAAAACTACTTTTGTATTATATTTGAAAGTCTTTATATGACTTTTTTACGCTCATGTCAGGAGTATACAGTGGAGTTTTTCAGACTGCATGATGTAAGATGTCATAACAGATTGAACCCAGAAACCCGTATGAGAACTCAGCTATCTTCTTTTAAGCCAGGCATTAAAGAGATTTACAAAATTTTAAATAATGTCATTCTTCTCGCTTAATTTATCCCAGAAAATACAGTTATTTTTCATTTAAACAATATGATTTATGTTAACATAAAATGAGTTTGTTATTGCATTTGAAATGAATTAATTAATAAATAAAATGTTCATATTTTTGTTTTAATTTCTAATATAGTAAATATCTATAGCTATAACTCACATAAACTAAAGTTCTTTGGAATCTTGAGACTAAAATGTTTGATAACTACTGCCTTAGATTCTGGCACATGTGCACAAGGGACACAAAAAAAGAATACCTACAATAGCATTATCTTAGCAAAATATCTGTAATAACAAAAACATGAGGAACTCTAATGTCCACCCACAGGAGAATGGATAAAAAACATTATGATACAGTCACCCAGTGAAATGTATATCATTGAAAATAATACATTATAGCTTTAAAAAACAAAGGATATTTCTAAGATTTATTTTTATTTACATTTAGTAAAATCAAGGCAAATCACAAAACATGTTTATGATATCACTCTTATAAAGCTCAAAAACAAACTATAAACTAAATATGTATATTTAAGGGCATACACATATGTGATAAAAAATTTTTTAAGCAAGAAAATGATAAATACACAATCACCCACTTAGATGGAGGCTGAGGGCTGAGATAAAGTAGGAACACACACAAGATGAACTGTGGTTGCTTATGTTCCAATTCTAAGCTGGGTAGGGGCTGAAGAGTAGCCATTTTATTATGATGTTTCATAATTATATATGTTGTACACACTCTTTAATAAATATCAAACATAATATTAAAAATAATGTAACCCCTAGTGTCCAGACTGTGGCCATTTCCCATTAAAAAGAAACGGAGGCAATTGACAAGTTGTATTTTAAACTAGGAATTATTGAAGCCCTTTCTACCCCAAGCTCTTGAAGAAATGGCTGTTTTCAGGTCTGGGCAAGAAACATACTAAATGGAACATCTTGTCATCTGAGAAAGCAGGGAAGTTAGCGAAGACTTCTGATGCCACTGTCAAAAGAACTCAGGACCCAAGTTGAAGAGGTTCCCATTAGCCAAAGATGGGATGGGATCATCTGAGCATCAACAAAGATAAAAACTAAAATGGTTTGAAAAGCATCATGCTTATTTAAATCCATGAGTACATAATGATACAAAGTCATCTCATTGGTCACCTTTGGGTAATGCCAAGGAACCAACTCATTATTTTAAAAAATTGAATATAAATGGAAAGAATCAAGCACTTATCCTGCCTCTCCTGCACGAACCATACTTTGGTATATCAAAAGAGTTAATGAGAGGATGTTAATCTTTATAGAAGTCCAGCTAAAGAACAAAAAGTGATAGAACTGTTGTACAAACTCTGAAGAAGCAGTTGATCTAGGCAATGATGCTGGATGACTGCTAACAACAAAAAGAGACACAACAATTAGACATTTGTGTGCCTTCTGATAAAAGTTCACCCCACAACCTCTGCACTGTTCTTGCTCACAAATAAAAGTTAATGAGGGCTCTAGATTTAACAACTGATATCCAGGAAATACAGGGGTCAGATGAACATGTCAAATGACACCATGGGATGCAATCAGCAAAGTCTAGGTGTGGGCAACAGGATGAACGACCCAGTTTCTTCAACAAATGTATAGCTGATGAAAAATAAGAGGAGGTATATCTTATGGGTTAAAAGAGACTTAAAAGACACCAGTAGCCAAATTGAAGCATATGGAACTTATTCAGATTCTGAGACAAAGTGTAAAATAAATTAAATTATGAATTAACCTAGGAAATTTAAACACTATGTATTTGATGATATGAAATACTTTTTCATTATATTCCTTGGTATGGTAATGACATTATAGTTATGTATTTTTCCAATTTTTTATTGTGGTATAATGCACATGACATAAAATTCACCATCTTAACCATCTTTAACATAGTGGTATTAAACACATTCATAATGTTGTGCAACCATCACCATTGCTCATCCCCATAACTCCTTCCATCTTGTAAGACTGAAACTCTCTACCTATGAAATAACTCACCATCCCTACCCTCCAGCCCCTGGCACCTCCATTCAATTGCTTTCTGTCCCTATGATTTTGGCTAAGTACCTCATATAAGTGGAATCAAACAATGTCTTTTTGTGACTGGCTTATTTCTATACTTAGGTATTTTAATGCAACCTTAAACTCATACACATGATGACATGCTGTCTACAATTTTCTTTAAAATTGTCTGGGGCATGGTAGGGTGGAGAGAGTAGGCAGGAATAAATGAAACAAGGTAGATCATGAGTTGACACCTGTTGGAGCTGAGTGATAGGTACATGGGAGTTCATTATTCTCTTGTATATTATTCTACTTTTGTAGGAGTTTGAATTTACCATAATAAAACTTCTTGCAAAGAGCAAAGGCAAAATAAAGATCTTTCCAAGCAGCAACAACAACGAAGAAAGATAATGAAGAAGCAGGAGGAGGTTATAATCATTCAGGTGGAGGATGGTGATGCCCTTAAGGGAGCATGAGAAACAGTTTGGCAAGAACAGTGATGAGCTGAGTTTTGCACATATTGACTTTGAGATGCCACACTCCCTCATTTTAACATCCATCAGAAATCAGTTCATCTTGGAAAGAGCATCTCTGGATCATTTAAGAAAAACATCAAAGCTAAGCAAACAAACATGGACAGCTCCATCCTTTATGCTTCCTATCCAGGAAAGCAAGTGTTTATCTCTGCCCTAAGTTTCCTGGCCATAAGTTAGTTCCATATATGTGACAGCTTCCACATTCCTATGGTGACTCAAATGTGACACAGCATTGGTATCTTGGACACCATCAGAGAAGGGGGGACACCTTGACAGGTGGACCAGGAGGGCTTCTCAGAGTAAACAATTCACCTCACCTGACAGAGGGACTTTGAGGCTCAAAGAGCTGAAGTGACCTACCAAACACAGACTCATTCATGCTACAGCCATCGGAAGAACTCAGGGCTGGGGATTCTCAGCTGAGAGGTACTGGGCCAGGGAGGAAAAAGATAAGTAACATTTTAAATTAGGAACCTACTGAAGCCCTTTTTCACCCCAAGCCCTCTGGTAACCCTAGAAAATCATAGCTCCTAGCAATACTGAACAATTCAAGTCTAAGGGAAGTGAGATCTGCTGGACATCAACACTTGCAACTCTCTCCACCTCCTATCCCTGTCCCTCAGCACCTACAAAATGAAACCCTTCCTCCTCACCTCATACTGGGAAACCCCCACCATCCATCCAAGCACCCAGGCAGGAGCCAGGGGACCAAATTGATGCCATGCCCCAATCCCCCACACCTCACAAGGATCCATCCATTATTTACTGAGCACCTGCCATGTGCCAGGCACTCTTCTATTGTTAAGAACATGTCAATGAACAAAACAGACAAAATCCCTGCCCTGTGGAGCTTACATTGTAGTGGAGGGAAACAGAAAATAACCATAACAAGTAAGTTAATGGTGTGGCACATTAGAAAGTACAAAGAAAGAGCAGGTAGTAAGGATTGGAGTGCTGAGTGGGAAGTAGTTCTTCACTAAAAACCATCTCTGTATCCTCACTGCCTTGGTCCAGGCTTTATCTTCTCTCTCCTGGACCACCATAGCAGCCTCCACACTGCCCTCCCTGCTTCCACCTGACCCCCTACTATTCATCCTGGGATCGAGTTCATATTAGTCAGTCCCAGCTCTGATCATGTCACTCCCTAAGTAAAACACTCTTATGACTCTCCACAGACTGCAAATCCCTCTAGGACCTGGACCTGCATGGCGTCTGCCTGCTCAGCCTCATCACGCGCCATGCACCGACTGCCCTGCCCTCCAGTCACACCAGGGGACATGTCACTCATGCCCCTCCTGCAGGAACATCAGCTCCCGCTGCATTGCAGACAATAACCATCCTCAGACCAGTTTTCCTTGTTCTGATGAATCTGCCCCAAGATGGCCTGGGAGCTCTGGGTTTCCACTACCTGAGGAGGTGGCAAAAGATCAAGGACCACTGCCTCTGCCTTACACTGGGCTTCTAGAAACAGACTCTGAAGTGAGGAGTTGTATGCAGAAATCTTACTGGGGAGTGCTCTCTGGTATCACACCTATAACTGCACAGAGGGACAAGCTGACCGGCAATGAATTGCAGCTGATCCCACAAAGAGCTTTGAAGCTGGGATGGCCCCTCAAAATTGTTCCAAATAGAGGAAGTGCTTTGAGCTTTTACATTCCTCCATCAGCCAGTCATTGGCCAGAACAATCACCAGCATGAAACATATGCTAGGATGAGGCAGTTCCTATAACCAAGGGCAGTTTCCGGTGAGCCACCAGCAACCAATATTCCCAGCAGCAAGGGGATTGTGTGTCAACTCTAGGGAGGGGATCTGGGCTCAGCACCACAGTATCCACTACAGCCTCTGACAGATCAGAGTTTGAAACTTGCTTCTGTCAGTGATAGCTGCGTGACCTTTGTGGAGATAAAAATATGGTCTGCTGCTCCCTGGATGTTGAGAGTCTTAAATAAGAGAATTGTCTGGATAAAAATGGCAGTTTGAACTTTAATGCTTATCTTTTCTCCCTCTCTATACTTCATCCCCTTAAAATGACAGTGAGGAAAAGAGAAGAACCCAGAAGATAGGAAAAGGAGTCACTAGTGGTTGAGAGAGTTCAACAAATTTCTTTAAGACTGAAAGGGGATGGAGAAGTGAATGATACTTATCTGGCAGAATGCTGGAATACACAACACAACCTAAGCTCTCATGCTCCACCACCCAATGAGGACACTTAGAACAGCCACACTCACCATTCTCTGTACAAACTTCATGGGCTAGAAACCCTTGTCTGGTAGAATGTTCCTGCAAATGACCATATATATCACCTCTAGTTAACTTGTCTGCTTTCCCAGAAACAATTGCTTATTCCCAAATCTGTTTAACTGTCAGTTATACTTGTTTTTGTAATTATGTGATTCAATTTAATATTAATAAACCAATAAAATATGATTGCAAAAAGGGAGTTGTTTTATGAAAACTAAGTTGAAATACTCAGTGAAGGCAGATTGTTATTTAAAAATGTATAGATGAATTACAGAGAAGCAATTGAAACAGATTGGGAGGAAATGATATAAATCTAGAAGGAATCTGTGCTAGCTGCACTATAAAGTAAAGCTGAACCAGAAAATGACAGACAATGCTTTTCACTGAGATTTGTGCAAGAAAGACCTTATAGAATTCCAGTTAACAGACCCATACTCAAAGAAAGAGGAATAAACATCTGTAGGTTTTAAGTTAAAATAAAATGTTTGCAATGTGGTATTTCATTTTTTTAAAGATTTTATTTATTTATTTGACAGAGAGACAGGGAGAGAGCACAAACAGGGAGAACAGCAGGCAGAAGGAGATGGGGAAGCAGACTCCCTGCTGAGCAGAGAGTCCGACCTGGGGTTCAAGCCCAGGACTTTGGGATCATGACCTGAGCCTAAGGCAGACACTTAACTGACTGAGCCACCCAGGCACATCATGCGTTTCATTTTTTAATGATTTCTCACTTGAAATAATTTTTCAATTAACTAAACTTGGGCTAGTTTTCACTGACCTAGATAAGATCTGCAGAAGGTGTACCAGTGAGGTGGGAAGAGGGTGGAGGTGGTAAGAGATGAAATTTTGAGGCTGGAAAGGGCTGAAAATCTACCCCCACTACTCTGTCCTGAAAATCTGCCTAGGGAACAGTTAGACCCCACTGCCCTCTTCCCTAGGACGTGGCTGTAGATAGTGACCCCCAGACCTTCACTATGTTCCAGGCTAAGAGTTTATGTATATGAACTCAACAGCTCATAGGATAATATTCTTATTAGGTCTAATTTACAGCTGGAAACTGAGACACGGAGAGATGAAGTGACTTATCCAAGGTCATAGAGCTACTAAGTGACAGAGCTGGAATTCAAACCCAGATAGTCTGGCTCCAGAATCCATCCTCTTAACCATATCCATTCTCTTAACCACATTCATCCTACCTTACTACAGAGAAAAGAAGTCCCCTTGTTAATAAATATGTGTCCCTCAACCAAAAGACCAGGCCCTGCCTAGCCCACATAAAGAGAAACTGACTCACCTGCCTTCACAGCACACCCAATGCCTGTCAACTTCTTGGACCCTTATCCTTAATTAGGGAAAAAAGCCTAGAACCACTGAATATCAGAGAACCCTCGACCATGAAGAAGGACACAGAGCCAAAGACAGACCACAATAAACCAACCAAACAGAGAAACTGGAGGAGACAGAGGTA
Organism: Mellivora capensis; assembly: GCA_004024625.1. Classification (NCBI taxonomy): domain Eukaryota; kingdom Metazoa; phylum Chordata; class Mammalia; order Carnivora; family Mustelidae; genus Mellivora; species Mellivora capensis. Next base: position 82,146 of record PISX010000958.1, read on the forward strand.
GTAAGAGCACAGGAGGGGGAGTCACTAAGTAATATCCTCAAAGAGATTAAAAAAAAAAAAAAAACTCTTGGAAATTAAAAACATATGGTATCTGAAATGAAAAATTGATGAAATGAATTTCATGTTTTTCAAATGAAAAATGAAAAAATGAAGAATCAAAACATTAATTCAAGGAAATAATCTAGAGAGTAGAACAGAAAGATAAGAACAAGGGGAAAGAAAAGAAACCTGGAGGATCAATCCCGGAGGTCCAGAATCTACCTCACAGGAGTTCCAGAGAGGACACAGAAAGAAGCAGTTCTTAAAGATTTTTTTTTTTTTAATTGCATGGCACTGAAGGACATAAATCTCCAGGCTGGAAAGGCCCCTCTGGGTCCCAGCACAGTGAATGACAAAAGTCACCAACATGTCACATGGATTTTGAAATTCCAGAATTCCAAGGACAAATAGAAAATCCTAAAATACTGAGAGAGAAAGAGAGAGAGATGGAACACAGTTACATGTAAACAGAAATCACAAGGCATGAAGTTTCTGAACGGTAACCATGAGGGCAGAAGACAGGGGAGCAGAGCATGGACGTTCTAAAGGAGAATAATTTCCAACCCAGACTTCTATGCTAGCTGAATTATTGACCAAATACAAGGGTAGAATACAATGTCTTTATATACAGTAATGTCCCACCTCTGACCAATTTCTTAGGAAGCAACTGGAATTTCCAAAGGCAGAGAGTAAAGCTAACAGAGACAGAGGACCAAGAAACAGGCATATGGAAGAAAGCTCTGGAGAAGAGAGCTACCGCAGACAGCTGGGCAGTGTGGTATGGGAGGGAACACCCCTGGGAAAAGGAAGCCCAAAACTGACCACGGACTGCAACAGAACTTTTGTGGGGTAAGAGAGGTGGAGGGCAGTTCTGACAGGCTTTGGGGGAAATAAAGAGCCACATTTACTTAATAGGAATGCTGATCACTGAGTTACCTAAAAATAGTGCTCCAGATATACTGGGCAGGAGGATGGGGCTGGAATACAGCTAACCCCTTTATTTCAACAGGAAGACAATAGATGCCTGAAGATGGTAAATTAAGAAATAGCAGCATAAGCATATGGCTTTTGATTATGTAGGTAAACATCAAAAAATACAAGTTAAAAAGCTAAACTGGTTGATACCAGACTGCAGAGGTGGGAGGTGGATTGAGTGAGCCATTTTTCAATAAAAGCCTTTTGACTTGCATCTGGCCTGGGCCTTAGGTTACTTAAAGCACTTTCACATGTGTGTCTCCTCGGCTTCTTCAAGAAACGCCCTTGCAGGGGCAAGAAACAGAGGCCCAGACAGGGGCGGTGACCTCTCAAGGTCACGCAACGAGGCCAGACCTCCCAGGGCTGGTTGCTGAGATGCCCCCAGCCCAGTCCCCACCCACACACGGAGCACCAGAAACTCCCTAAAGGCCAGCGGGGTGCTGATGACTTGCTTCCACCCCCACCGCCGAAGATCGTGTCTCCGGACTGGTCCACGCAACGGTTGCGTGGGCGCTGCCGGGCTCTGCCAGCCACGGCCCCTGTACCGCCTGCCGCGTCCACACCGTCCTTGAGAGGACAATCAAGGAAGCCGCGCGCGGTGCAGCAGCGCCCCCTGCCGGATGCCGGGTGCTCTGCTCCCGGCCGGCCCTGAGCTGTCCTCTAGGAAGGGTTAGGACCCTGCCCGCTTGGCAATCAGGACAGGCTTCGACCCGGTCTGGCCCACTCTGAACAGCCTATGGCCGGGCAGCGCCATAATAACAGAAGGATCCTTCTCCAAAATCACACGACGCGCCGGCCAGAGCCTCCTCCTTGGGCGGACGCTAGAACTAGAGTTGACGACCTGCCCAAGGTCACACAGTACGTCTGGTACAACCGGGACAGGGACCCAGACCTCCTGTGGGACCTTCCAGGTGCCCAGACCTCCTGGTTTCTACAGCCCCTTGAACTGGCCTCTTGGGCTTTGGGAAAACGCCAGGGACAAAGGGAGTTCGGCTCCCACCCTGTTAGCACGGACTCCTGGGCGACCTTGGGCGGGACCTCCACCCTTCCCAGGGGCCTGGGTCCAGCCTCGGGGCATATGACCTCGAAGGGTACCCGCGCCCACTCTCGGGCTGCGTTCCGCGCTTCTCTGAGGCTCCCCGGAGGCGCCAACTGCGGCCGTGGCTGACCCCTGCTGGCCGAAGGGAGGGTCACTGCGCCGGGACCGCCGGGACCGCCGGGACCGCCGCGACCCCGACTGGCCGCCAGGAGTGCCTGGCGCTGCGCTCACCCCGTGAGAACAGGCCCACAAGGGGGCCTGAGCCCGCAGAAGGAGCCTAAATGCCCTTCGCAGTTGCAGGTTTCAGATGAGGAGAGACCTCTGCTGTGCTTCCAAAGGGAGCCAGGTCTTCAAATTCCTCTGCAATAAGAGCAGCATAGTGAGATGGTTAAGAGCCTTGACTCCAGAGCCCCACTGCCTGGGTTTAAGTCATACCTTTGCCCCTTCTCATCAGTGTGACCTTGCATAAGTTACCAAAACTCACATCTCCATTTTTGCCACCAAAATGGGGCTAATTCCTGGAGAGCCTGGGTGGCTCTGTGGGTTAAGGCCTCTGCCTTCGGCTTGGGTTATGATCCCATGGTCTTGGAATCCAGCCCCGCATCGGGCTCTCTGCTCAGCAGGGAGCCTGCTTCCTCCTCTCTCTACCTGCCTCTCTGCCTACTTGTGATCTCTGTCTGTCAAATAAATAAATAAAATCTTTTTTAAAAAGGTAGGGGAGATGGGGGCGCCTGGGTGGCTCAGTGGGTTAAAGCCTTTGCCTTCGGCTCAGGTCATGATCCCAGAGTCCTGGGATCGAGCCCCTTATTGGGCTCTCTGCTCAGCAGGAAGCCTGCTTCCTCCTCTCTCTCTGCCTGCTTCTCTGTGATCTCCATCTGTCAAATAAATAAAATCTTAAAAAAAAAAAGTAGGGGGGTGCTAATTCCTGATATATAGACACTCTTTGTGTATGAACTCATTTAACTATATAGCAACCCTATTATGAGGTACGTACAGTTATCCCCGTTTAACGATGAAGCACAGAAAGGTTAAGTAACTTAACCAAGGTCACACAGAAGATAAGCAGTGGAGCTAGTTCAAAAATCCGGGTAATCTAGCTCCAGGATCACTACTTAATTGCCATACCACACTGGGATGATAACAGTGTCCACATTATAGTATGGTTGAGAGGATGTTATGAGCTGATATATGTAAAGTACTCAGAACGGTGCCTGGCACGTGGTAAGTCTGATTCCCTTGATTGTTCCCTGAGCACCTGCTGTTTGCTAGGCATAGTCCTAGATGCCCTGGCTACAGCAGTGGGCAGGCAGACCCTGCCACTGCCTGCATGAAGCTGCCAGCCCAGAAGGAGACGTGCTGAATAAGCCTGGTGGACTTTTAGGGTCCTGAGAGGATCCTAGGCCAGAGGGTGGCCCAAACCCAAACACAGCCAGTGACTTGGGGCTGACAGAGAAAAGTGCTAGATAGGAGGCAGAAGTCCAGGACATAGAGATCCCAGAGTAGAATACCTCAAGCCAGGACTGAGGAAGGAACTCAGATGGGCTGAGTCTGAGAGGTGAGGTATTTGGCCGGCACAGGTGAAATGGGGTAAAGGATGACAGCTGTGGCCTCCATACCTGCTGGAAGTCCTCAAGTCCCCCATCCAAGTCCAGGAATTACCTTCAGGTTGGCTTCGATATACGGGACAAGTCATCTTGGTTCAAAATGCCACTCTCACGACCCAGAGGATATATATGCTCTGTGAGAGCTAGGGTTCTGGTGTGAGGCCTCAGGAAGGTGAACTCTAAACGGGGTACCTCAGGTGGAGAGGACGAACCCCTTTCAGAAGCAGCAGGGAGCTTGTTGAAGGTGTCCCTGGGCAGAGAGGGTGATGGGACAGGTCGACTTTTCTGCTTCTTCCCACTGATAGGATTGCTCTTTCCAAATGTCCTTGTTGATGCCTCATGGAGGGCTGAATGGATACCACGTTCCCCTGTTGCCAACCAGTTTAGTCAGAATGCTTTCCTACTGGCTCCTGATCATAGCCTGAGCTTGTAGAGGGGGAATTATAAAGGGTTAGGAGTGACTCTAGGACTTCCAGGCCCTCTTACAGGGCAGGAGAACTTTCAAGGGAAGAAAAAGGAGCAATATTTGTTGAGCCTCTCTTTTGTGCCAGCCCTTTTGTGCCAGTAGCTACTTTATCTTTAGGATTGTTCTATTTTTAATCCTCATAGCAGCCTTGCCAGGTAAAGGTAGTATTTGTTACTCCTGTTTTACATGTGATGGAACCAAGACTCCAGAGCGGGAAGCTTACCCAAGGTCACAGGGTTGGCCAACGGCAGAGGTGAGAGTTAAGTCAAGTCAAGGTGACATTGAAAGGGGAATCTTGCCCACCATATTCCAGTGCTTCCTTAGACAGACCCAACTGGGAGGGAAGGTGTGGCAGTAAGGACGGCAGGGCACAGGGAAGGAAGAAAGGATGGAGATGGGGTTTTTGCCAGGCCAGCAAAGGCAGAGAAATTCAGGTTAGCAGTCAATGTCTTCACCAAGGTCTTCGTTTTCTCCCCAGGCCACACAAAATCAGCATGGCTGGGGCCTCCCGCCTCTGCAGGGTATTTTTAAAACCACCCACCTATAAACTCCTCTGTTCCCATACTTTAAAGTTCCTCTGAAAAGTTAGAATAAATTTGCCTGTCTTTTCTCCCAGACAAATGCAGAGGAGGAAAACAAAAAGAACACGAATTTTATGAGCGCAAATTTGGGACAGAGATACATCCAATCATCATTTTATGGCACGATGATATACAGTAATTAGGTGTCGGGAGTAATCTATGGCCACAAGAATAGAGTCATCTCTGAGAAAAAAAAAAAAAAAAAAAAAAAAAAAAAAAACATTCCTTCCTCCCAGAAAGAAATCCCAGCAGCTGGGAGAGAAAGGGTCAGGAACCAAGGCCTGCAGAAGGAAGAGCACAGCTGCCCATGAGGCCCCAGAGTGAACCAGGACAGAGCAGCTCGGAGTGCCCCCTAAGGGAGAGACAAGAGGGTCACAAGGAAGACTGATTGGAATCTCTGTTTGGCACTTTTCTCTGTCAGCCCCAGGTGAGTGGCTGCATTTGGTTTTAGATCACCCTGGGGCTTGGGATCCTCATTCTCAGAGCACCCTACATATTCCTCAGGCTTGCTCAATGTCTGTCCTTCTGGCTCTGACACCGCTTTGTAGCTGAGTGACCTAGATAAAGCTCTTTCCCTCTTCAGAAGGCGTGTCCTAGGCTTGGAGTCCTCCTGGCAGGTTTCCTGGGGAGTGGAACTGGAGTTAGGCACTGAGGGTTGGGATGGTACAGATGGGTCCCAGAAAATCAGGAAAGAAGTTCCAGACTGAGAAGCAGCTCAGGAAAAGGAGGAAATCTGCCCTAAAGATCCTTTTAGGAGAAAATTGTTTTTAAGACTGCATCATTTGCAAGTATTGCCAGTTTAATCATTTATTTCCGTGAGCTAACATGCTGGACTGTTATTTTCCTCAGAAAATACAACCCAGCAATTTGTTTCTGACGACCTGGGCTCAATTTGTCTCTACTACTTTCTCCACGCAAGTGACCTCTTGGCGTCAAGTTTTCTCATCTACAGAAGGGGATATTATATCTGAGGCTATTGTGAAGATTACATGAGATAATATAAACAAGTTCTAAGCCAGGGCCTGGTATGATCTTCCCCCAGATCTTCACAGGGCTGGCTTCTCCTCATGACCCTTCAGATCTCAGATGCCACCTCTCCAGGGTGGCCTTCCCTAACCACCCAAACCAGAGATGGTGTTCTAGTCCCTTCCAAGGGGTAACCACAATCTGAAATCACCCTATTTATCTGTTCACTTGTGTGTTGTCCATAAGAATGTAAACTCCTGAGGGCTGTCTTCTACCTTGTTTGCAATTAGGGTGCCTCCTAGCACATGATAAGTACTCTATTAGATTCTTATTGAATAGATGAATGAATATGGAACACAGTGGATCTTAATTAATGCTATCTTTTTCCTTTCCCCCCTTCACCCTGCTTCTCTTGCCTCTCTCCTCTGGCCAGGACTCCAATGATACAAGGAGTGAAGCAGAGTAGCCCAGTCCAGAGTGGGTATCTTTCATATCCCAAGGCTTCACATCCCCAGCCTATACTGTCTCATGTTAACCTGAGGCATCCAGAGAGAACCTGTATCTTGTCCAACAGTTATAAATGACAAAGCCAGAACTGGCCTCAGGAAGTCCAACTGTGGAGCTTAAGTTTTCAACCACTACACTGTATGCCTCTTGTAACTAATGTTTTTGAGCCAAGACCAGTTTTAGGTAATTCACATACACTGTATTTTTTTCTTAACCTTTCAAAGTTTTTTTTTAGCTTTATTGAGGTATAATTGAAAAATAAAATTGTAATATATTTAATGTATAAAATGTGATGAGTTGATATACACATAAATCATGAAAGGATTCACTCTAAGTTTTCACTCACATTTTTACCTTTGCCAGGGGCAGGGTGGCGGTGGTGTGTGAAAACACACAATGAGATATCTATCACCTCACACCTGTCAAGATGGCTATTAACAAAAAGACGAGAGCTACAGATGAGGAATATCAGAAACAGCACAGCACAGAGGATCATAGGGGAAGGGAGGGGAAAATGGAATGGGAAGAAATCAGAGGGAGACAAACCATGAGAGACAAACCGCAAGAGACTCAGAAAGAAACTGAGGGCTGCTGGAGGGGAGGTGGGTGGGAGGGTGGGGTCACTGGTAACTGTGATGGGCATTAAGAAGGGCACATGATGTAATGACCACTGGGTAATGGGCACGTGAAGTAATGAGCACCTGATGAACTACTGAATTCTGCAGCTGAACCTAATGATGTTCTATATGTTGGCTAATTGAATTTAAATTTTAAAAAAAAGAGATAAATGCTGGTGAAGATGTGGAGAAAGGGAACGCTTTATACACTGTTGGGAGTGTAAACTGGTACAGCCACTATGGAAAACAAGAAAACAAGATTCCTCAAGAAATTAATAATAGAACTTCTGTATGATCAGCAATTCTACTTCTGGGTATATATCCAAAGGTTACAGAATAATTATCTCAAAGAGATATTCTGTTCCATTGATCTATGTGTCTGTTTTTAATGCAAATACCATACAGTTTTGATTACAATAACTTTGTAATATAGTTTGAAATCCAGAAATGCGATGCCTCCAACTTTGTTCTTCTTTCTCAAAATGGCTTTAGTTAGGGCGCCTGGGTGGCTCAGTGGGTTAAGCCTCTGCCTTCGGCTCAGGTCATGATCTCGGGGTCTTGAGATCGAAGCTCGAATTGGGCTCTCTGCTCAGCAGGGAGCCTGCTTCCCCCTCTCTCTGCCTACTTGTGATCTCTCTCTGTCAAGTAAATAAAATTTAAAAAAAAAAAAGATGGCTTTGGCTATTCAGGGTTTTTTCTGTGGTTCCATATGAATTTTAGGATTGTTTATTTTCGATTTCTGAGGAGAATGACACTGGAACTTTGATAGGGATTGCATTAAATCTGCAGATCACTTTGAGTAGTGTGGACATTTTAACAATATTAATTCTTCCTACCCATGAATACAAAATATTTTTCCCTTTATCATGCCTTCAGTTTTTTTCATTTCTGTTTTATATTTTTCAATACACAGATCTTTCACTTCCTTGGTCAAATTTATTTCTAAGTATTTCATTCTTTCTGATGCTATTGTAAATGGGAATGTTTTCTTAATTGCTCTTTCCTAAGTTTCATTGTTAGTATGTAGAAACACAGCTAATTGGGGAGTATTAACTTTGTATCCTGAAACTTTATGGAATTTATTGGTGTTAACAATTTTTTTGTGCAGTTTCTGTATGTAATATAATGTTATCTGCAAATAGAGAAGATTTTATTTCTTCCTTTCTGATTTGGATGACTCATTTCTTTTTCTTAACTATTTGCTCTGACTAGGACTTCCAGTACTATGTTGAATGAAAGTGTGCTTATTGAGTTGAGGAAGTTTTCCTCTAGTCTTATTTTGCTGAGAGTTTTATTATGAATGAGTGTTGGATTTTGTCATGTTTTTTCTACATCTATTGATAGGATCATGTGATTTTTCTAATTTGGTGTGTCAATGTGATGGATTATATTAATTGATTTTTTTGAGTGTTGAACTAGCCTTCCATACATGGGACAAATTCCACCTTGTCATGGTGTATACAAATCCCTCAATATATTAAAAATATTTTTATTATGAAAATGTTTGAAAATATACAAAAATAGGGAGTAGAGTGAAACTTCATGTACCTATCTCTCATCATTATCAGATAACAACCACTGGCCAGTCTAGATTCATCTATATTCTTACCCATTCACCCTCTCCCCAACTCTTGTTTTAAATCAAATTCCATTCATTTCATCCCTAAATATTTCAACATGTATCTAAAAAATAAGAATTCTTTCTCCATTTTAAACAAATACCCTTAACCTAACTTACAATTTTAACAACTTATTGGTGTCATTTAAAATGCAATCAGCAAAAAAAAAAAAAAACTAAGGAAATAAAAATGCGATCAGCGTACACAAATATTTTTTTCAGTGTTCCAAGATTCATCGTTTACGCACTACACCCAGTGCTCCATGCAATATGTGCCCACCTTAATACCCACCACCAGGCTCACTCTTCCCCCCACCTCCCTCCCCTCCAAAACCTTCAGTTTGTTTCTCAGAGTCCACAGTCTCTCATGCTTTGTCTCCCCCTCCGATTTCCCCCAATTCACTTTTCCTTTCCTTCTCCTAATGTCTTCCATGTTATTCCTTGTGCTCCACAAGTAAGTGAAACCATATGATAACTCTCTCTGCTTGACTTATTTAACTCATCGTAATCTCTTCCAGTCCCATCCATGCTGATACAAAAGTTGGGTATTCATGCTTTCTGATGGAAGCATAATACTCCATTGTATATATGGACCATATCTTCTTTTTTTTTTCAAAGATTTTATTTATTTATTTGACAGACAGAGATCACAAGCAGGCAGAGAGGAGGAAGCAGGCTCCCCTCTGAGCAGAGAGCCCGATGCGGGGCTCGATCCCAGGACCCTGGGATCATGACCTGAGCGGAAGGCAGAGGCTTAACCCACTGAGCCACCCAGGCGCCCTGTGGACCATACCTTCTTTATCAATTTGTCCGTTGAAGGACATCCTGGCTCTTTCCACAGTTTGGCGATTGGGGCCATTGCTGCTATGAACACTGGGGTACACATGACCTTTCTTTTCACTGCATCTGTATCTTTGAGGTAAATACCCAGTAGTGCAATTACAAGGTCCTAGGGTATCTCTATTTTTAATTTCTTAAGGAATCTCCACACTGTTTTCCAAAGTGGCTGCACCAACTTGCATTCCCACCAACAGGGTACACAAATATTTTTAAGTAAACTTTTTACTATTGTATAAAATACAGCGCACAGAAAGTGTACTAGTCATGAGTGTAGAGCTTAATGAATTTTCACAAAGCCCCTGCCTGTAACCAGCTCTGAGATCAAAATGCAGAACATGACAACACCCCAAAAGCCTCCATTACCACAGAGTAATTGCCTTGTACTTCAAACACTTAGCTTTTCAGGGACACAGTCAAGCAGGAGTAGAGCCAGTCCTACGGCTCTATAACCAGAGCACTCAGAACGACGATTTCAGATGGAAGCAACACAACCAATACTTCAATTACTTCTCCCATCATTTCAGTTAAATACCCCTCGTGTCATCTAGTCCTCACCTTGATCTTGTGAGGTAGGCACAAGAGACAGTTCATTATTTCTCCCATTTTATCAAGAAGCTGAAGTTTGGGGAAGTGGCATGGTATGCCCAGAGTCACACAGGTAGTTACTACTCAGTAGAGAAAACGAAAGGAACTTGTATGTGCCAGGTACTTTGTACAGTTTACATCATGTCAACCTCACAAGAGCCCTAAGGGAAGTGGAGGCCCAGAGAGATTTGGCGATTTGCCCATGTAACACAGCTAGTGAGTGACGGAAGCTGGGATCTGAATACAAGTGTGCCGGAGTCTAAAACCCAACACCACTCACCCCTCCCTTGGGCCATACCTTCTCTAAAGCCTGAGGCTGAGCCTCACCCTCCACCCTTCACCCCCCACCCCGGTCACCAACCACACTCCAGGCCCTTCCAATGAGTGTTTCCATTCAGTTCACTTCAATGCAGCCACTGGCAGTGACAACACTGTTCAGACCCACACGAGCTGATTCCCAGTGTCCGGCACCAGGCCTTTCCCTGGCGCTGAGGTTTATGGACCTGGAGGAAAATTCCCACCTACTGAACTCCCAGAGGCAGACAGAGAGGCATGGAGAGGAGAGTTTCCAGAGCACCATCCATCTGACAGCCTCCCTTCCCCTCCTTCCTCCCCCTCCTTTCCCTCCTCCTCCGTCTCCCTCCTCCACCACTCCATCCTTCCCTCTCCCACTCCTTTCCCCTCCAATTTCCTCCTCCCCCCTCTCCATCTCACAGCCACCCCACCCCACCACACCTATTGACAAACTTCCTGATCCCCAGTGTCTTTAACAAGTGACAGGTGAGGGGGTGGACATAATTTAAAGTCGAGCTTCAGAGGAGAAAGACAAGGAGGAAGATGGAAATTAAAGTGGCTTCTATACCAGGGAGTGGGTGCTGCCAGGGTCACTGGCGGGTCAGTGCCAGCAGGGAGGCCACTCTGGACAATGTCATTCTCCCTGTTTCTTACCACCAGTGACCTATGACCAGCCCTCCTAAAAACTAGGAGGGAGAAAAAAGGAAGAAAACAGGAAGAAAAACAGGTGTGGGAGTGAACCCAGGTGTGTGAGTAACAGTACTTAATTTTAGCCCCATCTTATTTTTCATCTTGTCATCACATGCGATTTCTTCTTCGCTCCCCTCCTTATTTCCAGCTGAACAATGATTTCCACGATAGCGGCTCATTCTGGTCTTATCATATAATAGATCTGTGGCCCGCACACTTCTGTCATGGGAGACACCAAATAAGGCAGTGCGCTGAAGTGGAGGAAAGGGAGATAGAGGGTACTGGCCACCTGTAGCTATGTGACCCTCAGGAATTACTTAGCCCCCGTGGGCCTCAGTTTCCTCATGTCTAAAGCGGGGATAGATGGATAGATAGCAGCTACCTCATAAGCTTGATGGAGATGAAAGAAGTTGATAAGTGCAGAACACCTATAGTGTCGGGCACACACTAAGCGCTCAAAATGGGAGCTAATATTCTGGTGAGCAGTATCCCCAGCTACTGCTCAGTGGCGGCAGGACTCTGTCTGCAGCATTAGCTGCCCCTGGGGTTGCAGATCTGCTCTCAGATTCCACTCGGGTCACAACTGCAACTCACTGGGTTTTGCAACTGGGTTTTACAGGGGCCGCTTGCCCACAGCACTCCTCTCTTTCTCCGTCTGAAGAATTCTTCTGCATCTTCAAGACCAGTTCAAATGTCACCTCCCCTGTGAAGACTTCTGCCTCCTCAGATCATTCATCCCTCTTTGCTCAGCATAGCCCCGGCATGTGGTGCAGAACCTTTGTTGAGGAACCTGAAAGGCTCTCTGAGTCCAGGATGTTTTTAGTATCTGCTCAGTTACTTCCAAGGGCAGGTGGTCCCTACATGATCTCTGTGTGGAGCTTAAATATGGAGCCCCTGGAGGACAGGCACTGGTTGGTGATTCATTAGGTAACATTCCCCCAAGGATAGTTACTGAAGACCTACTGTGGGTCAAGGACCAAGCACTGAGTCTTTTACATTTTAAGTGATATTTAAGTAATATTCCAAACCTAAAAATGTCAGACGTTTGGTAGAACACAGGACCCACAGTATCCACAAGTCAGGGCTATACACTGAGCAAAGAGGGATGAACGATTTTTGTTCTACTCAGCCTGGCTTCTATGTCAGTGGACACACACAGAGAGAGAAAGAAAACACAGAAATACGGTACACTCAAGCTATATTAAACCCAGCTGTCACCAGAAGGGATAAAACCCAGCATTTTTGGAGCACCCATTGGTTGTTGGATCTTTTACCTTCCTTATTTCATGTCATCCCTTTAAGGCAGAGATCATTACTTGCTCCCCAGTAAAAAAATCTGATGCCCGGAGCAGTGAAATGACTTTCCCAGCCTCATAGTCAAAAGTGGCAGATCTGAGACAGAAACCCAGCTGTGTCTCAGGGAGCATGTGCCTTTCTCTCTGCAGGGCTGCCTCCAATCACGTGACTGGAGTTCATCCCATAACCTCCTGTCCCTTGGGTTGACTCTCAGCTGCTCCCTGTCTTTCCTGCCCTATTCTTAGGACACAGTCCTGTCCCAAGCATATTCACGAGCTCACCATTAATCAGAGGTCAGCTGTCCACATATCTGCTGACTTTGCAGCAGCCACAAGAAGAGAAAAAAGGCAAAATGCATTCCATAGAGTCAAAGCCCTGTGTCACTTAGACCACCTCTAATACGCAAGTGTTGGAGCAAATTCCCACAGACATGCTCATCAGGAAGTCAGTGGGACTCCGAGTACAGCCATAAGGTTGACAACATATAATGGAAGATGGATGTTAAATTTCATCGCTATAAAATTCAAGTTAAAAAGGTGACACCAATATATTAGCCTTTTATCTCGGGCTCTGCCATTAAAGAATCACCACTTCTTTTGGCCTCTTTCCATTTTTTGAGATTGTATCCAACCTGAAAAACCTCTCTGTAACATCCACACTCGCTCAGATGTCTAAGGCCTGTCTCATGTTCTAAAAATAACGGCCCATAAAGCCCACCTCCGCCCAGCTCGCAGCATCTCCCCAACCACCCACCTGAAATGGGAAAGATTTTATGCAGCTGCAAAGATGTTTGCTGTTTAGATGGCAACTCAGGTAGAATCCATTAGTACCTAAACATCTTTCAGTGGGAAGCCTCCTGCTCCAAAGGACAGCAGAACTGCCTGGTGACAGAGTCTGCCTTTTTATTTTGTTGTTTACATAAAGCAAATGTGCAGTGTATGTTGTACGGTCCTTGCAAACATGCGCTAATCTGCAGGGAACAGGTATCACGTGTGGTGTTGCTGGCTTCCCTGCCATGCCAGCTGGAGGAGAAGGCCATCCCAGGGGCAAGGAATGATGAATCCACAAGACCCAAGCCTCTTCTCTTGGCCCCTAGGGAGGCTCATGATTTCTGTTCAGTGGCATCCAGAGCTTTCCAGCTGGGCTAACAGGGGGTTTAGGAGGCTACTCTTGAGTCCTCCGCCCCTGCTGTCCTCACTCATGTGGGCCCTGGACCAGACCAAGGAAAAGACCTGGAGACTGCAGTTCCCATCCCAGCTCTGCCAGTTAATGGCTGTGTGACCTTGGGGAGGTAACTTACCCTCTCTGAACTTCAGTTTCTTTAGGCGTAAACTGGTCTCTAAATTGTGCTAGTTTTCAAGTATGAGTTTCTACTAAGCACCATTTCCATTCTCTTTAAGAACTCAGGATGAGTATTTGCTGGGGAGATGGGGTGAAAGACTATTTCAAGTCCCTGTTCCCAAGTGCTTCCCTCCACCGAAGACAGATAAGCGAGCTCAGTTACTGCCCCTCCTGGACACCCTACCCAGAGCCCAGGAGCAGCCTTTATCCTCCTTTTATCAAGTCCTTAATATTGGGGTCCTGAAGCTAAAGCTTTCTTTACTGGTCTTTTCCCCAGAATGTCTGTGCATCTCCATGAAGACGGGAATCTTAATGGGTTATCCTAACACCAATACCCACTCCAAGAGCTGCAGCTAATAGAACTGGTACTCACTAGGGCCAAGCCCTGGTCTGAGTGTATTATGTATAGTGTCCCATTTCATCTTTTAGTGTACCCCTGTGAAGAGGCGTCTGCCTTTTACAGGTGAGAAAACTGAGACTTAGGTAGGACCAGCTAACGCCATCTGGGGGAATGAAGGAAGGCATCCTGGAGGAAGTGGCTTCAGAGTTAAAGCTAGCCAAATAGAAAAGTGGTGGGTCTTCCACTTGCCTCTCTCTCTCCTGACTCCCACTATCTTCATAACCTAATTGCTGAAGTTTATGAGGTTGTTTTTAAAATTCAGATCCCAGGTTGTGAGCCAAACGCTGGCAGAAGCGAAGGCTCTTATCTGTGCGCCCATTTATTTATCTAGTTAGTGCAAGCTTAATACACAGTCTCTTGCAGTGAAATTTAAGTATAAATCACAGAAAGTTTCCTTCAACAAGGAACAGACTATATTGCTAATTCTACTGAAGCAAAATCTTCCCTCTCCTGAGGGGTGCCCTGGGTTAACAGGCCACATTCTGGCTGAGCTGGGGGCTGGTTATCAGACAGGGAGAAGCAGCCTGCCCCTCCTCGCATCCACACAAAGAGGAGAAGGAGGAGGTGGCACAGGTGTGGACAACGGGGGACAGAGATGAGAGCACCAGCAGAGACCCCACTTCCTGCCTGCCCAGGGAAGGAGCTGGGCCCTGCTCATTCCAACAGAGAAAGGAAATGGGGCTGGCATGAGAGGCCTGGGCCTGCCCACGGGATAGGGTCCTTGGCCCCCGGTCAGAGCAATGACATCAACTCCAGCTGGGGTTCCCATGCTTGTTGCAGAGTGAGGAGGGGCAGGAACTAAACCACGGGGCATGATCTCAGCAGACAGTCTCACATCCCCTCCTGCTAACAGCTGAGTCTGTGGCTCCCGATGGGGCAGTCCTGGACCTGCATGTTGGGGACACTGTGACCCAGTTGCAGGGCTGGAGAAAGCATCGACAAAGAACTGATGCAGGTGGCAGATAATAAGGAAAGGACGGGAAGGAGGTTCTATCAGGAAGCGTCCCACCTGCCTTCTCATCTGCCCCAAACTGCTAACTGCCAAGTGAGATGAAACGACATCTCAGTGGCTTACGCACTAGATCTGCGCCTGCTCACACTGCCCACTGACCACCTCTCACATGCTCATTCAGGGACTCGGGCTCCTTCTGCACAAGAGGCCTTGCCCACTGTTGGCAATAGGCCTTGGCATTCTGTCCATTTAGTCAGGAGAGGGAGAAGGAAAGGACGTGGAGGATTCCAGGGTAGGTTTCGTAGCCGGGCCTGGCAAGGGCCCATGTCACTTCCACCCACTTTCCGTGGCCAGAGCTCAGCTCCATGGCTACACGTAACTGCAGGGAGGCTGCTACAACAGTCCAGGAGGCGAGGAAAACAGGTGTGGGGAACAACAGGCCAGTGTTTGTCACCTCAGATCACCTCACAGAATCGCAGAATTTAAAGCCCCACGGAATGTAAGGACCATGAATTCAGAGAATCATGGAACCTTGAAATAAGGCAGTCCTAGATTTGAAGAGTTGGCTGCAGATGTGTCCATCTCCTCCGTCAGATTTTAAGTTACCAGAGGGATGGGGCATATTTCCACAATTCTGAACCTCCTCAGCACCCAGCACACAACCCCTAATCATCGCAGAGCTAGCTGTGGTTGAAGGAAGGGACATGGCGTCTACTATGCGCCAGGCATTTTTCTAAGCAATTTGAATATTTAAATTGAATTCCATTTAAATTGAAATATTGAATATTTACTTCTCACAACACCCTCGGGGTAAGACTATTGTCATCCCCGATTAACAGATGAGAAAACCAAGGCAGAGAGGTTAAGGAATAAACCTGGGGCCAGGCAGCTAGGAAGCATTCCAGAAATACTTGCTGCTGTAGAAGTGTTGAACAGGTATGCATCTCTAACCATGTCAGACTTTTCATTTTCTCTCTCAGTTACAAAGGAGAAAGACAATAAGATTTCGGGGTATAACTGAAATATAAAGGAGACCCACAGAGAGAGAACAACTCACTTTGTTGTTTGCTCCCCAAACTCCTGAAGTGAATTCCCCATCATGATGGGAAAACTGGCGGCCTCATTAACTTCCGGGAGGGGGTTTGAAGTCAGTTTGAAGAAGGAGCTGTGGAAGGGCTTATCCACCCGCTCACTGAGGAGGCCCTGCCTGTTCCATCTAATTAACAATAAACCAGACGCCCCGACACAATCCGCTTCTACATCTGTAACACGCTGACAATCTAAAAATGCCAGCCTCCTCCTTGTGTGTCAGCTAAATGTCACTGGCGACATTTGATGCAATTTAGAGATGAAAGTAAATCCAATATTATCATTGACTAAATAACCACAGGCCCAATCAGGGGGCCCCAGGCCCTAGAGCAGAATAGGGAGAGAAGGATAGGGAGGCGGCACCCCAGGAAGGCAAGGGAGAAGCGCCTTTGGAGATGAACCGACCCCCAGCTGCCCAAGGACTGGAACCTCCAACTCGCTGGCCCACTCAGCTTGGGAGGAGCAGGACATACCACCCCCAAAGCCACCTGGGTAGGCCACAGGGGACTGTTTTCCCTCTCTGAGCTGCAGTTCCCTTGCCTGTTAAGGGAGCAGGGCCGAGCGTGGCCTAGGGAAGGACTGGTGAGGCACTGATGCATGTCAGTTTAGTCAACCCTTATTTACTGAGCCGCTCTGTGCAACAGGCACAGGTCTAGACCTTGGGGACGCAGCAGTCTTTTAATCATCTTCTCCGCTAGACTGTGAGCAACATGAAGGTAAACGCCAGCTCTCTCTTGCTCACCTTTGTATCCCACATAGGCGCTCAATCACAATGTGTGAAATGAATGCACGCATGAATGACTAAATCTGCTTGTTTGGCCTCCCGCTTGCTTGGGAGAATCTTGGAGGCTCTGGAGTCTGCAAGGGCAGATATTAGGCATCAATTATTTCCTGGTACCCAGCTCCCATCAGAGCAATGACAACTTGCAAACTGTACCAGTTCTCACCACAAGGAACCCTTCTTGATAGTACCCAATACCGAAAACACCTTGCCTGGAGGATCAAAATGAACATCACCAATGGCAGGTGCCTCCTGATGTGTCCCTGAGAAGGACAGAGCATCACTTATGCAGTGTCCCAGCCACTGGTGCAGCACCTGAATCTAATTACAGAGGAACATCAGACAAACCCAAAATGAGAAACATTCTATTTAAAAAGGAGCAGGGGGCAGGGGCAGGCTGTATCTTCAAAAATGCGATTGACGTAAAAGACAAAGAAACACGAGGAACCAATCCAAGTTAAAGAAGACTAAAGGGATATGACAGTTAAATACAATGTATGATCATCTACTGGAGGAAGAAAATGCTATAAAGAACTTTATTGGGTCAACTGACAAAACTGAATACAGGCAGAATTGATGAAATTGTTAGTGTTAGTTTTCTGTTGCTGCCGTAATAAATAATCACAAATTTAATGACTTAAAACAACACAAATTTATTTAGGATATGGATGTCGTTAGGGGGGCATTAGTCCACTTACAGTACAGTCAATCATTGATAGGAGCATTTTATCAACAATGAAGTTACTGAAATTGTTAGCTGTCCTGTGCTCATGTGAGAAAATATTCTTATCCTTCAAAAGTATACACTGAAGGATTTGTTCGCTTGCTTATTGATGAGCAGAGGGGAAGCTCTCTTTATTTATTCGACATGAGGGTGGAAGAAGAAGAGGACCGGGAGGTCAGAGTCATCTCTGCGTGAAGTCACCTCTGCACCCTTGCCTGATATCCTCCAGGCCCCCAGGAAGGGGCCTCCGGAAGGGGCAGAAAGCTCACAGATGTCCTGGATGCTCTCTGTGCCGATCAGAGAAAAGGCCTAACTGTCCCTTTTTGCCTGGCTATTAGGACTCCACTGGGAGAATGCGCGTAATGATCTGATCCTGGCCCAGGTCCAGCTCCTTGTGAGGAACCAGAAGAGTCGGGCCCCGTGGCCGCAGTTCTCCTCCGCGGTTCCCGCACACGGACAGAGGAGATGAGCAGCGGCGCGCTGGGCCCAGTAGAGCGGTTGGTAGCCAGGGCCAGACCCGGTGGCACCGTCATGTTCACGCGGTCCTCAGGTTTGCCCAGGATGGCTGCACTGGCCATGCCCAGCCGCTTCTCCAATCCCGCGGGTATGCGGGCTACAGCCAAGTGCGCGTCCAGCTCCACAAACGGTGAGTCTGGCGAGAAGCAACCGGAGAAGCCACAGCAACAGAGAATGAACGCCCAGAGTCTACACGGAAGTATTTAGAGGCAAAAGGCCACAGTGTATGCAACTTACTCTCAAGTGGATCAGAAATAATAATTGACAGGGGAGCGGAGAGGGTAGGGGGGCGGATGATAAAGCAAATGTGACAATTTACAATAGGTGCCTCTAGATAAAAATAATATGGAATTCTTTCTACTATATTTGCAACTCTTCTGTAAATTTGGAGTAATTTCCCAATTAAGTACCTGTGTGTGCCTCTGTGTGTGTGTGCACACGCACATGCGTGCAATGGATCCTCAATCAAGTGAGATTGCCAAAGAGCTAAGAGGTTTCCTGTGTCTTGGTTTCATCTCACCAAGTAGACTGAAGAGCCCCTTAGGGGTTCCCCATTGTAGGCAGAAGAAAACCCTATGTCTTCAACTTGGCATTCAGGCTCCTTCATGACCTTCAGCCTCCTTCTCTGGCAGTCACACTTGCATCTCCCACCTATTCCTTTATCCACGTGGGATTACTTAACATACCTCAAAATTGCATCATAATAATTGTTCCTTTTATTAAGCACCTAGAGTATACTGGGTCCATCCTCATGTCATTTCACTTAATCCTTACAGCGGAACTTCAAGTTAGGTACCAAGTATTTCCTCTTACAAATGGTGAATCAAAGGCTCAAGAGAGTTTAAGTGACTTGCTTAAAGACATAGAGCTAGAGCAAGACTTTAAACATGTTTAAAACCAGGTCCTTTCCCACATACTACATTGCTCCATGTACTCTATGTACTGATGCAATGAACATTTCGTAAGCACCCACTCAGTGCTGGGCTCTATGCCAGGCACTGGGACTACAATCAACCCCACCGCAATACAATCAACCCCATCCCAACCTCTCAGAGTGTATGATTTGGCCAGAGAGACAGAGTCAAGCTTGAGGAGGAACAAGGGGTTAGAGGTCAGAGGTAGTGGGGTTTCCAGAGTCTGGCTCCATTGCCCTAGAAGCTGAGCCTGGAACCTTGGCGGTGGTGCAAGTAAAGGAGGAAATCTCCCCTCCCTCAGATGATGGTGCCCTGGGTGAAGGGTCCTTGGCCATTTTTCTTTTTAGTCAAGTCTCTGCTGCCCTCTAGTGGGAAATGTAGAGATAGCAGAAGGAAACAGAAGTGTCAGGTTTGGGCCGTGAAATGGGGATCCACATTAACTCTGAGCCTCTTCTTAGCCTTGGGACCTGTGAGGTGGCTCCCATGCTCATAAAAGGAGAGGTCTGAGTTTGAAACTGCAGTAGTGCAGGGGTCAGTCTGCTTAACCAAGAGTGATACTCAGCTTTTCTCAGCTCATATATTGAGCCCCCAAATTAACCGCAGATGGAGCCCTGAAAAGACTTAAGCTGTGACGAAGGTCACAGACTGAGTTCTGACCTTGACTAGAGACTACAACCGCATTTGGATCCCACCAGACCTCTGCTGTTCTCCTGGCCTGCTCTCCAGTTGTTAAACACCATTATCAGGAATTAAATTATATCCATTTACAATAAATTAGCTGTATAGAAAAACAACGGTGATACATACTGAAAATGTATTACTTCCTAATTATTTCATGACATTTTGCTACTCTATGCTCTTGAGGTGATTTAAATCTAAGTATCTGTATAGCACAAATACTATATGATGGCATGCTACTTGGATGGAGCCAGAAAGTATTACACTAAGCAAAATAATTTCTCAGTCAGAGAAAGACAAAAACCATACGATTTCACTCACAGGTGGAATTTAAGAAACAAAACAGATGAACATAGTGGGAAGAGAGAGAGAGAAACCATAAAAGAGACACTTAACTCTGGAGAATAAACAGGGATGCTAGAGGGGGGATGGGCTAAATGGGTGATGGGTATTAAGGATGGTACTTGTGATGAGCACTGGGTGATATATATAAGTGATGAATCACTAAATCACTTTCTACTCCTGAAACCAATATTCCACTATATCTTAACTAACTGGAATTTAAATAAAAACTTGACATTTAAAAAAGGTGAAGTTCCAAAATACGTAATGCTAAAGCTGAAAGAGGTTTAAATATAATGACAAAACTTACATGAGGTTTGATAAACAGTTTAACAGTAGAACACGTATCAGATTTAATTACAATAAATTTATATGGGGAAAAAAGCAGATTGGAACGTAACTCCATTTGTCAAATTATGTGCGAATCACAGCTATCAGTTAGTTACGGATATAAGAGTTTGGCAAAAATCAGTGGAAGTATTCTGTGAAAATCAATTGGCTAGATAGAATTTATAATAAAGAATATTGTAGGGGTGCCTGGGTGGCTCAGTCTTTAAGTGTCTGCCTTAGGCTCAGGTCATGATCCCATGGTCCTGGGATTGAGCCCTGCATCGAGCCCCACATCGGGCTCCCTGCTTGGCAGGAAGCCTGCTTCTCCCTCCCCTGCCCATCCCCTGCTTCTGCTCACTCTCTCTCTCTCTCTCATGCTGTGTTTCTCTCTGTCAAATAAATAAATAAAAATCTGTTTAAAAAGAATATTGTATATGTTATTACTGTAAATTGTGTCACTCATATCAGTAAAATGTGTAATGAACTTATGGACGTGAACACATGCACACATTTTTGGAGATCTAGTTGTTTAAAACTTGCCAGCATAGTGCTGCCCAGCAGCCTTCAAATACCCAAAGTGATATAGCTCTATACCTCATTCCAAAAAGGCTTTTTAGTCAAGTCAATGTCTACCAACACCTGCCCCCCACCACGAACCTTTTTCTAGGACTCCTGTCTTCTAGAATTTGGAGCTTGGTTTGTCTTATTTTTGCTATTACACTTTTCATCTCTGTCTTTTTGCCTCATTTTTCAAAATATCTCTTTGGTTTTGTCTCAGAAACCCTCAATTGATGTTTTTTTCATTTATGCACTAGGATATTTAACATCCAAGAGATTTTTCTTTCCCAGTCATTCTTTTTATTGCATCTTGTTCTTCTTTAATGGATTCAATAGCTTCTCTTGATTCTCTGAAAATATTCATGATAGTGTGTTAGATTTTTTTTTTTATCTCCCTGTCTAGTCTCTGTTTCTGCCACATGGCTTTTATCTCTTTGCTGTTCATTTGTTTTATTTTGTTTTGTCTCTATCTTTTCTACTAGATGTTCTCCTTAGCTCTTGGATGGTCCTTTGCTGTATCTCTGTGAGGCATTACTAAATTCCTTGATGAAACGGCTGATTCCCAAACTAGGGCAAAGAAAGTCATAGATGAGTCCAGAATATTTCTTTGTGACAGAAAGTGCTCAAAGAATGACATAATGATGGACACAAGAGCCAGAAGGAAAGGGTTTCCAATGGATAAATCTAGAATGAACGGAGCATAATATGCACACACAGTATAACATGTTGAGCATAATATTTCATAATATACATATATATAGTAACAGACTATAACTCATTGATTGAAATAAAATCCAGGAGGCAACATTCATATAACTTCATAAATAAATATACAGCAAGAAGGGAAAGTTCTTCCTTATACTAGAAAACCAACTAATAAATATAAAAAGGAATGGGGGCATTAGAAAATAACCCCCAGGGACACCTGGGTGGCTCATTTGGTTAAGTGTCCCACTCTTGGTTTTGGCTTAGGTCACGATTTCAGGGTCCTGAAATCCAGCCGGGTGTGGGGTTCTGTGCTGGGCGTGGAGCCTGCTTAGAATTCTCTCTTTCCTCAACGAAGTGGATGGAACTAGAGAATATTATGCTAAGCGAAATAAGTCAATCAGAGAAAGACAATTATCATATGATCTCTCTGATATGAGGAATTTGAAAGGCAGGGCAGAGTGGGGGGGAAGGGAGAGAAAAAGGAAACAAGATGGGACTGGGGAAGAAGACAAACCATAAGAGATTCTGAGTCTCGGGAAACAAACTGAAGTTTGCTGGGGCCAGGGGAGGGATGGGGTGACTGGGTGACAGGCATTGGGGAGGGTATGTGCTACGATGAGTGCTGTGAACTGGGTAACACTGACGAATCACAGACCTGTACCCTTGAAACAAATAATACATTATATGTTAATAAATCTTTTAGAAAATAAAAAAATAAAAAAGATTCTCTCTTTCCCTCTCTCTCTGCCCCTCCCCTCCCCACTTCATGGGCATGTACTCTCTCTGAAATTAAAAAAAGAAAAAGAAAATCACCCCCAGAGGACATCACCATAATAATTGGTTCAGGCAAGAATTATCAATGATTTGAAAACTGGTGGATGATAAATATTTATTTATTACAAAGGAAAAACAATAACTTTACACTGAAGACGCTTGGCAGACACCTCGTTAAGCAGGTAATTAATGTTAACATCACTGGCAATGGGATAAACAGACGTCACATGGCTCCTGATACAAAATCATTTGTGTGCTAGTCCTGCCAACAGTGCCTAACTCAGGAGGAAACATCAGACAGACTGAGGGACATTCTGCAAAATACCTGTCCTGTACTCTTGAAAAAATGTCAATGTCATGAAGGCAAAGAAAGACTGAGGAACTGCTTCAGATTAAAGAGCCTAAAGAGGCATGACAACTAAATGCAGCACATGATCTGGGATTTTCTGCTCTAAAGGACATTATTGGCACAGTTGGCTAAATCTGAATAAGGTCTGTAGATATAATAGCCCTGAATCAATGTTAATTTCAATGTTAAAAAGAATGTCCTCGGTTTTGAGAAACACGCACTGAATTATTCAGGGGCAAAGGACCATCATGTTCAGTAAAAAATAATAATAATAATATGTCAATATTAGGGAAATTTGGTAAGAGTAGAACAGGAATTCTTGCAATTTTTCTCTAAGTCTGAAATTAGCCCCCCCCCAAAAAAAAAAAAAGAAAAGAAAAGAAAAAATTCAAAAGCTGATTGGGAGCTGTGTGCACATAAGTCCATTGTCGACAATGAGCCCCTGGGGGAGGGAGTCTGCTGGGGCGGGCCATTTCATTAGGCATTAGGTGGTGCCCCTCTTCCCTGGTTTCATCTTCCAGTCTCCTGCCTAGAGGTATCTGCCTGGTTGTCAGGTGCCAGGAGTTGAATGGGCCAGGGAAAGGACTGTTGGGTTGGGGACTCAACATTCACTTAATCTGGTATTTTCCCACCCTCAAATGCCCTTCCCCCCAGGCCAAGACCCTCTCCAAAGAAAAAAACCTCTAGTCCTCTCCCCAAGTTGGGAAGAGTAGTGCAACCTCGTGGAGAAGAATCAAGGGAGTCTAACTGCTCTCAGTTTCCAGCACCACCCACTTCTTGAAGTGTCTGAGCCTTTTCAGGATTCCCAAGGTATATCCAGCTGCATATACATACATCTACCGGGGTTTAAGATCCAGCTTTCATATCTGCTGAGTTAATGTCTGCTCTCCAAACACTGCTGTCATCTCTCCTGTTCTCTTTGTCCTTGTGGCTCTAAATATTTTAATAAAATCTCCTGCTGTCATTTTATCGGAATTTCAGGAAAGAACGTGCTCTTTCACCCTGTCATCTTTAATTGGAAGTCCATTGTTGTGTTCTCTAATCTTTCTATGATGATCACATATTGCTTGTGCAATTTTAACATATATTTAAGCACATGAAAGGGTTAAATGTTGTGCAACCGTGTAAAACAATTTAAGAATGGGATGTTCATCAGATTTCTGACGGGAGGATAACCAAGCTCTGAGAAGGGGCTGGGTGGTATAAGGAAAGTATCTGAGGATGCCGCTCAATGGCACTGTGCCATAAAGGCGAACGAATTTCTCTGCGAATGTGTTCTTAAGCTTCCGTTACCACGACAGCGGCTATTACAAAGGGAAGCACCTGGTGTGTGTGGGAAGGGTCCGCAGGGCGAAAAAGGCTAGCAAAAGACCATTTCACAAAATTTCACGAAATTCCAGAGGCCCTCCTTGGGGCTGACTGAGGCTCTGGAAAAGCCTACTCGTTGCGGGGGTGGAGGGTGGGGGCTCGCGCAGAAAGGAGGTTAAAGGCAGGCCTCTGTTCCCCGCACCGACACGAGGTCAAGATAGATCCAGGTATGAATCAAGTCCAAGGCTTGGTGCCAAACCCAGACCTTCTGCCAGACTCATGCAGAAAGCGAGTCCCCAGCGCGGGCACCGCATCTGGACGCACCAGAGCTCGCCTCCAATTGCGTGCTCAGGTGCGCCGGGGGTGGGGGGGGCGCGAGGAGCGACCTTCCAACTGTAGCCACACGGGGGCAGCAGAGGACAGGCGGAGAAAACCGAGAGGGTCTTGGGGATGGCGGGTGGGAGAGTGTAGGAGACTGGGAGAAAGACCTAGAGAAGGACAGAAAGTACCCAAAAAAAGAGATGGCAGCAAAATGTGGAGAAGGCGGGGAGAGAGAGCCCAACACTCAGTGAGCGATAGAGGGAGGAAGCACTACTCACACTAAGAGTTTCCTCACAGGCGCTGGTGCCGCTGGCTCACCATCACATGAAGACACTGGGGATAAGAAATCATATGGTCCGCTAAGGCACAGAACTGACACTAGATTGTGTACTGGCTGGAGTATTTAACTTCTCTGTGTTTTCCTTACCAAGCTCCCAAGGATTTTGTGAGGGTTAAATCAGAGAATAAACAAAGCACTAGACTTGAAGTGAGGTGATGAGTGGCCAGAGCTGAGAAGTGGGGAACACTGCCACAGTCCCTTGTGAAGGTGTCTGACAACTACAGGAGTGGGTCAGGATTAAAGAGCCCTCACACTCATCTTCCTCAAAACCAGTGGCGATTTTCTGTCAGAGTAAGAGGCAAAGTGGCACGTGTAGGCAACTTTTAGAGAGACAACTGCTCTCAACCCAAACATTTCTCTCATTCACTCTGCTTGCCTGGTCCTGGTCAGGATTTTCATCTGGAGGTTGGCTATACAGTAATGTGACTGCCACCCACCAGATGCAGCACTCTCCATACCTCACCCACTGCCCTTACTCTTACCATTCCTGCCCACCTTCCACCTGCACACACACACACACACACACACACACACACAGCCTTCAGCCACTGACCAACAGAAGTTCTGGTATAAATACCCCAACTCCCTCACCCCATGGGCAGGATAACTCTAAAGCTCATGTGCTCCACTGGGGCTCCCAGAGTGTCTCTGTATGATGACGCTCTAGCTGCTCACTGTGGTAACATGTTCAGTGACACACTCTCACCTGGCTCACTGCCTGCCTGTCTCACTTCCCCTCTCTCCTGGAAGCACCTGTCAGATAAGGTATTTGAACAAGAGCACTTATATGAGGGCTGGCTTCTGGAGGAACCTGGATTTGAAGACAGAAACATGGCAGGTTTGCCTTATTCATCTCTCCACAGCACAGAGCACAGTGAATGAGGACATCATAAAGAGTACTTATTATTCATTCATTTACACAGCAATATGTAATTTCACTCCCCACTAGGCCCAGCCTGGGTTAAGTGCTGGGATACAGTGATGAGAGGATCCAATATGTTCCCTGGGGCTTCCAATCCACGAAAGACTGACTTTTAAGGAAATGGAGATTTCTGCCCACTCCCCTTCCCCCCACCCTCCAATTCCCATCACCAGATGCCTACAGCCTGGCCTTAGAAAAACTTGGGAATGTAAAAAAGTGGGAAAACAACACAAGCTAGCAAAGAGCAAGGACTAAATGATTGGGCTGATCTTTCATTCACACGGGAAATATCTAATGAGCATTTCAGACTCTCCTGTCAAAGGCACAAACATGTCAATAGGCAAAGGGAACACCAAGAGGTCAGTAGTCCTACAGGAATATAAAGACTGTGGCAGCACTAAGGAGGAGCTAACTCAGCCTGGCAGCGCCAGGAGGACCACCCTGGAGGAGGTGTCACTTGCGCTGAGTCTTGAAGTACAGGAAGGTATTTGCAAGATCTGGAAGGGAAAGAGCATTCTAGACAAAAGAAACTGCATGTAAAAAGGTAGGAGGTGTGAAGATTGGTCAGCTTGGGGAACTGCAAGTGACTTGGTGTGGGTGGGACAAATGAGAGGGCTCAGAAGAGAAGAGGAGCAGGCAGGGGCTGGAATATGAAATATGAAGACTAGCACAGAAGCTAGTCTGAGGCATTCACACCTCATTGAGACTCAGTTTTCTCCTCAGTGGAATGAAAATTTTGAGGCTCTTGTAAAGATAAATGTATTAATGTAAGAGAAAATCTGGCATTTATGCAACACCTGGCATTTCATTGGCCCTCAGGGAACAGTAGTTACTTTATCCTGAGAATAAACTGTAGGAAGTTACTGAAGGATTTGAAACCATACAATGGCATGGTCAACTTGGAGCCTTGGGAGATGCCAGTGAGGAGGTTGCTGTGGTCAGAAGAATTCACCTGCATGCATCCAATAGTTTTTTAGGTTTCTCTGCCTAAGAACTTTCTCTAGTATTGGAAAGAATCACATGAAGGGCAGGCCAGAAATACAGAGGAGTTAATACATCAGGAACAACCCTCTCCCAAGAAGGCTTGGGAGTCAGTGGATAAAACCTTCCACTTCCTAGCCTGCTGTGGGACAATTCCAAGGAATGTGCCACACTGCCTCTCAAAGGGTCCTCCATGGGATTGAGCTTTAAGTGGTGTCAAAGGTAACCCACTCATTGGCATATTTTTATACCTTTTCTCCATTTCTTATTTCACTTCTGCACTCTCTCACCTCCTAAGTAAACTACTTACACCCAAATTCTTGTCTCAAGATCCACACTTGGGGAAACCCAAACTAAGCAAGTGATGACAGAAAGGACCCTAGAAAGTAGAACTCAGGAGGAGATTCTAGAATTAAATTACAGCCAGCTAGATGGAAAAAGAATCCCATTTCTTCTGGAAAGTGGAATGTTTTTGTTGCGGCACAATTAATGACTCTAGCCTGTGATGGACCTGGCAGATACAAAAGTGGAAAAGGAACCAACAACCATGTCATAGCTCCTGCTCTTAAAAGCAATGGAAGCAATTGTAAATATAAGGATTGTGGACTTGATTAGGTCCTTCTACCTTGAAGAAGAGGATCTGTCAGGCTGTTAAGTCCACCATTGACTCAGGACACATTGTGAAAACTAGAAGGTCTCCATGGCACAATCTAAAGAGACATTCATCTGCTGCGGCAGGAGGGCAAATTGTGCTGAAAAGAAGCCCAGGATTTGATTGTAACCATGACTAAGTTACAAAAGAGACTGAATCCACAGCTCCATTAAGTCCTGGGCTAAAGTCCGAATCCTAGTTGAGCAGAAGGGGGACCCTGAGACATTGGATTCAGACTTGAGAACACATCTTCCTGAGCCTTGTATGTTGGCACAAATGGCTCCCCATCCCTCATAGAGGAGAGTAGCTTCCCATTGCCAGGAGACCATGCAAAGTCCTCCCCAAGGCAAATGTCTTCCAAAGTAATAGTTGCCTTCCTGCCTCCCCCCACCCCACCCCAACACCCATGACATGTAGGCCAAGATCATGGTGTGATCTCAGCATGTTTTGATGGTTATGTACTGTCCCTTACATGGGAGGTAAGAGATTATTCATCATCAGAGCTCCAGGAACTAAATAATACACTCCAGGAGGAACTAGAAGATTAGTATAAGAATGTATCTTGAGGATCAAAAGTTTTGCACAGCAAAGGAAACAGTTAACAAAACCAAAAGACAACTGACAGAATGGGAGAAGATATTTGCAAACAACAAATCAGATAAAGGGCTAGTATCCCAAATCTATAAAGAACTTATCAAACTTAACACCCAAAGAACAAATAACCCAATCAAGAAATGGGCAGAGGACATGAACAGACATTTCTGCAAAGAAGACATCCAGATGGCCAACAGACACATGAAAAAGTGCTCCACATCACTTGGCATCAGGGAAATACAAATCAAAACCACAATGAGATATCACCTCACACCAGTCAGTATGGCTAAAATTAACAAGTCAGGAAATGACAGATGCTGGCGAGGATGCGGAGAAAGGGGAACCCTCCTCCACTGTTGGTGGGAATGCAAGCTTTCCAGTGCAATCGCTCTGGAAAACAGCATGGAGATTCCTCAAAAAGTTGAAAATAGAACTACCCTATGACCCAGCAATTGCACTACTGGGTATTTACCCTAAAAATACAAACGTAGTGATCCGAAGGGGCACGTGCACCCGAATGTTTATAGCAGCAATGTCTACAATAGCCAAACTATGGAAAGAACCTAGATGTCCATCAACAGATGAATGGATAAAGAAGATGTGGTATATATACACAATGGAATACTATGCAGCCATCAAAAGAAATGAAATCTTGCCATTTGCAACGACGTGGATAGAACTAGAGGGTATCATGCTTCGTGAAATAAGTCAATCAGAGAAAGACAACTATCATATGATCTCCCTGATATGAGGAAGTGGAGATGCAACATGGGGGGGGTTGGGGGGTAGGAAAAGAAGAAAAGAAACAAGATGGGATCGGGAGGGAGACAAACCACAAGTGACTTTTAATCTCACAAAACAAACTGAGGGTTGCTGGGGGGAGGGGAATCGGGAGGGGGTGGGTAATGGACATTGGGGAGGGTATGTGCTATGGTTAGTGCTGTGAAGTGTGTAAACCTAACGATTCATAGACATGTACCCCTGGGGATAAAAATACATTATATGTTTATAAAAAATTAATAATAAAAAAAGGATGTATCTTGAGGGTGCTGGGCCATGGTGGAACAGGTATATACAATACATATTACCCCCTGCCCCCAAAAAACCCTATAACCAGTTATCAGACTAATTACATACTGAAGAAAGGGGAACACCCAAGAATTGAGGGCTATTGAATAAATTATCTGAACTTCTTACCAGGAAACTCAACATGTCATCATGACTCCCTTGTTGGATTGAGGTTATTTGAAGATGCGATGATAACGGAATTTTGGCCCAAGTCCATCTTACATGGAATCCATCCTGTGAGAAGAGGTCTAGTGAGAGAACCTGAAACTGTCCCCTGTGCAGGACAAGAGAAGGAATCGGAATTAGTGTTGCAACATGAGTAGAATGGCAGAGATTGGTGAATTAGAGTGCTAGCATTGGTGAATTAAAGAATGCAGGGGTAATGATTTTTACCATATACCTCTCTAATTTACCATTATATTCCCTGCGAAAAATAGATCATGGTGGACAATGGTGGACTACAAAAACTTAACCAAGTGGCACATCCAGCCACAGCTGTTATGCCAGATATGGTATCTCACTAGAATCTATCAACACTTGGTATAGAGTTACTGGTGCAGCAAATGTATTCTTTTCAATCCCCATCTAAAAGGAAGATCAAAAGCAATTCAGAGTTCCATTTCACATTCACCTGGGATGAATAGCAATACACATTGATCTCCTTGCCCCAGGGCTATGATTATCCTCCTTTCTGCCTGAGTGTAATCAAAGGAACATTGGTCATTTTGACATTTCCATAGAACATCAATTATACTGGTCCACTAGACTAAATACACCATATTTTTTTAAAGATTTTATTTATTTATTTGACAGAGAGATAGAGAGCACAAGTAGGCAGAGCAGCAGGCAGAGGGATTGGGAGAAGTGGGCTCTCCCACTGAGCAGGAACCCTGATGCAGGGCTTGATCCCACGAACCTGGGATCTTAACCTGACATCATAACCTGAGCTGAAAGCAGCTGCTTAACCAACTGAGCCACCCAGGCGCCCCACTAAATACATCATATTAATCAGATCGTGTGAGCAGAAGTACTTTGTATATCTTGGAAATAAACATATCTACCAGAGACTAGGAGATGAATCCTACAAAGATTAGGGGCCTTCCACTTCAGTAAAAACTTATAGTAATCTTATGGCATAGGGCACTATAGGACATCCCATCTCCCCAAAGTAAAGGCTAAGTTATTGCACATTTTATCTCCCACAACTAAGGAAAAGGCACAGGCCTTGGTAGGTTCCTTGGATTTTAGATACAGCCCACACTTAGTTATACTGTTATAATCCATTTATTGGGTGACTTAGAAGTTTACCTGTTTTAAGAGGGCTCTATAACTTGTGTGGGTTGTTGTAAAAGCTGCCCAATAAACTCAGTGGTGTAAGAGGCATCATTGGTAGATAGGAGACCGTGGCATTTCTGACAAGCCCCCAAATAAGAGGTTCAGGGCAGTCTTCTAGGATTCTAGAGGAATCCTATTCATATTTCTGTAGCAGAGAAGTATTTTCCACTCAAAAAGGAGCTTTTGGCTTGCTATTAAGCCTTAGGAGAGACTGAACACTTGACTTAGAACATTAGATGACTATGAAACCAGAGATGCTTATCAGATATTATCAGAGCTCCCAGACAATTCTATCATACGATGTAAATGCTACATTTCATATTCAGCTTTATAAGGTACAAGGACTTTACTGAAGGTACAAATAGGGCCCAAATTCAATGTCTCCTATCACTGTAGCATCATGGTCTCTCCATCAGTTTCACCTATGGCTTCTTAAGAAGTTTACAGCAAGCAGCTGATGAAAAGGAGAAAAACCTGAGCCTGGTTCATGGACACAAAATGTTTGACAAGCAGAAAATGATCTTCTACACTACAACCCATTTGCAGGTGACTCCAAAACATAGTAGTACACAAATCCCACCCACTCGGGAGAGCTTCAAGCAGTACATATAGTCATCAATTTTATGTGGTAGGGACAGAGGTAAGGCTATATATAGGCTCCTGGGAAATGGTAAAAAGGCCTGTGTGGATAGTCAGAGGCCTGGAGGAAAGAAAATTGGAAGATCAGAAACAAAGAGATTTGAAGAAGAGGCATTTAGATCAACCTATGGGAGTGGTCATAAAGTGTGAAGGTATTTGTGTCACATTTAATGCCTCTCAGAGAGCCACCAGAGGAGGCAGTGAATAACTAGGTTGATAGAATGACTCATCTAATGGGTGTTAGTCAAACTCTCTCTTTGGCCATGCCAGTGGTTATACAATAGGCCCATAAACCATCTTGTCAGAGTGGCAAAGATGGATGCTATATATAGCTCAAAGTCATGGGCTCTCTCTTACCAAGGCTGCTCTAGCTATGGCCACTCTTGAATAGCAGTTCTGAAATTCTATAGGGTACTGTATTCTACAACTCAAAATACATTGGCCCATGGGCCAAGAGCTGGAAATAAGACTGGTTTCTTTGCCACCAATGCTATGACCTATTTGGGAATTCTATACTTTAGCCTTCCCCACAAATTTGGTCTCTTATGGTTAAGGGTTCTGAGGTTCAGGGATGAAATGTTTTTATTAAGGGATACCATAAGTGTTCCAGTGAACCTAAAGCTATGATTGTCTTTTGGTCCTTTTGTATCCTTCATTCTTTGACCTCTAGGCAAAAAGAGATTTATACTGGCAGGAGTAACTAGCCCTGATTATCATAAAGAAAGAGAAGTGCTGCTACATTATGGGAGCAGGATGGAGTTTGTCCAGAATTTCATGCTTCCATGATAGGTGATAACAAAACAAATCAAGGCAATTGCAACAATCATGGCCTTACAAGAACAAGGTAATTAGGGACCCAGATCCCTTAGGGTTGGAACTCTGGGTCACCCCCCAGGGCAAGGAATCAAGACCAGCAGAAGTTCTGGATGAGGCTCAGCAGATGGGAAATTCTGAATGAATGGAAGATGGCAAATTATAATTACAACATCAAAGTCAACTATAGTAGTGATCACTATAGTTTGTCCCGCTAATCCTCCTGTTGTAAATCTTTTTTTAGGAATCATGTACCTTGAAGAATCAGTGACAGAACAGAGTGGACTTAATGTGGTGACAGATTGGATTCTAACAGTGCAAAGGCAAACTGTAGCAAATTTTGCATATGCCTCACCTGTGTCCTTCTGTTTTAAAAGTGTCTCTTCTAAAAAGTATATGACCATAGTTTTTCAATCCAATCTGATAATTCTGCCTTTAACTGATGTGGTTAGTCCATTACATTTTGGTGATTTCTGATATGTTTGAATTAATTTCTAACACCTTTAGGGGGCTTCCCATATTTGCTATTTTGTTAATGCTTCTGTTTTCTCCTCTGTTGCCTTCTAATAAATTTCTTTTTATCAAATTGTTTTAAAATTATACACTCAATTTCTATTCTTAGAGCTACCTTCAAAGTTTTGTTTATTTGGGGAGGTTCTTTTTTTAATTTCAATTTAATTAATTAACATATAGTGTATTATTAGTTTCAGAGGTAGAGTTCAGTGATTCATCAGTCTTATATAATACCCAGTGCTCATTTCATCCAGTGCCTTCCTTACTGCCTATCACCATTACCCCATCCTCTCACCCCCTCCCCTCCAGTAACCCTCAATTTGTTTTCTATGATTAACAATCTCTTATGATTTGTTTCCCTCTCTGATTTTGTCTTGTTTTATTTTTCCTGGGTTTATTTCTTTCACTAATCAGAATCATATTGTATATATTGTTCTTTGATGTGCTTGTTGGAGATGTTCTCAGCCTAGCACACTCTTTTTAGCCATTATATATTCCATAGAATTAGTGTCATTATTTGGGTTGTTTCAGTCTGCTGTTGTAATTATGCCCGCTATTATGTATGAACTTGAGCACAGGGGCTGGAATTTGAGGGGAAGAGTGTTAGTTTGAGTCCTTGTCAATCTGAAGTTGTTAACTTGGCATAGAGCAGGTGGCAGGCTGTGCATGCTGACTCAGGCAAGAGGGCAGCTGGACTGTGAATTTGGGACCCACTTTTGGGTTTTGGGACCCACTTTTGTGAAATTGGGCTGATGACATTGTATGTGACAGGGACATGGTTGGTTTTGCTTTTAACTTTTGTTTTTCTGGGAAACTCTATCTTTCCTATTCTGAATGAAAGGCTTGCTGGATAGAGTATTTTTGGCTGTAGTTTTTTCCATTTAGAACTTTGAATATACCATGCCACTCCTTTTGGGCCTACAAAGTCTCTGCTGAAAAACCTACTGATGGCCTTATGGGGTTTCCCTTGTATGTAACTGCTTTCCTTTCTCTTATTGCTTTTAATTCTCTCTTTATCACTTTTGGCCATCTTATTTACTTTGTGTCTTGGTGCAGACCTCATTGGGTTGGTTTTGTTGGGGCCTCTCTGAGCCTCCTGGATCTGGATTTCTCTTTCCTTTCCCAGATTCAGGAAGTTTTCAGCTATTATTTCTTCAAATAAATCTTCTGCCCCCTTTCTCACTCTTCTCCTTCTGGGATCTGTGTCATGTGACTGTTATACTTGACAGTATGGCTGAGTTGCCTGGGTCTATTCTTTTTTTGCATATGTTTTCCTCTCTCATCTGCTCAGCTTGATTACTTCTCATTACTCTGTCCTCCAGGTTGCTGATCCATTCTTCTACTTTCTCTTATTTATTATTTATTCTAGGTTATCTGTTTTTATTTTCATTTAGTGAATTCAATGCCTCTAATTTTTTTCTTTTTTTAGGTCTCCTGTCTTTTGGTGAAGGGTCTTATGGAGGTCCTGCACACCTTCTTAATTCTAGTGAATATCTTTATGAGCATTACTTTAAATTTGCTATCAGACATATTACTTATCTCCGTTTTCTTTAGTCTCTTGCTATGATTTAGTTCCAGTCTTTCCTTTGGGACATATTCTTCTGTATCCCCGTTTTGTTTATTGCTGTGTCTATTTCTGTGTGTTAGGAAAGTCAGCTATGTCTCCTGCACTTGAAAGTAATAGCTTTATGAAGAAGAGGCCCAGTAGCACCACTGTGCAATGTCTCCTTTTCACCAGAAAATGGTGCTTCAGGGGTATCTCCTATGTGTGTTGCTACAGGGGTATCCTACTGTTGTGGCAGAGCTGTGTTTGCCTTCAGTCCAATCTGCAGTGGCTCTCTGCCTATTATGAGCAGAGTCTAGTGCCTGTGGTGTTAGCGGGCTGGTCCAGAGCTATCTTGGGCTTCAGTTGTTTGCCAGAATATTGGCCAGGTGTTTGCCAGAGATGAAGTAGCACCAAACTGCAGGGTACTTCCTTGTGATGTCCACTGAGAAGCTTTTGTTGGTGGGTGGGACCTGTAGTCAGACCAGCTGCCTGCCCCCACCCCACTGCTAGGGTCATAGTCAGACTGGTATGTGGTTATTTTCTCCTCTCCCTGGAGCAGGACTCACTTTGGAGTGGTGCTGGTCCTTGTCTGGGCTGTGTGCATGCTGCCAGGCTTGTGGGACTGCTTTGATGGGATCCTGCCAAGAGTGATCAGGAGGGGGTGGATCTGCTTTGCTATGGCCTCTTGTCTGCATTGGGCTGCAGAGAGTGTTCTGCCAGTCTTTGGGTTGCTTTCTGAGTTATTTATGCTGATATGGGTGTTCTCTAGGTAGCCAGGCACCAAGAGGTGAGCCCAGGATCCTTCTACTCCACCATCTTCCCAGCAGCCTCTGCTTACCTTCAAAATTTTAATACTGATATTTGCCATAATAAAGTTAAACAATATCTTTTTTTAAGTTAAAGTATATTTTTACCTTCCTTTATATAAAACAATGACTTAGATCTTTGTCTCCAATCACCCCCTATCTATATATGTTAACATTTTATTTTTTTTTAATTTACTTTTTTTTTTTTTTTTTGAAAGAAAGAGAGAGCATGGTGGGAGAGGAGTAAAGGGAGAGGGAGAAAAAAACTCAAGCAGGCTCTGTGCTGAGTACAGAACCTGACATGGGACTCATTCTCAACCCTGAGATCATGACTTGAGCCAAAATCAAGAGTTGGATGCCCAACCACCCACGTGCCCCAATCTTGCCCTTATCTGTGAATAAAATTTTAGTAGGTATATGTTCTCTCTAGGTGTTTTGACACTGTAATACCACTGTCCACCATCCTCTGTTGTTGCTGTTGATAAGTGTAAAGTTATTCTAATTGTTACCCTCAGTGGTTAATCTCTGTATTCTCTGTTATTTTTCAGATGTTATCTTTGATTTTAAGATTTTTCAATTTTAATCTTATTTTTTTATTAATTTAA
Organism: Mellivora capensis; assembly: GCA_004024625.1. NCBI lineage: Eukaryota > Metazoa > Chordata > Mammalia > Carnivora > Mustelidae > Mellivora > Mellivora capensis. The sequence continues at coordinate 117,162 of PISX010000958.1, forward strand.
AAAAAAATTTTATAAACATATAATGTATTTCTATCCCCAGGGGTACATTTCTGTGAATCGCAGGGTTTATACATTTCACAGCACTCCCCATAGCACATACACTCCCCAATGTCCATACCCCCACCACCCTCTCCTGACCCCCCTCCCCCCAGCAACCCTCAGTCTGTTTTTTGAGATTGGGTCTTTTATGGTTTGTCTCCCTCCTGATCCCATCTTCTTTCATTTTTTCTTTTCCTACCCCCCAAACCCCCATGTTGCATCTCCACTTCCTCATATCAGGGATATCATATGATAGTTGTCTTTTTCCAATTGACTTACTCACTAAGCATGATACCCTCTAGTTCCATCCACATCGTTGCAAATGGCAAGATTTCATTTCTTTTGATGGCTGCATAGTATTCCATTATATATATATACCACATCTTCTTTATCCATTCATCTGTTGATAGACATCTAGGTTCTTTCCATAGTTTGGCTATTGTAGACATTGCTGCTATAAACATTCGGGTGCACGTGCCCCTTTGGAGCACCACGTTTGTATCTTTAGGGTATATACCCAGTAGTGCAATCGCTGGGTCATAGGGAAGCTCTATTTTCAGTTTTTTGAGGAAACCCCACACTGTTTTCCAGAGTGGTTGCACCAGCTTGCATTCCCACCAAAAGTGTAGGAGGGATCCCCTTTCTCCCCATCCTCGCCAGCATCTGTCATTTCCTGATTTGTTAATTTTAGCCATTCTGACTGGTGTGAGGGTGGTATCTCATTGTGGTTTTGATTTGTATTTCCCTAATGCCAAGTGATGTGGAGCACTTTTTCATGTGTCTGTTGGCCAACTGGATGTCTTCTTTGCAGAAATGTCTGTTCATGTCCTCTGCCCATTTCTTGATTCAATTATTTGTTCTTTGGGTGTTGAGTTTTTAAGCTCTTTATAGATTTTGGACACTAGCCCTTTATCTGATATGTCATTTGCAAATATCTTCTCCCATTCTGTCAGTTGTCTTTTGGTTTTGTTAACTGTTTCCTTTGCTGTGCAAAAGCTTTTGAGCTTGATGAAATCCCAGTAGTTCATTTTTGGCGATGTTCCTAGGAAGAAGTTGCTGCAGCTCAAGTCAAAGAGGTTGCTACCTGTGTTCTCCAAGGATTTTGATGGATTCCTTTCTCACATTAAGGTCCTTCATCCATTTGGAGTCTATTTTCATGTGTGGTATAAGGAAATGGTCCAATTTCATTTTTCTACATGTGGCTGTCCAATTTTCCCAACACCATTTGTTGAAGAGGCTGTCTTTTTTCCATTGGACATTCCTTCCTGCTTTGTCAAAGATTAGTTGACCATAGAGTTGAGGGTCTATTTCTGGGCTCTCTATTCTGTTCCATTGATCTATGTGTCTGTTTTTGTGCCAGTACCATACTGTCTTGATGATGACAGCTTTGTAATAGAGCTTGAAGTCTGGAATTGTGATGCCATCAACTTTGGCTTTCTTTTTCAATATCCCTTTGGCTATTCGAGGTCTTTTCTGATTCCAGATAAATTTTAGGATTATTTGTTCCATTTCTTTGAAAAAAATGGATGGGATTTTGATAGGGATTGCATTATATGTGTAGATTGCTTTAGGCAGCATAGACATTTTCACAATATTTGTTCTTCCAACCCATGAGCATGGAACATTTTTCCATTTCTTTGTGTCTTCCTCAATTTCTTTCATGAGTACTTTATAGGTCTCTGAGTATAGATTCTTTGTCTCTTTGGTTAGGTTTATTCCTAGGTATCTTATGGTTTTGGGTGCAATTGTAAATGGGATTGACTCCTTAATTTCTCTTTCTTCTGTCTTGTTGTTGTAAAGAAATGCAACTGATTTCTGTGCATTGATTTTATATCCTGACACTTTACTGAATTCCTGTACAAATTCTAGCAGTTTTGGAGTGGAGTCTTTTGGGTTTTCCACATATAGTATCATATCATCTGCAAGTCGTGATAGTTTGACTTCTTCTTTGCCAATTTGGATGCCTTTAATTTCTTTTTGTTGTCTGATTGCCAAGGCTAGGACTTCTAGTACTATGTTGAATAGCAGTGGTGATAATGGACATCCCTGTTGTGTTCCTGATCTTAGCGGAAAAATTTTCAGTTTTTCTCCATTGAGAATGATATTTGCGGTGGGTTTTTCATAGATGGCTTTGAAAATATTGACGTATGTGCCCTCTATCCCTACACTTTGAAGAGGTTTAATCAGGAATGGATGCTGCACTTTGTCAAAAGCTTTTTCAGCATCTATTGAGAGTATCATATGGTTCTTGTTCTTTATTTTATTAATGTATTGTATCACATTGATTGATTTGCAGACGTTGAACCAACCTTGCAGTCCTGGAATAAATCCCATTTGGTCATGGTGAATAATCCTTTTAATGTACTGTTGGATCCTATTGGCTAGTATTATGGTGAGAATTTTCACATCTGTGTTCATCAAGGATATTGGTCTCTAATTCTCTTTTTTGATGGGATCCTTGTCTGGTTTTGGGATCAAGGTGATGCTGGCCTCATAAAATGAGTTTGGAAGTTTTCCTTCCATTTCTATTTTTTGGAACAGTTTCAGGAGAATAGGAATTAATTTTTCTTTAAATGTTTGGTAGAATTCCCCTGGGAAGCCATCTGGCCCTGGGCTTTTGTTTGTTTTGAGGTTTTTGATGACTGTCTCAATCTCCTTACTGGTTATGGGTCTGTTCAGGTTTTCTATTTCTTCCTGGTTCAGTTGTGGTAGTTTATATGTCTCTAGAAATGTATTCATTTCTTCTGGATTGTCGAATTTGTTGGCGTAGAGTTGCTCATAGTATGTTCTTATAATTGTTTGTATTTCTTTGGTGTTGGTTGTGATCTCTCCTCTTTCATTCATGATTTTATTTATTTGGGTCCTTTCTCTTTTCTTTTTGATAAGTCTGGCCAGGGGTTTATCAATCTTATTAATTCTTTCAAAGAAACAGCTCCTAGTTTCGTTGATTTGTTCTATTTTTTTTTTTTGTTTCTATTTCATTGATTTCTGCTCTGATCTTTATGATTTCTCTTCTCCTGATGGGTTTAAGCTTTCTTTGTTGTTCTTTCTCTAGCTCCTTTGGGTGTAGGGTTAGGTTGTGTACTTGAGACCTTTCTTGTTTCTCGAGAAAGGCTTGTACTGCTACATATTTTCCACTCAGGACTGCCTTTGTTGTGTCCCACAGATTTTGAACCATTGTGGGTTTTTTTGTTTGTTTGTTTGTTTGTTTGTTTTTAAGATTTTTATTTATTTATTTGTCAGAGAGAGAGGAGCGAGAGCAAGCACAGGCAGAGTGGCAGGCAGAGGCAGAGAGAGAAGCAGTCTCCCTGCTGAGCAAGGAGCTCGATGCGGGACTCGATCCCAGGACGCTGGGATCATGACCTGAACCGAAGGCAGCTGCTTAACCAACTGAGCCACCCAGGTGTCCCTGAACCATTGTGTTTAATTATCATTTGTTTCCATGGATTTTTTCAATTCTTCTTTAATTTCCTGGCTGACCCATTCATTTTCTAGGATGCTGTTTAGTCTCCATGTATTTGGGTTCTTTCCAAATTTCCTCTTGTGATTGAGTTCTAGCTTCAGAGCATTGTGGTCTGCAAATATGCAGGGAATGATCCCAATCTTTTGTTACTGGTTGAGACCTGATTTATGACCCAGGATGTGGTCTATTCTGGAGAATGTTCCATGTGCACTAGAGAAGAATGTGTATTCTGTTGTTTTGGGATGGAATGTGCTGAATATATCTGTGATGTCCATCTGGTCCAATGTGTCAGTTAAGGCCTTTATTTCCTTGTTGATCTTTTGCTTGGATGATCTGTCCATTTCAGTGAGGGGACTGTTAAAGTCCCCTACTATTATTGTATTATTGTCGATGTGTTTCTTTGATTTTGTTATTAATTGATTTATATAGTTGGCTGTTCCCATGTTAGGGGCATAGATATTTAAAATTGTTAGGTCTTCTTGTTGGACAAACCCTATGAGTATGATATAGTGTCCTTCCTCATCTCTTATTATAGTCTTTGGCTTAAAATCTAATTGATCTGATATAAGAATTGCCACCCCAGCTTTCTTCTGATGTCCATTAGCATGGTAAATTGTTTTCCACCCCCTCACTTTAAATCTGGAGGTGTCTTCGGGTCTAAGATGAGTTTCTTGTAGGCAGCATATTGATGGGTTTTGGTTTTTTATCCATTCTTATACTCTGTGTCTTTTGATTGGGGCATTTAGCGCATTTACATTCAGGGTAACTATTGAGAGTTATGAATTTAGGGCCATTGTATTGCCTGTAAGGTTACTGCTACTGTATATTGTCTCTGTTCCTTTCTGATCTACTACTTTTAGGCTCTCTCTTTGCTTAGAGGACCCCTTTCAATATTTCCTGTAGAGCTGGTTTGGTGTTTGCAAATTCTTTCAGTTTTTGTTTGTCCTGGAAATTTTTTTTTTTTTAAGATTTTATTTATCTATCTGACAAAGAGAAAGATCACAAGTAGGTAGAGAGGCAGGCAGAGAGAGAGGGGGAAGCAGGCTCCCTGCTGAGCAGAGAGCTCAATGCGGGGCTCTATCTCAGGACCCTGAGATCATGCTCTGAGCCAAAGACAGAGGCTTAACCCACTGAGCCACTGAGATGCCCCATCCTGGAAACTTTTTATCTCTCCTTCTATTTTCAATAAAGCCTAGCTGGATATAGTATCTTGGCTGCATGTTTTTCTTGTTTAGTGCTCTGAATATATCATGCCAGTTCTTTCTGGCTTGCCAGGTCTCTGTGGATAAGTCCGCTGCCAATCTAATATTTTTACCCTTGTATGTTACAGACTTCTTTTCCCAGACTGCTTTCAGGATTTTCTCTTTTTTGCTAAGACTTGTAAATTTTACTATCAGTTGATGGGATGTGGACCTATTTTTATTGATTTTGAGGGGTGTTCTTTGCATCTCCTGGATTTTGATATTTGTTCCCTTTGTCATATTAGGGAAATTCTCTACAATAATTCTCTCCAATATACCTTCCACTCCCCTTTCTCTTTCTTCTTCTTCTGGAATCCCAATTATTCTAATGTTGTGTCGTCTTATGGTGTCACTTATCTCACGAATTCTCTCCTCATGGTCCAGTATTTGTTTGTCTCTCTTTTGCTCAGCTTCTTTGTTCTCTGTCATTTGGTCTTCTATGTCACTAATTCTTTCTTCTGACTCATTTATCCTAGCAGTAAGAGCTTCCATTTTCGATTGCACCTCATTAATAGCTTTTTTTTATTTCAACTTGGTTAGATTTTAGTTCTTTTATTTCTCCATAAAGGGCTTTTATCTCTCTGGAGAGGGTTTCTCTAATATCTTCCACGCCTTCTTTGAGCCCAGCTAGAACCTTGAGAATCGTCATTCTGAACTCTAGATCTGTCATATTACCAATGTCTGTATTGATTAGGTCCCTAGCCTTTGGTACTGCCTCTTGTTCTTTTTTTGTGGTGAGTTTTTCTGCCTTGTCATTTTGTCCAGATAAGAATGTATAAAGGAGCAAATAAAATGTTAAAAAGGTGGCAAAGACCCCAGGAAAATGTGCTTTAACCAATTCAGAAGAGATCCCAAATCGTGGGAGGGAGAAAGGGGATAAAAAAGAAGTTAAAAAAAAAGAAAGTAAAGAAAACAAGTAAAGAAAAAATATTTAAAAAGAAAAAAAAATTATATATACATACATATATATATGTGTGTGTGTGTGTGTGTGTATTAATTATACTAGTGACTAGAACAAGGTCACTCACTTAATTTGGGGAGTATTTTGGTCTCTTAGTAGGAACTACCTCCCAAAATTTTAAGGGATGAAAAACATATATAAGGGTAGGCACAATGAAGAGATGGAATAAGCCTATAAAGATGAGATTTTTTTTTTAAATTTCAAAAGAATGAATTAATAAAGCAAGTTGGTTGGGAGAATAAAGAAAAAGAAAGTGGAGAGCATTTGCTCGGGCTGGAGACTAGAACAAACCTGGAGCTAGATTTAGGGTATATTTTGATCTATTAGGAGAAGTTGTATCCCAAAATTTTAAGAAGAAAAAACCCTATGTGTATACAAAAAATATAGTTAGATACAATAGATGATAAAATGCGACTATAATAATGAAGGTTAAAGAAAAGATTATTATTATTATTATTATTATTATTATTATTATTTTGTAAGGTATTGTTAAGATAAACTAGTTTTTAAAAATATTAAAAGAGGCTGGGGATAAAAATTTTTTTATAAAAAATAAAAATTAAAAAAAATAAGCATATCACACTTAAAAAAAAATGTTAAAAGAGGAAAGGGTAAGACTTAAAAAAATATTAGCAGAAAAAAGAATATTAACTGCAAGACTAAAGAATCATGGGGAGAAAGCCATGAGTTCTGTGCTTTGCTTTCTCCTCCTCTGGAATTCCACTGTTCTCCTTGGTAAGTGAAGTTGGTCTTGACTGGGTTTCTTATTGATCTTCTGGGGGAGGGGCCTGTTGTAATGATTCTCAAGTGTCTTTGCCCGAGGCGGAATTGCCGAGCCCTTATCAGGGGCCAGGCTAAGTAATCCGCTAGGGTTTGCTTTCAGGAGCTTTTGTTCCCTGAACGCTTTCCTTAGAGTTCCAGAGGACGGAAATTACAATGGCAGCCTTCCAGTCTCCAGCCCACAGGAGCCGAGAGCTCAGGGCCTGCTCCTCAGTGAGCCCCCAGAGAAGAGCGCTCAATCGCTCCCATCTCTCTGGCCTCTGGCTGCTCCTGGAGAAAAGCACTCATTCACTTGCGCTTGGAGGAAAGCGCTCGGTTGGTCCCATCTCCCTGGCCTCCAGCTGTGCGCTTGGAGAAAAGCGCTCAATCACTCCCATCTCCCTGGCCTCTGGAGTGATGTCCCTCAGCGGAGCAGACTTTTAAAAGTCCCGATTTAGTGCTCCATTGCTCCACCGCTCACCAGGAGCCAGCCCCTCCCCCCATGGCCTATCTTCCCATCGCTTTGGATTCCCTTTTCCACCAGTCCTACCTTTCAGGAAGTGATTTTCTGTTTCTAGAATTATTGTTGTTCTTCTCTTCGACTTCCCGTTGGATTTGTAGGTGTTTGCAATGGTTAGATAAGCTATATAGCTGATCTCCTGCTACCTGATGTCGTCTCAGCCTGCTACTTCTCCACCATCTTGAATCCTCCAAGATTCTTCAGTTTTACTTCAATGTTTATGCACACATCCAGTTCTTTTTATCTTTCTTGAGATATTTAGGCTCCTACACCTGAAGCCTTCTGTCTTTGATAAATTCTGGAAAATTCTTATTCATAATTGTTTTACATATTGTCTCTCTCTTCATTCTATTTTCATCTTTTGGGACTTTCATTAGATGAATGTTGAACTCTCTCTTCTATCTTCCATGTTTCTTAACCTGTTTTCCATTTCTATGTCCATGTTTGCATTCTGGGTAATTTACTTGGATCTACCAGTTCACTAATTCTCTCTTCAGCTCTGTCTTATCTGATATTTAGTTTGCTCACTGAGATTTTAATTTCAATGATTATATTTCTCATTTCTCCAAGTTCTATCTGATTCTTTTCCAAGACTGCTTCTTTTGATTTCATATTATCTTGTTATTTTCTTTATGATGTTAAACAGATATGGGGGTATTACCAAGGCATAGTTGGGCCTAGTCTGCCTAATTCAGTATTCCTATTTGCATGGTTATTTATATCTCCCTACCAGATGATATGCTCCATGAGGGAAGAGCCATATCTGTGCTTTAATCAATTATAGTCAATATTAATTTGATGCTCAGCTTATTTCTTTTTTCTTTTTTTTTTTAAGATTTTATTTATTTATTTGTCAGAGAGAGAGAGAGAGCAAGCACAGGCAGACAGAGTGGCAGGCAGAGGCAGAGGGAGAAGCAGGCTCCCTGGCGAGCAAGGAGCCCGATGTGGGACTCGATCCCAGGACACTGGGATCATGACCTGAGCCGAAGGCAGCTGCTTAACCAACTGAGCCACCCAGGCATCCCTTATTTCTTTTTTCATGAGGGGAAGCTAACTTTTATTTTTTTGACAGACTCAGATACTTTTTTTGATAGCTTAATTACTTTCTAGTACAAGAAATTGTCCCAGGTTCATCTTTTACATTCCCAGCCTGTGACCTGGAATTGGTTATTTTTCTAAAGAGCCCTGGTTCTTCACAGTATCACGGTGAGGGAATACTATTTAGAGACCAAATCTGAGGTGATAGGAGTGCTCTTTGCTCTAGACTGTCATTAGTTCTAGGCCTTTACATTGGGCAGAATAAATACATTTGAATTTTTAAAAAGTCATGAGTTTATACTAACATTTCCAATTTATTGGAGTTTTAGTTAAATCATTTAATTTCTTAATAACTTTATGGATGTATTTTTTACATACAATAAAATTAATTAATTTAGGGGCACAATTGTATAAAATCCAACACCCTAAAATATTCCCTATGCCTCTTTACAGTTGATCCCTTCTCTTTCAACCCCCAACAACTACTGATCTGCTTTCTGTCACTTCAATTTTTCCTTTTCTGGAATTTCATATAAGTGGTATCATATGACATGTAGTTTTTGTGCTTTATCTCTTAGCATATTTTTGAGATACATCCATATTTTTGCATATATTAATATTGTATCCATTTTTATTGCTGAATTAGTATTACATCATTTGGATAATACCACTATCTGTTTATCCCTTCACCAGCTGATGGGCATTTGGGTTGTTTTCAACTTTTGGCTGTTATGAATAAAGCTGCTATAAACATTTCAGTAGAAGTCTTTATGTGGACATATGTTTTTATCTCTCTTTAATAAATACCTAGGAGTGGGACTTGGGGAAATATGATACATGTGTGTTGGACTTTATTAGATACTGCCAAACTGTAGCTAAGAAATAATTGATCTATTTTGCATTCCCACCAGCAATGAAAATTCTAATTACTCCACAAGCTTGCCAATACTTGATATTATCACTCTTTCTTGCTTTAGTCATTCTAGTGGTTGGATACTGGCATCCAATGCAGTTTTCTTTTGCATTTCCCTGATGATAGTGATATTGAGCATCTTTTCATGTACAAATCCTCTGATTTTATAATTTTCTCTAGCACATAAAATCTTGGTTGTTAACCATTATTTGGCATTGATGGATTTTTTTTCTTTCTGTCTTTTCCATCATTATCAGTTGCTGGCTGAAAATTCATGGGGAGCAGAAAAGTAGGAAACTGAGGGTTTTGGAATCTAGCAGCGAAATGGAGACCTTAAACCATAAATTTCATGCTGAGTGATCTTAGGCAAGTCCATTAAACTCCCCAGGCCTCAGTCTCAGATTTTCAAAGCTGGGATTGCTATAATCAACAAATGGTAATTATTATTATCATTATTATTATTAGCTATGATTTATTAAGCATTTTATATGTGTCAAGCTTTATGCCAACTGTATTATTTATATACTAAGTAAGTGTGTTTATATTATGAAAGTGCTTAGGACAGTACCTAGAACATAATAAGTCTATATTAGTATTAGTAGTGTATTTTTAAAATTTATTTTTGTTGCAGTTTACAAAAATTTTATTATTTTAACTATTTTAAGTGGTATTAAGTTCATTCGTTTAAGTGGCATTAAGTTCAGGGGTGTCTGGGTGGCTCAGTGGGTTGAAACCTCTGCCTCAGTTCATGATCCCAGCATCCTGGGATCAACCCCCACATTGGGCTCTCTGCTCCATGGGGGCCTGCTTCCCTCTCTCTCTCTGCCTGCTTGTCTGCCTACTGGTGATCTCTGTCTGTCAAATAAATGAATAAAATCTTAAACAAAATAAGTGGCATTAAGTTCATTAAGTGGATAGCAAGTTTAGAGGCATTAAGTACATTCAAATCATTGTGCAAACATCACCACTATTCATCTCCAGAATTTTTTCATTATCCCATACTGAAACTCTGGACCCATTAAATACTAACTCCCTACTCCCCATCCTGCTACCTCCACTCAGCTCTTGGTAACCACTGTTCTACTTTATGTCTCTATGAATCTGGCTCTTTTAAGTACCTCATATAAGTGGAATCATACAATGTTTATCCTTTTGTATCTGGTTCTTTTCACTTAATATAATGTTTCTAAGTTTTATCCATGTTGTAGCATATATCAGAATTTCATTTCTATTTAACATTTCTATTCTATCCCTTGTTTATTTTCTATCTGGTTGTTTATCTATTATTGAAAGTGAAGTATTGTATTTTCCAGCTATTGCTTTGTAGAACTGTCTGTTTCATTCTTAGACTCTGTCAGTTTTGCTATATATATTTTGAAGATCTGTTATCAGGTACATAAATATATTTATCATCATCATCATCATAATTTAATCCTCACAGAATATTACGAGGTAAAAACCATTATTATTCCTTTATGCAGATGAGGAAAATAAGGCTTAGAGAAATTACATATCCTGATTGCAGTCAACACATATCATAATATTTTGTAACAGTGCATTTATCACCCTTGGACATAGCAATTGTACCCACTCTTAACTCTGAGTTTTGGCAATTAATGGGAAATAATTAAGCATTTAACCTGCCTTTCCTATTCAAACCATATGGCAAATTGGATGTAACCAAACGGCCCTGGTTGATGAAGAAAGGTTTCTTCCTTACAAAAGAATTTCAACTAGAAAATGTTGATGTAACAATGGAACTGGAAAAAACACTTTTTGCAAGCCCTCATGGAATAATGTTCTAGCTAATGATGAATAATTGAGGCAAATCATATTTGACAAAAGCTTGGTGTGTAGAGCTGGAACAAACAACCATAAAATTTGCATGGAACCAGAAAAGACCCTGAAGAGCCAAAGGAGTAATGAAAAAGAAAACCAAAGCTGGAGACATTACAATTCTGGACATCAAACTGTATTACAAAACTGTAATCATCGAGACAGTATGGTACTGTCACAAAAACAAACACATAGATCAATGGAACAGAATAGAGAACCCAGAAATGGACCCTGTGATCAACTAATTTTTTACAAAGCAGAGAAGAATATCCAATGTTGGGGGACGGTTGGGGCTAAAAACAGTTTCTTCAACAAATGGTGTTGGGAAAATTGGACAGCTACATGCTGAAGTATGAAACTGGAACATTTTCTTATATCATACACAAAAAATAAACTCAAAATGGATGAAAGACCTAAATGTGAGACAGAAACCCATCAAAATCCTAGAGGAGGGGCACCCAGGTGGTTCAGTCAGATGAGCATCTGCCTTTGGCTAGGGTCATGACCTCGGGGTCCTGGAATCAAACCCCGCATTGGGCTCTCTGCTCAGTGGGGAGTCTGCTTGTCCCTCTGCCTCTCCCCTCCTACTAGTGTTCTCTCTCCCTCGCCCTCTCTCCCTCTTTCTCAAGTAATTTTTTTTAAAATCCTAGAGGAAAACACAGGCAGCAACCTCTTTGACCTCGGCCATAACTTCTCGATAGACACCTCTCCAGAGGCTAGGGAAACAAAAGTAAAAATGAAGTATTGGAATGTCATCAGGATAAAAAGCTTTTGCATAGCAAAGGAAACAGTCAACAAAAACTAAAAGGCAACCTACAGAATGGGAGAAGATATTTACAAATGTCTTATCAGATACAGGGCTAGTATCCAAAATCTATAAAGGCCTTATCAGGCTCAACACCAAAAAATAAATAATCCAGTAAAGAAATGAGCAGAAGGCATGAGCAGATATTTCTCCAAAGAAGACTTCCAAATGGCCAACAGACACATGAAAAAATGCTCAACATCACTCAGCATCAGGGAAATACAAATCAAAACCACAATGAGATACCACTTCACACTAGTCAGAATGGCTAAATATAACAACTCAGAAAACAAATGTTGGTGAGGATGTGGAAAAGGGAGACCCCTCTAACACTGTTGGTAGAAATGCAACCTGGTACCACCACTCTGGAAAACAGTATGGAAGTTCCTCGAAAAGTTAAATATAGAGCTACCCTATGACCCAACAATTGCACTACTAGGTATTTATCTAAAGGATAAAAACATAGTGATTCAAAGAAACACATGCACCCCAATGTTTACAGCAACAATGTCCACAATAGGCAAATATGGAAAGAACCAGGATGACCACTGACAGATGAATGGATAAAGAAGATGTGGCATATATACATACATATATATATATGAATGAATCTTGCCATTTACAACAGTGGGGATGGAACTAGATGGTATTATGCTAAGCGAAATAAGTAAATCAGAGAAGACAATTATGTGATTTCACTGATATGAGGAAGCAAGACAGAGGATCATAGGGGAAGGGAGGGAAAAATAAAATAAGATGAAAGTGGAGGAGCAAACAAACCATAAGAGACTCTTGACATAGGAAACAAACTGAGGGTTGCTGGAGAGTAGGTGGGTTGGAAAATGGGTTAACTGGGTGATGAGCATTAAGGAGGGCACTTGATATAATGAGCACGGGGTGTTATATGCAACTGATGAATCACTGGATTATACTCCTGAAACTACTAATACAGTATATGTTAACTAAATTGAATTTAATTTTTTTAAGCTGCTATTTGAAAATCCTTAACTGTAAGAAAACAAACAACTCAATTTTTCTAAATGGGCAAAATATTTGAACAGACACTTCAGCAAAGCTATATGGATGGAAAACAAGTACATGAAAAGATGCTTAAGATCATTAGCCACCAGGGAATGTAAATCAAAACCACAGGAAGAAAGGCATCTGGCTGGGGCAGTCAGTAGAGCATGTGACTCTTGATCCTGGAGTTGTTAATTCAAGCCCCACATAGGGTGTAGAGATTATTTAAAAATAGAATCCTAGGGGGAAAAAAAAAGACACCACAGCACTACTTTTAAAATGACCTAAAAAGAAAGAGCTAGACAATCACGTGCACTGATGTGGCAACACTCATATGTTGCTGGTGAGAATGCAAAATGGTATAGCTCTTCTGGAAAACAGAAATGCAATACCTTCTAAAGTTAAACAATTACCATATGACCTGGTAATCATACTCCCGTGTACTTTACCCTTGACAAAAGAAAACGTGTGATCCCACAAAAGCCTGTTCATGAATGTTTATAGCAGCTCTATTCATAATCACCAAAACCAAAAACAACCCAAATGTCTTTCAACAGTGAGTGGATTAACAAACTGTGGTCATCGGGGTAGTTGAATATTATGCAGCAATACATAGGAAAGAACTACTGACTCATGCAACAATTCAAATGAGTCTCAAAGGCATGCTGAGTGAAAGAGGCCAGTTGCAGAAGGCTACATACTATTGATTCTATTTATGCGACCTTCTGGAAAAGAAGAAACTAAAGATAGAGAGCAGGAGTTAAGGATTGATTGATTGATTGATTATAAAAGAGCAACACAATTAAGTTTTCTGGGCTGATAGATCTATTCTGAATCTTGATTGTGATGGCAATTAATACATCTATATGTGTGTTACCACTTTTAGAAATTTGCTGCAGAAAAGTCAAGTTTACTGTATATAAACATAAAAAATAATAAAGTAACCATTTGTGATATATATGTATATCTAAATATATTTTATGTATGTCTTCATATCTGCATACACATATGCACGTATACACAAAATGTAAACTCAACAATCACTGCAAGAATTAATCACCAGCAAAAGAGTTTTAAGGTAATATTTTATCTCTGAGATTGTTTAAAATTGCTGGGCTATGGTGATCATTTAAAAAGCAGACCACAGCACGTGGGTGACATAGTCAGTTAACATCTGACTCTTGGTTTCGGCTCAGGTCTTGATCCCAGGGTTGTAAGATTGAGTCCGGCATTGGGTTCCACACTTAGCATGGAGTCTGCTTAAAACTCTCTCCATCTCTTGAACCATGAGAGACTGTGGACTCCAAGAAACAAACTGAGGGTTTTAGAGGGGAGGGGGGTGGGAATGGGTAAGCCTGGTGGTGGGTATTAAGGAGGGCATGTGTTGCATGGAGCACTTGGTGTTATATGTAAACAATGAATATTGGAACACTACATGAAAAACTAATGATGCATTGTATGGTGACTAACACAACACAATAAAATAAATTAATAATAATTTTTAAAAATAATAATAAAAGACTCTCTCCATCTCTCTCCCCAACTCTAAAATAAATAAATCTTTTTAAAAAATTAAAAAATAAAAAGCAGACCAACTTGTAGTCAGCATTGTTATTGTTTTAGTTCTCTATAAACAATGCATCTTCTCATTGTCTCCTCAGAAAAGGATGGCTCCCCCACCCCAGCTCTGGTATGCCACTCTCTTCTGTGGTTTTGGACTAAAAGCCCTTAACAGAGAAACTGATCCCAGAATTCAGAAATCAATGGCTGAAAGGCCCTGAGAGATATGAATGGGGTTCTGACAGTGTCTGCTAGAGATGACCAAATCATCATTTGAACAAATCAATTGTGTGTGTGTGTGTGTGTGTGTGTGTGTGTGTAAATAAGTAAGTAAATAATAAGTAAGTCCCCAGTAGGGGCAACTGAGCAAATCTTGTTTTTAAAAAAATTTTATGTATTAATTTGACACACACACAGAGAGAGAGAGACCACAAGTAGGCAGAGCAGCAGGCAGAGGGAGAAGCAGGCTACCTGCTGAGCAGAGAGCTCCATGTGAGGCTTGATCCCAGGACTCCAAGAACATGATTGGTGCTGACTCTTAACTGACTGAGCCATCCAGGAGCCCCTGCAACTGGGTAAATCTTAGTATGTTTGGGGTTTTAGGTGATATAAAGGAATTATTTTTGATATTTATAGTGTATTGATGATATGGTGGTTTTGTAAGAACATAGCTCATATTTTTGTGATGTGATGCATATGGAGGTATTTCACAATAGAATTTAACAATGTCTATATTTTAAATTCTTTAAAGAAAAAACTTGGTGAGGGGCCCCTGGGTGGCTTAGTGGGTTAAAGCCTCTGCCTTCGGCTCGGGTCATGATCTCAGGGTCCTGGGATTGAGCCCTGCATCGAGCTCTCTGCTTAGCAGAGAGCCTGCTTCCTCCTCTCTCTCTCTCTGCCTGCCTCCCCACCTACTTGTGATCTCTGTCTGTCAAATAAATAAATAAAATCTTAAAAAAAAAAAAGAAAAAACTGGGTGAAACAAACATGGCAAAACGTTAATTATTAAAGTTGTGTGATGAGTATATAAGAATTCATTACACTCTTATCTCTACTTTCTTATATGCTTGAAATATTTCATAATAAATGGTTTTCAAATTTTTTAAAAATGCATCAGAAAATCCCAGAAATATTGAGTCTTTAGTGCTAGAGCCAGTGAACCCTCAATCCAGTAAAATCCCACAGCCTTATCATGTACATCCTGAGATGAATTTGAATCAAAGAAAGCTTGAAGCATCTCAGTGTCCCTTGGGTTGGGAGGGAATGGAAAAGCAAGTAACATGCTTTATAAAGCTTCTACCCTAAAATGCTAAAACAAAGTCTGTTTAGGGCTGAAATGGCCAAACATTCAGCTCAACTGAAAGCTTGGTTTTCCAGCAGACAGGTCTTATTCTCTAAAGAAGCCTTTCCGGAAGCTTTTTTTTCAATCAATGTGACATGGGTGTCAGTCACTTGCAAATTGCAGTCCTGTCACATTTGTGACCTACGGGGCTAGGTCACGAAGGGCCATGTAGCTTTCACTTATTTACTGGATCTGCTCTTGGAACCTTGAGTCAACATGCAAGAGGTCTGATACCCTTAGGCCACCATGGTGGAAGGACTACAGGTAGATGCTCCAGTCAGTGATCCAGCAGAGCCCAGCCTTTCAGCCCTCCATGCAAAGGCACCAGACATGTGACTGAAGCTGTCACCCTCCACACCAACATATCCACTAGCTAAATACCACCAGGAGATCACCATCAACACTATATGGAGCAAAGGCCAACCCAATCACACCCTGCCCAAATTCCTGACCCACAAAATCATAAGATAACAAAATGGTTACTGTTTTTAAGCCACTAAATTTGGGGTCATTTATTATGCAGTAATAGTTAATAGTCACGGGGTTTTTTAAAATTTTATTTATTTATACATGAGAGTCAGAGAGAAAGAGGCAGAGGGAGAAGCAGGCTCTTGTGAAGCAGGGAGCCCAATATGGGACTTGATCCCAGGAGTTTGGGATCATGACCTGAGCCAAAGGCAGATGCTTAACTGACTGAGCCACCCAGGTGCTCCAATAGTAACAGAATTAATGGGACCTGAAACTCTAAGAAAAAGAAGTCACCTGACCATGCACACACAATGTAAGACCTTGAAAGGGGCTGTACAGGTAACAAGTTTTTTTATTTTTTTAAGACTTTATTTTAGATTTACAGAAAAATTAAGAAGACAGTACAAAGAGTTTCCATGTACCCTATACTCAGCTTTGCCTATTAACATTTTACATTAATGTGGTGCATATGTTACAATTAACAAACAAATATTGATACATTCACATTAACTAAAGTCCATTTTTCATTCAGATCTCCATTCCAGTAGTTTTGCGGTGCTTTTGGTTTTTGGTTTTTGTTGGGGTATTTTCTAAGTTTTTATTTTAATCACCCTGTGCTCATCAGGACAAGTGCACTCCTTAATCACCTGTT
Source organism: Mellivora capensis (assembly GCA_004024625.1). Classification (NCBI taxonomy): domain Eukaryota; kingdom Metazoa; phylum Chordata; class Mammalia; order Carnivora; family Mustelidae; genus Mellivora; species Mellivora capensis. The sequence continues at coordinate 133,779 of PISX010000958.1, forward strand.
TTACCCTTCCCCCAACCCACCTCTCCCTTTTCTTACTCTTGCCTCAGCTTGTTCTCTATAGTTAAGAGTCTGTTTCTTGGTTTGTCTCTCTCTCTTTTTTCTCCTTTGTTCATCTGTTTTGTTTCTTAAACTCCACATGCGAGTGAAATCATATGGTATTTGTCTTTCTCTGACTGACTGACTTCACTTAGTGTTATACTGTCTAGCTCCATCCATATTGTTGCAAATGGCAGGGTTCCATTTGTTTTTATGCCTGAATAATATTCCATTGTATACATACATATACCACACCTTCTCTATCCATTCATCAATAAATGGATACTTGATTGTAAAACAAATTAGTGTTTTTGTATTCTTTGGGTAAAAACCCAGTAGTGTGATTGCTGGATGGTAGGGTAATTACTATTTTTTAACTTTTTGTGGAACCTCCATACTGTTTTCCAGGGTAGCTGCTCCTGTTTGAATTCCCACCAACAGCACAAGAGGGTTTCTTTTTTTCCACATCCTCGCCAACACCTGTTGTTTCTTGTATTTCTTGATTTTGGCCATTCTGAGAGGTGTGATGTGATATTTCATTATAGTTTTGATTTGCATTTTTCTCTGGTGATGAGTGATATTGAGCATCTTATCATATTCCCATTGGCCATCTGGATGTCTTCTTTGGAGAAATGTGTGTTCCTATCTTCCATCCATTTTAAAATTGGATTATTTGTTTTTTGGGTATTGACTTGTATCATTTCCTTATATATTTTGGATCCTAACCCTTTAATGGATGTGTTAGTGGCAAATATCTTCTTCCATTCCATATGTTGCCTTTTAGTTTTCTTGATTGTTTCCTTCACCATGCAGAAGCTTTTTATTTTTATAAAGTCCCAATAGTTTATTTTTGCTTTTGCTTACCCTTGCCTCAGGGAACCTATCTAGAAAAAAGCTGCTAGACCTGATGTCAGATAAATTACCACCTGTGCTCTCTTCTAGGATGTTTATGGTTTCAGGTCTCACATTTACATCTTTCATCAATTTTGAACTTATTTTTGTGTATGTTGCAAGGAAGCAATTCAGTTTCATTTTTTTGCATGTTGCTGTTCTGCTTTCCCAACACCATTTATTAAAGAGACTGTCTTTTTATCATTGGGTATTCTTTCCTGCTTTGTCATAGATTAATTGACCATATAATTGTGGGGTTATTTCCGGATTTTCTATTCTGTCCTATTGATCTGTTTGTCTTATTTTTGTGCCAGTGCCATACTGTTTTGATCACTATGGCTTTGTGATATAACTTGAAGTCTGAAGTTGTGACTCCTCCAGCTTTTCTTTTCTTTTCAAGATTTCTTTGGGTATTCCAGGTCTTTTGTGGTTCCATACAAATTTTAGGATTGTTTGTTCTAGTTCTGTAAAAAATCCTATTGGTATTTTGATAGGGATTGCATTAAATGTGTAGATTGCTTTGGGTAGTATAGACATTTTAACAATATTTGTTTCCAGCCCATGAGCATGGAATGTCTTTCCATTTCTTTGTGTCACCTTCAGTTTCTTTCATCAGTGTTTAATAGCTATTAGAGTACAGGTGTTTCAGCTGTATGGTTAGGTTTGGTACTAGGTACCTTATTACTTTTAGTTTGTAAATGGAGTTGTTTTCTTAATTTCTCTTTCCGCTGTTTCATTATCGGTGTATAGAAATGCAACAGATTTCTGGGGATTGATTTCTCATCCTGTGACTTTACCAAATTTCTGTATCAGTTCTAGCAGTTTTTTGGTACAGTCTTCCTGGTTTTCTATATATAGTATTATGTCATCTGCAAATAGTAAGAGTTTTACCCCGTCCTTACTGATTTGGATTTCCTTTATTTCTTTTTGTTTTCTGATTGCTGTGCCAAGGACTTGAATAGAAGTGGTGAGAGTGAACATCCTTGTCTTGTTCCTGACTTTAGGGGAAAGGCTCTCAGTTTTTCCCCATTGACAATGATGTTAGCTCTGGGTTTTTTATATGTGATTTTTATTATGTTGATGTATGTTCCCTCTAAACCTACTTCTTTTTTTTTTTTTAACATTTTTATTTATTTGAGAGAGAGTGTGTGTACAAGTGGAGACAGGGGGCAGGAGAGAGAAGCAGACTTCCTACTGAGCAGGGAGCCCAAAACAGGGCTCTCTCCTGAGATTGAGCTCCATGTCAGGTTCTGCACTCAATGGGGAGTCTACTTCAGGATTTTCTCCCTCCCTCTGCCCATCCTCACTGCGCTTGCTCTCTCTCACTCTCTCTCTCTAAAATAAATAAATAAATAAATAAATAAATAAATAAATCTATCTTTTTTGGAAATAAATAAAATAAAATAGAACCTGGGGCACCTGGGTGACTCATTCAGTTAAGCGTTCTGACTTGATCTCAGCTCAGGTTTTGAATTCAGGGTCATGAGTTTAAGCCCCATGTTGGTCTCCACACTGGATGTGGAGCCTACTTTAAATAAATAAATAAATAAATAAATAAATATTTAAAATGGAAAAATCAACTCTTAAAAACATAAAAATACAAAAATAAACTCTCCACTCAGGTATGTTACTTATATCTGTTTTGTTTAGATCTCAAGCTATGGCTTTGTCCTGTCCTTTCATTTGGGGCAAATTCCTCTGTCTTCTAATTTTGTCTAAGTCTCTGTGCCTGCTTCTGTGTATTAGGAAAGTCAGCTACATCACCTGTTCTTGAGGGTAATGGCCTTCTGAAGAAGAAGTCTTATAGTGTTCTGCAATGTGTCCTCTGTTCCCCGGGGCTTCCAATGTGTTTTGCATGCAGTCTGCTGTTGTATCCTTGCCACATTTTTCTTCAGGCCAGTGGTCTGCTGAGGTCCTCTTTGCCTATTGTACACAGTGTTTGGTCCCTGGCTTGGATGTGGCACATTTTCACTAGATATACTCTGGTCTGCTTGTGAAATAAGACCTGTTGCCACTGCCACCAAAACCAAGGCCTCACAAAACTTCCAGGTCAGTAGAAGTGGTGTTGGCAGGGGTTTGGGCTGGTCTTCTGCGTGAGGGGGCCATGCCATGCTGGAACTGAGGTAAGTACAACTGAGAAGGGTGGTTCTTCTGAAGCATGGTGTGTGGTGTTTAGTGTAAGCAAGTTAGGTATGGAGTGTTGGCACTGCCCCATGTTTATGCTGATGAGCAGGGGAGGGAAGTGGTGCCATCTAGTTCCTTTGTTCCTGGAGGGGTCTTTTCATGAAAACTGCCATTTTAGGATGTGCTCTGAGATGAGCAACTAACCTCCCCACTGTGTTTTTCAGGCATTCTTGAGATCACTGTTTCCAGGCTGTATGTCCACAGGCTGTTTGCTCTGCCTTTTCTCCAAGAGCAGCCTTAATGTCCTCCAAGCTCTCCCAGAGCCAAGCACACTGACCTTTAAAACTCCAGGCTTTAAGCCCTGCTGGTTGCAAGAACTCATGAAATTCAGGCCCTGTTGCTTTCCAAGCCAATTGCTATGGGGATTTGTTTTCCCCATGTACTCCCCTGTGTGCTAGTTTGTCTCTTGCCCTTCTCTGTGACCATGGCTCCCTCCCCATGGTAACAGCCACTATCCCTTTCTCTCCCAAGTTTGTGTCTCTACAATTTCTACCCTCTTTGAAGTGGCCTCTTCTGTGCCTTTGGTTGTGGAGTTTGTTCTACCAGTCCTCAGATCAATTTCTGGGGTATTTAGGATAGTTGTCTTGTATTTGTGGGAAGAGGTGAGCCTAGAGTCCTCCTACTCCACTACCATCTTTCTCTCTAAGTGACCAGTCTTGAACTTTGAGTTCCATTGGTGTCACTGGGCCTTGGGGCAAGTGAGGATGGTCCTCAAAGTAGAAGAAAAATGTAGGGCTTTCCAAGCAGAGGGACTTGCATGGGCAAAGATGCAGGAAAGTTCATGGTCTATTTGGTGACTCTGAGCTCAGTGAGCATGGTGAGGTGGGGATGGACAAGTCAGGAGAGGGGCAGAAAACCACTGAAGATAAATCTTCAGGGAAAAAAAATAAATAAATCTTCAGGGACTAGAGAGCAAGGAAAGTTTGAAAGGGACGACCTGTATGGGTGGGGATCCCTTAAGTTTAAACTTCACTGGTGTCACAGTAAAGGCAGGGACATGCTGCCCAGGGTCCTGATCCAGGACAATAATCTTCACAGGCTTCAAAATTTTAAGAGAATGATTTTCAGAGACCAGCCTTCTTGGAATGAACTGAAAAGATGGGAGGCAGAACTCCAGTATCTGGGGTCTCAACAACTCCCCACCGCCAGGCCCATAGCCTCCATTAAAGGAGTCTTATGTCCAGTGTAGAGAAAGGGTTGGGCCACTTGATCCCTCCCAAGGCCCTGCTACCACCCACATGCTGACTCATTCTACCATTTGGTGTCCACATCTAGAAGCCCCATAAGTTCTTCAAATTCTATTTGTTGAGCGCTGAAATTTTTCCCCACCTTCCAATCTTGTCTCTGATCCAGGGGTCCACAGCTCTGTCACCTACAAAGGGTCAAGCAGCCCAGACACCTGGGAATTATCCATGAACCCTCCTCCTGGTTTACTACCCCCAGCATCCATTAGATCAAGAGTGGAGGGTGTGGCTCCCAGTAGTTCTTCAAGTCAACCTTTTCTCTCCCTGTCCCTGCTCCCACTGGTCATTTTTGGTGCTACTATCTTACATGACTCCTCCTTAAATGGGTTTGGCCCTCCTCTAACAATGTATCCAGTCCAAATGCAAATTTCACCAGGCAAGCTGTCACTGGCCCCCAGTACCCTCACTCTGAAACCCCTACCTGAAGCTTGAGGTTCCCCTTGTTCTGACCTCTGACTTCTGTCCAACATCACAACCTGTCCCCACTTCCTCCTTCTCCACCTGCTCTTCCCTCACCAACTTCCTGCCATGGATTACTAATGCTGCCCCTTCACCTATGTCCTCAGGACTCAGCTGCAGCCTCACCTTCCCTCAGAAGCATCTCCAGAACCCACACTCTCCCATCTGATGATCCTTCACTGTGGCCTATTGCTCACCAGGACACCTCCCATAACCTGTGACATTGTAGAGGATTTATAAGGGAAATTTGCTCCAGTCACTCAATCCCTCTGAACTGTGTGCTCCTCTATGAAATGAGACAATTCCCACACCAGAGTATCTGAGATTATAATGACTACCTGGTCAGTTGGGCACTGAGCTAAAAGTGTTTTACACATTCTCTCAATCAATCCTCACAGCATCCAGACAGGCAGTCACTATCCGCCCCATTTCATTGAGGAGGAAGCTGAGGTGAAGTGTCCTAACTCACTTCTCCCTAGGCAGCCCTCCCTGAGCCCTGGGGTCCTGGTCAGTGCATCCTACTTGCCTGTTTAGTTGCTTCTGTCCACCCCCCAACACACACACACACTGAGGTTGTAAAGGGTAGGGATGGTGCCTGTCTTGCACACGTGTGTATCCCAAGCTCCTAGAACTGGGTTTGGCATGAAGTAAGTAGTTAATAAACATTTACTGCCTACTGCCTGAAATAATCTGTGAATGAATAAACTCAGCCAGAAACAGAGCCTGGATCCCAGCTCTTGGCTTTTTTTCATCCTGAGCAGGATCCCGTATGGAATGAGCTGTGTACAGGACCTGGTACATAGTAGGTACTCAGTAATGTGTAGTTGCTGCTGTTGTTTGTGAAGAAAGAGGAGGAAGAGGTGGAGGAGGAGGGTAAGTTTTAATGACTACAACAGTCCAAGCGCCCCCATGGCGATCTAAGCCCAGGTCTTCCCAGTACCCAGGCCAGGCACAACTCCAACAGACTAAGAGGAAAGTTTGGGAATAAATATGGACTGTAGAGGTCAGGAGGAAACTCCCACCTCACCTTCTGCTCCCCACAAAGAAGAAGTGATGCTGCTGCTGCCTTCCACAACTGGGATCCCAGTTATTCTCCCAGTGGAACTCAGTGGAGCTCAGGCCCCAGCCCCCACCCACCTACCATTGAAGCTCGAAGAAAATAGAGGTCCCTGCTGGCCTAGCCCCACTCCTACCACTGCCATCTAACAAACTGTCTTGACCGTCCTGGGCTCGGAGTCTGACTCTACAGAACCTAAATGTACAATGGTCGCTGTCAGTTACTGAGCCTCAGTCTTCCTGACTACCCAGGAGGCTGTGGGGTCGGGGCATGCATAGGTGCAGCTCTTTGCCAGGTGTCAAGGTTGTGACTCACAGCCCTGAGGTTCCATTGCCAGGTCTGGGCCACCAAGACCCACAGGGCAGGAGGAGAGGAACCTGGGAACCCCACCACGCCACCCTCTCAAAGTTTCACCACTTCAGCAATCATTCTGAGCTCAACCAAAGCTGCTGGCAGCCTGGAGCTGAGACGCAGCTTCCCCTCTCTGAGCCACAGGAGTACATGGGAGGGGGAGATTCGGCAAAGCCCCCACCTTCAGCCAGGAGAGACCGCTTCAAGAGAGGAGGAGGTTCACCTGGACCGTGCAGAGGAAAGGAGGTCCAGAATCCCCAACTACTCTGGACCTCAGTTTCCTTCTTGGTAAAATGGACCCAATAATAACACGCTGGATTATTTCAGGTTTGCTGTGAGGATGAACCAAAATACTAATCCTGAAATCTATGAAGCTCTGGATGTTCTCGATAGTGGGTAACGGGGGTCCCAAGCCAGCCCCTGGAGTCTGGCTTGAGCACCCACAGGAAACAAGGCGCTCCAGGAGACTCAGTATAGGTCTGTCCTGAAACCAAGAGACCCAGAGCGATTTTAGGTTCACCTTGGATGGGAATGAAGACAGAGGCCAGAAAGGCGGTGGCTGGAACCCGGACTAAGGGAGGACCCCATGCTTCAGAAAACCTGGAATAGGAGGACGGCATGGGAGACTTGAGGGAGCAGCCTGAAGAGCAAGAAAGTTCACACTCTAAGAGCTCCCGCACGCTTCTCTAGCCTTCTTTTTTTTTCTAGAAACTCTTCCCTCTTCTCTCTCCTCTCTTCCTCTGCTTTCCTTCCTATCTTCGTTCCCTTTCTCATCCCTTCTCTGTTGCCCCCCATCTTTCTTTTCTCGCTCCTTCTCCCCCACCTCCATCTCATCGTCACCCTCACACTTTATAACCAAACAGCCAAGCCCCTTTCCAATTAAAGTGGAATTAGGCAACTCAATCAAATTAGTTCCCTATTAAAGCCCTTCTTTATTAAACCGTTTTCTTGTCCTGCTATTAAGTTTCACCGCCTGGCGGAACTCGAGCCGGCCCCAGAAGTTTACCTTGGGATGTCGCCGGGCCCAGACTAGGGGAGGGAGCACCCTGTTTCCCGGAGAGGGGGAGTCACCCTGCAGGGAGCGGAGCAGGCCCGGAGAGGTTGGAGGAGGAGGTCGGCGGGGGAGCCACTATTGTGCTCGGCCCCGAGTGAGGAAGGAAGGTGACTAGGGTGCTGAGCGAGGTCTGACAGGAAGGCGCGTCCTCGAGGACCGCCACTTTCGGTTCACCCTGCCTCTTGGGGAGGGCAGCGCCCCACCACCCCAAAATAACTCCCAGGCCACGAGCCTTCGTGGGAGAACGGTCGCAGCCCTCCTTCCCCAGTAGTCTCTATCGCCTGGGTTCCAAACCTCTTTGAGAAGGGAAGCGCTCATTGTGCGACCTCGGCTGTATCCAAATCTGGGGCCCGGGGAGAACTGGAATCCGGCCGCCAGCCTTTCGGGATTCCCTAAGAGGCTCTGCCCGAGATCCAGGGATCCTGAGCACTGGCAAGGCGGCCCGTCGCGCCCGCGCGCCCAAAACCGGAATGGGAAGGACGTGGGGTCCCCGATGCGCAGGGGGCACAGCTCCCCGCGGGGTTTTGAGCCGCGCGCCACTCCCGTCGACCGGGCCTTTCCCGCGTCACCGAGAGTATTCCGGCTCCACACCCCCCGAAGGTCAGACACCAGCCGGACTGAAGTCTAGCGGGCACCGCGGGCCGGAACGGGAAATCAAGACCTTTTCAATCCGGCCGCCGGAGGAGCGGGACGGGGTTCGGTGCTGTTTTCTTAGAAAATAACATTTATTTCTAGCTCATGTCTATGCGAAGGAAAGCACAAAGTGAGCCATTCTCTGCAGCAGCGTTTCCCGCTGCCGTCCCTTCGGGCCGGGCGTTTGGCGAGTTCCGGGAGGCGGGGATGGGCTCTCGGGCAGGCGGTTCTGGTTCAGTCACTCGCCGCTCTGTTCCTGCTTCGGTGCGCACCTTGACCGCATCTTAGGGAGAGACCGGCCGCAGGCAAGAGGGGCGGGTGGGCAGGATTTGTCCCGAGTTTACAATATATTTAATCTATAAAACCTGATAAGTACAATGCGCGCATAGTCTACTTTTTTCCATTTTGTCCTTTTTGCTTGTTTTTGAATATTTTTCACGTTAATACCGAGGTCACCTACAGATTACAATTAATAACTTAGAATTCCATTTTATAACATTATACACTGGCTTGTATATATATATGTATAGATTATATATAGATTTATACATATATAAAAACTCACACTGCACCAAGGAAACCCATGCTTATTGGCATAAGCAACAAAGAGAGCGACAAATACCGCAACGAGGAAAGTGCACCTTAGAACTTGTTTCCTTTTCTTTTTTACAATTGATATCGAGATATATATATATGTGTGTCCCAAAGACTCGACTCAGTGCCAGGAGATTTATACATCCTAAATTTATATTTGTTAGAGCGAATATTTTTTTAAAAAATTTTTAATAAGGAGAGGGAGACACAGAAGACAGACTCTCAGACTATCCTGCCATCCACTGGAGAGCGGGAGGGTGGGATGAGCGCAGCAAAAGGAGAGGCAGGAGCGTGTGCAGCGGCCGAAGCCTCTGAATTTTCAAGAATTCCCGGCCTTTTGAAGGGCTGGAGGAGCCTTGAGGAGGTGGTCAGAAGATGAGGGTCAAGAACACGCACCCCCTCTGAGAACACCTGCATCCGTGGTTGCTCCCGCTTCGCTCAGCTCTCCACCCACCTTCCAAACAAAACAAAAAATCACCTTTGAGCGAAAGGACCCCAGCTGGGGCGCAGAGAGCGCACCCTGTAAAGAGGGAGCGGCGGCCCGCGGGATCAAGGCTGGGGTCCCCGTTTGGAGGCGGCCCGGCTGCCGGGCCCCTGGCCCTACTGCTTCTCGGGGGCGCCATTGACCATAGGCCCGTACAGACCGCCGCCGTAGGTGGGCTCCTTGTGCACCGCAGCCGCGGCGGCCGAGCGGTCGCGCATGAGGTCGCTGAAGGCGTAGTCCATGGGCGGGCGGAAGCCGAGTGTGGGGACCAGGCCAGCGGTCGAGTAGGGAGCCATAAAGGCCAGGCCACGGCTGTGCGCCGCTGCCGCCGAATAGGCCAGGCGCAGGGGGCTGAGGCCCAGCGGCGCGCCCAGCGGGTAGGCGCCCGCGTCGGCGCCGAAGTGACTGGCGTTGGGCTGCAGTGGTGAGAACGCCGAGCGGCTGCTCAGCGAGCCCAGCGCCCCAGGCGCCATGGCGCCGGCCAGCAAAGGTCTGTGGTGCGGAGGAGCGGCGGGGCCTGCCTGCAGCGGCGCGGGCAGCCCGGGCCCCCCAGCTGCCGCGGCGTCGACGCGGCCCGGCCACGCGTCGTCCGCAGCTGCTACTGCACCCACTGCGGCCTTATCGGGGAGCACGGCGGGACCGAGGCCGGCCGCTAAGCCCCCGCGGTGGTGGTTCAGCACCTGCTCGATGGCCTGCACCACGTCGCCGCCGCAACCCTGCAACACCAGCTCCAGGACGCCTCGCCGGTGGCCCGGGAAGACGCGCGTCAAGATATCCAGCGGCGTCCGCTGCCGTGGACCCGGGCCCCCGCCCAGCCCTGGAGCGGGAGCGGCCTCTGCCTCTTCTTTGTCGGCCTCGGAACCGGATTCGGAGCCCAGTGGGCTAGCGGAACCCGGGCTGTCCTCCTCACCGCCGCCTCCCGGGCCTGCACTGCCCGGGCAGCTCCCACCTGCCTCCTTGGAGGCCCGGGCCAGGGGCGACCCCGAGAAGGACTCGCCGTCACCGTTCTCCGAGCCCGAGCCCGGCCGCACCTCCGGAGAAGATGTCCCAGGACCCGAGTCCGCACCGTCGGGTGATAAGGGCTTCCCGGGTGGCGGCTGCGGGCTGCCGGGGCGACCGGTCTGAAGCAGTGTCTTGGGGAACAGGTCAAACTTCTGTAACTTGGCCTCTAGGAGGGGAGAAAAGGGGATGTGAGGAGTGATTAGGGGCGGGGATGTACGGCACCCTCAGCACATCAGCCCTTTGGACCCCAGTTTCCTCTCTCTGAACCCGACAACCCTCATTCACTGGGCTCTGGCGCCCCCTCCTTTTTTCTCCAGCATTCCTTATTCTCTGAGCCCCTAAGTTCTCACTTCCCCTTCCTCCAGGGCGCACTCTTTCTGTACCAGAACCCAACCACCTGTGTCCTGTAAATTCAATGTCCAGTTCCCCTCTTCCATATCTGTGTCCCAACACCTCCACCCTTATCCCTCCTTCCAAGCCGTACCCTGACCTGGAGAAGTGGCCTGGCCCAGAGTTCCAGCAGGAGACAATATAATTTCCACCTATACCACCTACTGTATAGGACCCCACTCCACACCCATCATTCCAAGAGAGAACCCAGACCTGGGTGCCCTCTGGCCCTGGGCAATATAGCTTGTTATGGGAGGCACCTTAGGTATCTAAGAGATCCCAAGCCTTTCTTCAGGCAAAAATAAAGCCACTATAGCTAATCCACCCTTTCCAAAATTAAAATCTTAGAAGTTCTTCACTTCAAAGATGAGGGCTGAGATGGCCCCCAGTGGCCCCAGCCTTAATTTCTTCCCTCCCCAGAAAAAGGCAAGAAATCTTGAAGAAGAGGGTGCGGCCAGACGGGGAGTGTGGGGGAGTGGTTAGAAGAGTGGGGATGGAGAGAAGCGGGAGAGCCCTATTCTTGAGAAAACGGGGACAAGTGGGGAAAGAAGCTAGAAAGAAGGAGCAGGCACGACATGCGGTTGTCCGGGAGCATTAGGAACTTGAGAAAAGGAATCACAAGGGGAAAAGGGAAGAGGGGTATCTGCTACCTAGAGAAAGCGGTGCGGGGAGGGGGAGGAGGACTGGGAGAGGGCCGGATTTCTGAAGAGAGTTGGGAAGGCGCAGAAGGAACCACCAGGGCAAGTGGAGAAGAGCATAACCAAGGTTAAAGGTTCCATGCTGGGGAGACCTAGCCAAGTGAGCAGGGAAGGCGGGATCTGGCTGCGTTTGGGTAGAGGAGATAAGATTGCAGCGTCTACATTTGGGCCCGCGGTGAGGGAAAGGAGTAAAGGGCAAATTCTTCAGAAAGGGGAGAAATAGTTTATGTGTTTGTGCCCCCAAATCAGGGCCTGGATGCGCAGCGAACTCTTAGCAGTCGGGCGTTTGGAAAAGGGGATTCTACTCTCTCAGTACCGAGACAAGTCCCTGGGCCGCGTGCCCCCAGGCCCGGTCCCTGCTCCCTTTCCTCCCGGCCAGGCCGCGCGCTCACCTGAGCTCCCCGCGCCCGCTGCGCCGCCTCCGGTCCCCGCGGGCGCTCCCGCTCCCGGCCCCCCGCCGTCGGCGGCGCACACGGAGCCGAAGACCTCGTAGGCAGGTCGCGGCGGGATAATGCCGTTGGCGGCCGCGAGCGCCAGGCCCTCGGCAGTGCCGTAGAGCAGCTGTAGCTCGCGCGCCTCGTTCTCCTCCTGCGCCTGTTGCCTGCGCAGCGCCACCTGCGCCGCCATGACGCGCTGGCGCTCGGCGATGAGCGTGCACTTGGCGCACAAGCAGTCCTTCCAGCGGCAATAGCGTTTGTGGCCCTTGAGCGCTGACACCACGCCGTGGTTGCGGCAGCGCGCGCACTTGGGGGTCCGCGGGTACTTCTCCGCAGCCCGCAACAACAGCGGCGGCGCTCTTAGCAAGCCGCCCGCCACGCTCACCGGTAGCGACGCGGCCGCCGCCGCCGCCGCCGCCACCGACGCCACAGATGCCACGGGCGGCCCCGTCGCTGTCGCCGCCGCCGTCGCTGCGCCGGGCACGCTAGGTAGCTCCGAGCGTAGCTCCATGGCAGGACCTGGCGTAGACGACCGTGGGAAGAAGGAAGAGACTTGCCGGGAAGAGCGCACGGTGTGCTAAGCTACAGCGTACCCTCCAGGAGATCAGGCTTAGGGAGGGATAATTTTGGTCGCGGAAGTTTGGCTAGTGGTTGCCAAATTGCTGGAAGGAGGTACCTTCGGATCCCCCTCGTAAAGCTGAGCTCCCCCACCCTATTCCCACCAGAACTCTTCTTATATCTGATTTATGCGCTGGGTCTAAGATTTCGTTTGTATCAGTGGTTCCGCTGGAAAAAAAAAAAAAAAAGAAAACAAAAGACATATAAAGTTTGAAAAGTCACTGGTTCAGGTGTATATAACGAGAAGTTGAAAAGGATAATATTATCCCCCTAAAGTTTAGCTTAGTTGGGGCGAGATGGGTAGAGAGAAATGTTTGATGGGACTCGGATTAGAGAGAAAATTTTTGACCCAGCAGTCAGACTAGACACCAAGAGCAAAACAAAACAAAACAAAAAAATTGAGACGAAGGGCTCAGTTTTGTGGAAAGTTGAAAAGGAGAGAGCTATCAGTGCACACAAGGCATAGAGTTCAGCGGGCTGGGTCTGAAGTTTTCATGCTGGAGGGAGCAGGAGAGTTAGAAAAATTAGAAATAGAAAAGAATAACTCTAGGAAATAGAGTGAAGGCTAGATAACAAAACAAACACCTCAGTAGCAAAGTTAGGCCTTGGGGCCCCAGGGACCTGTGGAAATGTGGGGGCTACAAGTTTCATGGTGCGGGGCCTCCAGGGAGTGGGAGAGGAAAAATGAGTGTGATGAGTTGAGTAGGTTTGGGGAGAGTTAAGGAGAAAATTAAGCGGAGGAAACTTTGTTTGGATAGGCAGACACAGCCGGAAGATTAGCTTGAGGGGTGAGGAAAACAACAAAAAAACAGCTGATAGGGGTGTCTGGGTCCCAGGGTTCACGTGGGGGAGAGAGGTGTGCATGAGAAAACAAAAACAAAAACAAAAACACCCTGCAGGCAAAGATTGTGGGTGGGGGTGGAGTAAAACCTGTGGCACGATTTTTAGCCCTGCAGTTTTGAAGAATAGTCGGGAAGGAAGAGGTATCTTCCGAAAAGTTAGGTATTACAGGAGGGAGATCCTTTCCCTGACCCTCTCACACTGCTGTCTCTTCCCCTCCGAGTTTAGGGACAGAATCGTCAGACACGCCCTCCCTATCCTGGGATCCCCGGGGGACCCTACTTGGGTACAGATTCTCGAGTTCTGGTATCGGAATTGGGTTCCTGGAACTTGGATGGCCCAGGAGACAGCACCGAGGCAGGGGAGTCGCCTCTGGAACTGGCTATGGAGTCTCACCTGCGCCGCGGCCCCAGAAGGCCCAAGCAGGCCCAGCCCCGAGCTTCCGCCCTGGTCTCCTCTAGGTCCCGGGGTCCCCGCCAAAGCCCGGGACCGAGTCCTGGTGTCTCCGCCCCACTATGCTAGATCCCTTCCCTTTTGAGCTGCCTCTTTCCTCAGGCCCCTGGGGCCGCGAAGTCCCTAGGTCTGGCGTGGCCCGGGCCTCGTCAACAGGGCCCGCAGGCCGGGCCGCCTCCCCTGCCCTCCCTGCGTCCCTCAACTACCTGCCTCGGGCTCGGGATCCTCCTCCTCCTCCGCTGGCGCTTCACGCACCTCCCAGCTCCGCTCGCGTTGCTGGCGCTCTTGGCCTCTTCCCCCTGCCCCCCGGTCCCTTATCAGACCACGTCACCCTCCTTCAGTCACCATGTCCGAACTTCCGGACCCCCTCTGAACGCTGCGCAGTCCAACCCTTCCGTCGGAAATCCGAGCCAGGGGACCGGTTAGGGACCGGCTGGCTGGAGCCCGCGACCCGGCCCTTGCCGCGCGGCGTCCCCTCGCGGAGCGCGCGGGACGCTGCGCACAGCCGCGCCCCAGTTGCCCGGCGCTGCCAGACTCTCAATGAGCCGCTCGCCCGCTCTATTGTTGCTCCTTAGGGCTCCATTAGACAGAATTGGACAACAATGTGGCGTCTGCCATTGGCCAGGGGAGGCAGACAGCGCTCTGATTGGCCGGGCCCGCGCCCGGGGAGCCCCGCATTCTACAGTGTCCGAAAGATTCGAAACTCCAAAAGCTCCACTGAGTGCCTCCGGGAGGGGAGGGGCGCGCCAGGGAAGGAGTGGAGAAAAGTAGGCTAGGAGGAGCGTTGAAAATATCGTGACAAGTAGTTTCCGTGCGCCCGAGAGCGTGTGAATTGCGCCTAATTACCGTGTCCGGTGCGCCTCTACGTAGCCGTGTGTAACCCCTCGACTTCTGGGACTCGGGCTTGGCTGCGCTGCTCTCACTGGCCGGGGGCGCTTGGCAAGGCCGAGTTTCCCAAGTGGCCCTGGTGGCCGGGGGCGGGGTAGGGGCAGGTGACAATTCAATTACCGCTGTTGGGGTGGGGTGGAACGGAGACTCGGGGGTGGGGAAGGGAGAGGGCATAGGGCATAAATGCCAAGAGGATTTTTCCTGCTGCTTCCCGGCTTCGTTATGGTGTGCTCCCAAGTCCGGTGCGTTTGGGGTAGTTGGAGGCTGTTGATTTGGTTTTTTCCTCCTGCCGCCTTTAAAACAGAGGTCCTTCATTTAAAAATTCCTGGTATGATAGGCATAAAGAAGGGTAAGTGTGGTTTATGAGGATTTTTGTTTTTAAAGAGGAGCCTGGAGAGAATTGAGATTGCGCTTCTTGTCGGAGCCCTCGGGGTGCCTCGCACTCGGTACCTTTCCTCTCCCCGCCCCCTTTGCCCCCTCTTGCTCTTTCCTCTCCTCACTTCTGCAGCACCTCGATATCTTTTACGTGGGGGTGGGATTCTTTTTGTCAGTGTTATTTCGAATCAACAAAAAGTTTAATTTTCTTTTTTAAACGAAAGTAAAACGTGGCCTCTCTGTCTCCCCAGATCCCTTTGCTCGCAAGACGCGCATTCGTCTGTCGGTCCTTCCGGGCCTGAAACAATGTCACCACGGACTCCCAAGAGTAGTTTTAACTTTCACCTTCTCCCCTACTGACGTCACGGCCTTGAGGAACAGTTCGATCTGCAGAGGAGGTAACAGGTTTTGGATTTTGTTTCCCTTTTGAATGGCAAGATCAGGAATTAATGCTGCAGTCCTCGGGTGGGGTCGCCTTGGGTTTCTCTAACCGTGATTCTCTGTGCCCTTTCTCTCTGTCTTTTCCTCATTCCAGTGTGCCCTCACTCTCACTTTTATTCTCCACTTTTCTCGTTCCCTCAGAGTAAAGCAAATTTGTTTAATTAATGGGGAAAATGAGTTTTCCGAAACGTCGTTCTCTCTCCACTCTCGACCGTGCGTTTCCGTGACGTTCTTTAGAACTTTCAGGGCCCCGGGGTTTTGGCCGGCGCCGCCTGGGGCGCGGAGGTACTGGGCGTGCAGACCCTACCCAGGGGCCTCGGGACGTAGCCCCTTCCCCCGGCACAGTTCGTGGGTCCTGACAATGGGGGCTGGCTGGGGGAGGAAGGGGCCCAGACCAGCGGGGACCCACCTCGGAGCGCAGAGCCTAGCGCGGGTTCCTCCTGGATGCCAAACGGGAGGCCCAGGCTGAGGGAGGGTGGGAGAGGGAGGAAAGAGTGGGTGCGGAGGAGCCGGGCGAAGAGCTTCCAGAAAGCTGACCAGGCCCATGCCCGGGCGCCCGAGCGCCCTCCGCCCTCCGACCCTGACCGGAGTCTGTGATGGTAACAAACCAGGCCCTTCGCTCTTAGGAAATTCCACTCGCTGGAGCCTGAGAATGAGTTTGGGAGAGAGCAAGGGGTCAGCTCTGCCGGTCTCCCGCGTGGAGTGAGGTAAGGCAGTGAGTCTGGGATAACAGGTCCTGCAGGAGTCTTAAGACCCAGACCCCACCCTATAACAACACCTTGAGGTTATAAGCTTAAGGAAATCTCTCTGTTAACTGCACCCTGGCAGGAGGATGTGTGGGAGAGAGGGAGGGCTGCGGCTGGATCCTGCCTGGTGCTGGGTGCCTGCTCCCAGAGCTACACTGGGCAAAGTTTTCCAGAATCATTTTAAACCCCAAACAAATTGAACAATATGAATATGTCTAGCTTTTGGAGTGTGGTGACCCAGGCACTCCTCTTCTCACTTGAGGCCAGACCACTGTGGGATTCCACAACATCAACCAATTGAACCTGGGGTGAACCAAGCGTTCAGCCACAAGGACTTGAGAATCCCAAGCTCTTCCTCTAGTGTGTGAGGAACCCTATTTCCTTAGGAGGGAGAGAGGACTCTTCCTGGAACCTAGCCCAATCAGAGGGAATCTGTCCACTCCTAGAGCAGGCTCCTCTTTCCTTGCTCAACAGGTCCTGGACCTACATACAACCTTTCTTCTGGTGCACCGGAGGTTGGGAGGTTGGGGTGCTCCTGTGAGGCAGTGTGTGTCATGGATGGACGGAGGTGGAGTAACCACCCTGGGTGGAGGTCACTGCACTCATACATCCACAGGCCACTCTGGGGTTAGTTCAGATTTGGACCGAGGTCCCCAAGGGGTGCAGACCAGAGGAGGTGGCCCCACAGCTGCCAGTGGTGGAGAAAGCATGCCCAGACTGAGGCAACAGGATCTACCTCCTACACCAGAGTGTGGCTTCACACCTGGACACACAGCCTGCCTGTGGGACCTCATTCTGCACCAATCTTGGCTACATGCTCACACCTGCGTGCAGTGACCACCCGCGGGGTGCACTCACCTCTTTAGCTGCCTTCCCACCCAAGAGGACCCTTTCAGAAAGTCTGACTGAGTTCACAGGGCTCTCATCATCATGCCCTCATCCTAGGATTTCCACTTAGTACTTGACCTCCCACTCAGACGCCCACAGACTCCCTGGTCAGTGACAGGACGCTTAGACCTGAGCAGATGCTCACACAAGTGTGCCTTCGCTTGTCCCTGGACCCAGCCCTATTCTAGGACCCTGAAGTTGGACCCTGGGCAGACAAACCAGACCACCGGGACAGGTGAGGTGGTAGAGGGCAGAAAGCTCATCCTCACACGACCTCTCCCACACACGCGCACACACGCGCACACTCCCTCACGCATTTCCTCTTAGTTCAGAATCATTTGCTGTGCGGGCGCCTGACGGTCCCGGATGAGCTCTCCGGGACGCACGAAAACGCACCTCCACCCGTGTTCGCTACGATTCCCAACTCCCCTACCCCAACCCGGGCAAGGGTGGGGTCCAAAGAGATGGCGCCCGGGTGGAGACCCAGGGTGAGGCTGGAGTTGGCGGCTGAAGGTGCGGAGGCGGTTGGAGGTGCAGCACAGCGGCGCTGAGTAGGAACAGGGCCGGGGGCGCTGATGGGGGACCCGAGAGGCATTGACTTTTGCGCTGTTTGCCCGCGGCCTCGTAGCAAGCAGACGCCATCTGTTTGCCGGCTGCGGCGCGTCGCGTTTAATTACCCTCCCGGCAGCCTAATAGAGATGATATTAAACTAAATCTTTCTGACATTAAAAGTAATTATCCCCAAACCAGTGGCTCCGGGACGGAATCGCCCCTCCCGTCCCCAGCCCTCTCCTGGCCGCTGCAGATTCCGTTAGTTTGGCTGAAACTCTTTACCGGGAATGGGGCGCGGAGAAAAGGCGGAAGGTGCCTTTGGGAGAAGGAGTCTGTCTACGCAGGCCGACCCATAACGCTGTTTCCCGCACAACCACAGACGCACGAGCACGCGTGTGGATACACTCACATCTGTACACACACAGACCACGACAACATTTTCCTCCGGACCAACTCTCCAGCCACGTTAATTAAGACTCTCAGCCGCGTGCACCCCTGGGTGGACAGAGAAGCGCAGCCTGGTTTGCTGTCCCCGCCCCCGAGCCCGCTAAAATGGCCCTTTTACGGGGTCAAATTCACGGATCCGGCCTAGACCAGGGCCAGGGACCCAGGCACAGTTCTGCAGCCGGGAAGAACCTCTGCCATCCTGGCGCTTGACTTCTCAGCGCTCTCCTGCGAGGGGCCCTGCGCCTCGCGCTTTCCCTACAGGGTCTTAAGTCGCGCCACATTCTGCGAGGCAAGTCCAATTATTCCACTTGACAGGTGAGAAAACAGACTCAGGCGAGGTGACTGGTCCCCCATCTCACAAACAGTACGGGATAGAGGAAAATTCGAACCCGGGGGTACCAGGGGAGACCCCTGCCCAAGGCCCAAGTTATACACAGTTCCAGGCGCGGCCTCAGGCTGGGCGCCGCGGACAGAAGGCCC
Source organism: Mellivora capensis (assembly GCA_004024625.1). Classification (NCBI taxonomy): domain Eukaryota; kingdom Metazoa; phylum Chordata; class Mammalia; order Carnivora; family Mustelidae; genus Mellivora; species Mellivora capensis. The sequence goes on from PISX010000958.1 coordinate 152,021, forward strand.
TTCTCGTCACCTCTCACCCTCACCCTCTGGGGCCCGCGGGCCCTGCTGGTGCTCAGCCTCTCCCCTCGGGCCTTTGACTCCCCAGCGAGGAAGTGGGCCAGGGAGTCGCCCGAAGGCGGGGGGTGAGGGCACCAGAGCTAAGAGCCCGGCAGGAGCCCCCGACGCGAAGCCCCTGCGCCGGGCCGCAGCGCTCCTTTGGATCAAGCCCGGGAGTCTGCAGGACGCGTGCGGGAGCGGCGACCGCCCAGTGTCGCCAGGCTTCCGGTCTCCACAGCCTTCTGGTTGGGTGCGTCGGAGCCCGGGACCAGTGCGCTGAGAGTAATATTCATTGCCCAACTATTTGCTTCGATTTTTGAGCGCCTAATGTGTACCACTACCCTGCTAAACGCTTGGCGTGGGTTGTGTTGCTTGGTACCCAGTCCTTGGGGAGGTGTGATGTTCCACGTTTTAGAGACAAGTCCTCCGAGGTTCAGCGCGGCGACGTAACTTGTCCGGGGTCACTGTGCTGCTGAGCGTCGAGGAAGATGGGAACCTAGATCCCACTTCCACCCAGGCATTTTCCTTCTCATCTTCATTTCCAGTCGGGTAGGATCAGACCTAGAGGCTTTCGATCGGGGTTCGATACCATTCAATTGATAGATCATTCACGGGAAACACGAGAGAAGGGGTCTTTCATTAATTTCATTCATGTTGAGCACCTAGTAAGTGCCAGACCCTGAGACCTGAAGATAAATCAACTGCGATGGCCCCTTAAAGAGGTCGTTGACCAACTAGGGATACAGTCACCCACCCGTGACCTCACAGTGAGAAACAGGGTTGAGGTGGGAGAGGGGAAAGGAGGATCAAGGGAGGCTTCCTGAAGAAAGGGATCCCTGAGGTGAGATGTTTTGTTTCCCAAGTGGAAACATTATTATTGCTTGTTCTGATAAAACATTATAAAACATTTTAGACAGTTCAGCAAAGTATAGTGGGAATTTTTTTTCTGTGTACGTACCTTCACAAAAATCTTTTTGTTACTTACATTTTTACATACAAACCTGATAAACATTTTTCATATTAATCAATATATCTACATAACCTTTAAAAATTGCTTACTATTTCCATGTATGAATGTACCTTTTTTTTTAGCCAATTTTCCCTTGAGAGGTATTTTGTTTGTTTCCAATTTTTGCTACAATAAACATTGCTACAATGAACATTTTTTGTGAGTTTGCCTAATTATTTCCTAAGGACAAATTCCTAGAAATAAGATTGATTGGTCAGAGGCTTTTTTTTTTTTTTTTAAGGCATTTGATAGCTACTTGTCAAATAGCCCTCAGGATAGGTTGTGTCAATGAGCACACTCAACAGTAGTGCATCTTGCTGGTCTTTTTATTCATTCTCAATTCAGGCAGGAAAAAAAGAATCTTTTGTCATTGTAATTTGCATACCCTTAGTTATTCCTTAGTTTTTTCTTTACACGTTAGTCACTCGTGTTTTGTGGTTTTTTAAAAATTTGTGTATATTCTTTGCTTTTTTCTCTCTAAAGTTTCTCTTTTCCTTAATTTGTAATAGCTGTTTATATATTAAAGACAGTGGCATACTCTTATCTGTACCATATGCTGCATTTCTTCTTTTGGGTTTTATCCAGTTTTGTTGAAGTTTTAAAACAAGTTTTTAAAAATTTTATGTAACCAAATCTGTCATTTTTCTTTATAGATTTGATTTACAGTACCATACCTACCAAGGGTTTTTTAAATCCAACTTTCTGAGAGCACCTCTATTTCACTATTTACATTTATATCTTTAGTCCATTTGAAATTAATTTTGGTGGAAGGTGTAAAGTAAGTTTGTAACTTAATTTTTTCCCCAAATGATTAGCCAGTTATCACAGCACTACTTAATGACTCACCCTTTCTCCCACTGACCATATGCTATATACCAAATTCTAAGATGGTGTTAGGTCATTTTAACACTTTCTCTTCTAAGTAGCAATTTGCTTTTGCACCAGCCTCACTCAAACATTATTTAGTTATGTAATGTTTAGGAGGGCAAGGATCTTTCTGACTCCTAATTCTTCTTTTTCAAAATTCTCTTGGCTATTTTGGAAAGAGAGTCTTCTGAAAAAAATATTTTAGAATTTTTAAAGCTGGTTCCAAAGGGAAAGTAAAAATTTAAAAACCCTTTGGAATTTTTACTTAACTGCCTTTAGAAATTATTTCGAGGGAGATCATATATCTTCGCAATATGGAATGTTTTCATCTAGGACACAATGTGACTTTCATTTATTCACAACTTTTATGTCACTTTGTAAATTTTGTCATTTTGTTCCTATAGTTGTTTCTTTAGCATAATCTTTGGTATTTTATGTGTCTACCTTGAACAGAATCTTTTCACCCATCTTTTCACAAGTCTAACTGGTTATGACAGGAACATAAGAAAGTTGCTGATCATAATATATTTCTTTTGAGACTGGCCTCCTTTCTGACCCATTTTAAATGAATTCTCACAGTCTCCGGGTGTTGAGTTTGGAAGGACCTGGAATTGAATAGGCTGAGGAAGGAAGGGAAGGGCGATTCTGCATATAGGAACGGTGCAAAGGCCCAAGTGATCTGCAGATTCTCCTAGGGCTTTGAGGATGATGTGCACCCACAGGGTGGTCTCCTTTGGACCTTCCTTCTCATGGTCTCTGCCTCACAAGGGGGCCTTTGGAAACAGCGATTCCAGGAATCAGCCCCCTGGCGGGCGTACCACCCAGACTGAGCGACTTCACAGTGCTGTGTGACCACGGGCAAGTCGCCTCCCCGCTGGAATCAGGTTGCTTGGAGGACAGCAGAGGCCAGACCAGGACATGTGGGGAGAGGTGAACGTGAAGATGAGGGGCATCAGGACGAGGCTCTTGGGCGGGATCAGCCTCTCTGCTAGAGTGCAGCGCTGAATGGTCCTCGATGTATGCATCTGGGGTCCCCAGCCCCATAGTCCCAGCCTATAAACCCCAGGTCACAGACCAAAATGAAGATAAGAGAGGGATATCTCTCTAGGAGATATCTCTAGGAGGGAGAGACCTAATCTGTCTGCTCAGGCCACACACACACACACACACACACACACAGGCCTTTGGCGTCTTTCCCTCAAAGAGTTCTACTCTGACTTGCACCCTCCCCTACACACACCTTCTACTCCCTCTACCCCCCATTTCCTGCTGGGACTGCGCAGTCTCCTTCCAGGCTGTGTATGTGGGTGAGTTCCAAGCTGCTTGACTGGCTCAGGGCCGGATCCTGGTTGGGCAGGAGCCGAGCATGTTCACTCTCTTTCCTGGCGGGTCCGTGTCAGGGTGGGGAAGCTGGCTGACAAATAGACTTTTTTTTTTTTTTAACCCCAATGGGTGGTTCAGACTCCAGGCTTGCAGCGGCACGGATGCACGGATGCCTCCTCCAGGTGCCCAGGCCAGTTACCTAGAACACTTCTACTCACCACTTAGGACCTAGCACTCAGGATGCTCTACTGTCACTCGTCAAAGGCAAGGTAGGCAGGTGCCAACACTGCAAGCTCTCTGAGCTCCTCCTGCATTTTGCCCTCTCTGAAACCACATGGCCACCCATCTTCAAGCCCAATTCATATCAGAGGAGACTGAGACACAGAGAGGAAGTGACTTTCCCAGGGTCAAACAGCTAGTTGGGAGAGGGATGAGAACTGTTCTTGCCATCTGTACAAGAGACTGGTTGGAGACTAGCAGCTGGAGTTGAGGCCATATTCCCTACCCTGGTTCTCAGGACTGACCCCCTAGGGATAGGTATAGGAGGATGAAGCTGTCTTTTCTTTAGTGTTGGGAGCCTTTTTTCCTGGGGGCTTCTTCACTCCCTTTTGCCCCTCAGAACTGGCTTTCACTGCTGGTCAGGAGTCTCCCACCATCCTTCATGTATCCTTAGCACCCTTGGTCACAGGGCCTGGCTGAGCAAGACTACCAGTATGAACACTAAGCTGGGGTGGAGTCCTCCATTGGTCACATTCCCTCCTATGTAAGATAGAAGTAAAAAGAATGCTTTCATGCGGTCATTGTGAGGATTCAGTAACGCAATTCATGGAAAGTCCTTCTCAGTGCCTGATATGTAGTAAAACACTCAAGGTATATTGGATATTGTTATTTGTTAGCCAGTTGCTTCATGAATGAGTTCTTCTCTTTGCCTTCACTCCAGAGTGAAAAACCGTTCCTTTCTCAGTATCGTTTTGCCTCCATTAGAAAAAGGACTGGGGAGCTGGGAGCTGATAATAGCAGGTGACTTCTGCTTTTGAACCATAATCTGAAAACGCCCTCCAGAATCAGAATTCTGAATGGGTTGTCGTGGTTCACAGACCTTTTGGCAGGCCTGGGGTGCTCAAGGTCCCAGAGGGACTCTGGGCCATCTCTCGCCCTAGGTCACTTTGCTCACTCCCACCACCCTTTCCAAGGGTTCCATTAAATCAGAACACGTTTGCTATAAAGCATAAAGTGATACTGTGCCAGTAAGAAAGGAGCATCACAGCCCAGAGCCCACCCCCAGCTTCTGGAAGCAGCCCCACTGGTCTCTTCTCAGGACCTCCACTATTTGGGGCACACCATAGCCCTGCTGGTTCCTTGTGGGACTCTGCAAAGGCAGGGGCTGGGTGCTTTGCCTCCATGGCACAGTACCACTTTTATACCAGACAACATGGTCTTTCCTTCCATAGTTTTTTTTGTTTGTTTGTTTGTTTGTTTGCTTGTTTTTAAATCAAGAACCCGAGGCATGTAGGTGATATTGTGTAAGTTCCTCATTGATGCTTGGTGTGGTTGAAGGCATGCCAGCATGGAGCCTTGCTCAAGTCACTTCACTGTTCTGGGTCTCAGTTGCTCCATCTGTAGAATGAGGAGAGGTAGACCTGCTATATCCGGAAATGCTCTGAAATGAGAAAAGGGCCATGCAGACCCAGGTAGGAAAATGATGATTCGTATGTGGGATGCTCCATCCAGCTGAGACCATGGCACTCCCCTCTGGAAATGTAGCAAAGTTCCTGGCCTCCAAACCTGATTTCCTTTATATGTGTTTCCACTGGACTCCCCCAAACACAGAGAAGTTTTAGTAAGACTCTCCTTTTTGTGAACTCTTCAGAAAAATACTATGCCAGTGTTACTAATGTGTGCCCAAGTAAGGCAGATAACATTTCCAGGGGCCTGAGACCTCACAGAATTCTATCCAACTGCCCAAACTGGGGGCCTTCTTTAGGTTCCCATGGCTCCTGGAACTCCTCTAGCATTGACCACACTGTCCTGAAACTGGTGGCCCCATCCTAGCCTGGAAATTCTGGGACAAAGGTAGAGACTGAGAATCCAGTGTTTAATAAAAAGCCTAAATGATGAATAGATGAGTCAAAACTGACGCTATCTCCATAAGGCAAAGGGCACTTAAATAGAATTTCAACTAAATGCATGTCTAATGGGTGCCTGGATGGCTCAATCGGTTGAGCATCTGCCTTTGGCTCAGGCCATGATCCCAGGGTCCTGGGATGGGTCCTGAGTCAGGCTCCCTGCTCAGCGGGGAGTCTGCTACTCTCTCTCCCCTCTGCCCCTCCCCCCTGCCCATGCTCTGCCTCTCTTGCACGCATGTGCACTCTCTCTAATAAATAAATAAAATCTTAAATAAAATAAATGCAGGTCTAATGAAAATGCATGATGGAAAAAAAAAGATTTGCTTTGGAGATAGACAGGGCATGTTATATAGTAGTTATGAGACTTTGGCAAATGATTTAACCCCTCTAAGCCTCAGTTTATCAATGTATGAAACAGGGATAGTATGTTCCATCTCATATGGTAGTTTTGTAGTTCATTCATTCATATAACATTTACTCTGTGTGCCCTGTGCCAGGCCCAGTGGGGGCAGACCTGTCATGGTCCACAGGGGGTGGCTTCTGAGCAAATAATCACAATAATAGGATAAGTGCTCTCCTACCGGCAAACAGAGGGATTAGAAGAGGCCCCTAACCTGGCCCTGGGGATTCCATGAGGCTTTGTGGAGGAGAGGTAGTGGAGTGGAGTGGTAATAGCCTGAGCTCTGGAGCCAAAACACCTGCGTTTGAATCCTGGCTCCTTGGCTTACTAGCTGTGTGACCTTGGGCAAATTACCTCATCTTTTGTGCCCTCAGTTTGCTCACCAATAAAGTGGGGATATTAATAGCTCCTTCATCACAGAGCTTTTGTGAGGAGTGAAGTACTTAGTGCCTGGCATTCAATAAACATAATATAGATGTTTACTATTTAACAAGCACCTTTATACAGTGCCAGGCCTGCGTGGAAGGATGAAACAACAGATCAGATTGACACAGTCCTTACCCTTGTGGAGTTTATACCTTAGGCAAAATCTGAGCTGAGTCTCAAAGCACAAATTACCTCCTGTCTAAGGAGAGTTTGAGAAGAGCAGAGGGCAGAGGATGGAATTCAAGGCTGCTGACATTTCACAGGCAAGCAGAGCAGGAAAACGGCAGAGGAGACATAGGGGGAGCTTTCGGAGGAGTGGGAGAAAACTAGGGTTGTACAGTATCCTAAAAAGGTGTGGGGATTTTTATAATGTTCTCTCCCCTGTGGCTTAGAAGTTACAGCTACAGCAGCTCAGGGCCGGGGCTGGGGGTGGGGCTCATCGATGAAGGGACACAGAAGAGGCATGAGCTTCGGGCTCAGACCCAGAGTGGATCTCACTCAGCTCCTCTCTACTAGTTGTGTGTCTGTGGACAGTGACATTGTTTCTCTGAGCCTCAGTTCCCTTGATTGTAAAATAAGGGTATTAGTAGCAGCCACCTGGAGGAGTACTTCTGAGAATGGCGTGGGGGCGACACTGGGTAGCCCTCACCAGGCTACTCAACAGGAATTCCTTTACCCTTTGTCTCTTCTCAGCAGCTCGGGTTGGTTTTGTTCCAGCTCCAATTAACTAAGTGCTTCAGTAACCACTGGGCACATGACTGCTATGCCAAACCCTGAGCTGGCTCTGGAAATAAACAGGTGATTATGACCTGGTCTCTATCCTCACAATGTTCCCAGATGAGCGAGCAAGGTGTTAGAGACTGAAGTGACCAATTACACACAGACATCATTTGTTTGTTGAAACTCAGTTAACTAAGTCACAATTTCCTGTGTGCTTACTATGTACTGGTCATTTTGCTAGGCCTTGAGAATAAGAAGTGACTTAGACCCTTTGAGGGGCTCACAGTTTGCGGTGGGGGCAGGAAGGACATGTGAATTGAGTGTTAAAATTTACGGTGACCCAGCACTACAAGGGCAGCACAGGGCTGAAGATTCATAGCCTAACTTGGAGGGTGTAGCAATGTTCTGGGAAACCATTTTGGAGGAAATGAAGTCTAAACTGGAAGTGAAGGATAGAGAGGTGGTAGGAGTCTGGTGGTGACAGAGGGGATAGTGCCCAAGCCAGATGTGATACAAAGCTGATGCTTTCAGAGAACTGCAGGTGACTCAGGATGTGTGTTGAGGGCATGGCTGGAGGTAGATGGAAATGGAGGTAGGGGCCAGATGACTGGAGTTTTAAATGCAAGGCAAGTTTGGATTTTATTTGAAGGGCAATGGTAATAAGCCTCTAAGGGTATGAAGGTGTGGGTGTGGCATGGTGACGCAGGTGTTTTAGAAAACTCCTTCTGGCAGCGTGGAGAATGGTCTTTAAGAGAGGTACTGGAGAAAGGGAGATCAATTAGGATGTTTTATAATCCAGGTGAGTGACAACAAAGATCTGAGGGAAGAAAAGCCCACAGGATAACGGATGAAGGAACAAGGAATAGACTTTGTAGATGTCCAAGAGGGAGAAGTTAGAGTATCCTTCTTAAAACATTGCATGTGCTTAAAAATAAAAGGCATTGTTTAAAACCTGGCCCCTGACACACTGGGGAAAGAGTCCTCTTGGAGAGCTGAATTCTCTATGGAAATGCGGCTTTACCCATTTAGTATCCAGCAACATTTTAAAAATATAATTACTGTGATTATTTGAAATGCTTTGGTAAAAGGTCATGCTTTTCTCGAAGGGGGTGCTGCACTGACATAAACAGCAGGAGCTTTAGAGTCAGAGGTCTGGCCCCAAACTCTGTTCTGCTCTTAATTAGCTGTGGAGCTTCGGCAAGGTTGCAAAGGCAACCTCTTTGAGCCTGTTGCTTCAAAATGGGGTCAAGATCACTCACTTGGCGGGTTATTGTGGGGTTACATGAGGTAATGTATGTAATGCTCTGAGCACAGTACTGGGGACATCCCAAGCGCTCAGCAAGTTAGTCACTTCCTCCCTCCTTCCCATGATGCCCCAGGCTTAGCCTCTGGACACTCGTAACAGTGACACCATGTGCAAGGCTCTTTAACCTTCCCTGTAAGGCCCCAGAGCAGTACTCTTGGACTTCACGCATCTGCTTTTCACATTTCCTGTGTCCTCCCCCATAAAGTGCCACTTGTCACTATCATCACCCACTCTCCTTTCATAATCCCATGTGTAGACCGGATAATAGCTAACTGCTTTACATGTTAACTAATTGTTGAGTGTTCATTTAATCTTCACAACCTTATTGACCAAGTACTGTTATCATCTCCATTTTATAGTCCAAAAGCGGGGGCACAGGAAGGTGACGTGACTTCCCAAGGGCACACTACTAGTAAGTTCAGGAGCGGCTTGGACCCAGGCAACATGGCTCCAGAGGTTATGCTCTCAGCTACACATTATGTCACCTCTCAAAACTGAGAACCACAGCTAATAGTGTGTAAACTAAGAGTTAACAGAATGAAGACCGGAGAGCAAGTCTCTTTTATTGGTATTTCCTTTCAGACCACACTTTCAAAATACAGCAGGGAGGAGCTGTAAGGCCAGAGGCCTTACAGTTGTTAGGGGTCATCCAAAGCAGATTATTTGAGATGAGAGAGAAGCACTAAATGCAGCGGGAGGTCCAAGGTAAGAAAGCCCAACTGTTGTAACTCTCCTTACCACCCTTTGGGGGTTGCAGCTTTCTTTTAGATAAAAATGTGGCTTGATGAAAAGAATGGACAGATTCAACTTCCCAAATAGTCTGATGGTGTTTGCATGATGTAAATGGTGGTTCCAAATTTTCTGGCATCAATACTGCCCACTGAGAATTTGATGAATACAGATTTCCCCTTCCAAAAGATTACATTTAAATTTTTATACACAACTGTGGGGGATGCCAAGATCCATTCTTGGACATGAAATTTAGAGATTTTTTTTAATAGAAGGGCTGTGAGCCTAGGGCTTGAGTCCAGACTCTTGTACTGACATTCTGTGTGACTTTAGGCAAGCACTGCCCTTTGAGCCCCATGTGCAAAAATGGAATGATCATCTCTGCCCTGCTTCCCTCACTGCGGCGGGCTGTGATGATGAATGTAGAAGGTATGGGAAACTGCAAAACACTACCTGAATGTTATCAGGACACTGAAGTTCAGAGACGTTACTCCCTTAAAGTCACACAGCTGTGAAGTGGCAGAACCAAAGTTCAAACTGGAAGACACTAAAGTTTCTAGTGTGTGTGTATGAGAGAGAGAGAGAGAGAGAGAGACAGAAGAAAGAGAAACTAGAGAGAGAGAGAAAAAAAAAAGGGGAGGGAAATGAGAAAGAAAGGAGAGAGAGAGAGAGAGATCGATCTCCTTCCAAGAATTTTTTTTTAAAAGATCAAATGAGATAATGCAGATGAAAGGGTCACATAGATTGTGAAGTGTGATGTTTATGTGATTACTCCTGAACTGAATTTAGGATTCCATGTCCCATCCACCTGTGGAATCCAGGACTGGGTGGATAGGAGTTGGGAGGGATGGTAGAAGTGTGTCCATCAGTGATGCTGCTCATGGAGACAATGAAGACCTTCTCCCCTATCCAAATGAACAACTTCTGTGCCTTTGGGGAAATCCGTCAGAGCTCTGCAACATCTTTAAAACCCAGCTCTTTGACCAGTGTACTCAGGTCAGTATGTGTAGCTTTGGGAGTAGCAATTTTAATGCAACTGCAAACTTACTTTATATTTCTAATGTCACCAAATAAAACCTAAATCCTATTGTCCTACATTGAAAAAAAAAGATTCCATAAAAGATGTCTTCATCCCATCCAGACTTTGGATGCTTACAATTCAGAGACAAACACCTGTGTGTCCCATAAAACTAGTGGTGACAAAGCATGGCAACATTGCAAATCAGAAACCTCCCCAAACCACACCTGTGGTCTGTGGGAAACTGTCAGTACTTCCTTAAACCTTCAAACTAATGTTCCAAACATACAACTGATAATCAAAGAAACACAGAGGAATGAACTGAAATGGAAGTGAGGATGACAAGGAGTCCTGGAACTTCACTGTAAACAGCTGCATAAGAACACTGAGTCCATGTTCTGATTGACTCAGAACTGCATCTGGCAGCTGGGATGTAAAGACCAAGAAAATTTAAGGGCAGGAGGAAGAACTGCCAAAGGACATTGTTATTTCTGTGATAGCAGAAGTTACTCAATAACTTCTCCTCTTGTGATAGTAAGTTACTGATGTTTTTCTTGGAACCTAACTTTACGCAAAGTCACTTTAATGTGCTTGTAAGAAAAAGCCCCAAACTGTTTTGGCCCCTGAGTTCTACTGAGTTCTGGAACTCAGTAGACCAGAATGACATCAGTAAACAATGACAAGTAGCTGGGGCCTTTCCTGGCAGTGGGGACCTCTAGGATAGGATTTCATGAGACTGAACTAGGAGAATCTCTCAAGACAGGGTTGAAAAAGGGTGTGTAAACTTCATACACATTCAAGAAGCATTTAATAACTTTTATGAAATCAGTTTCAGAGTAAAGTTTATATTACTGGGATATAGAAGTGAAGCTGACAAGGCAGAACAATATGATGAAGTCAAACCCAAATCAGATGGAACAGGTTAACCATGAAAGCAAATTCAGAATCCCATCTCTCCAACTCCTACCAACACTCTTGTTGCTGTTCCTGAGTATGGCCTGGGTTTAGAGTTATAGCTTCTGCATGGAAGCTAAGGTCTACCTGGAAAAAGAAGAGTTGGTGCCCTAGTGCATCTGTAGCATTGGAAATGCCTGTCTTTGGTGCCACCAGGTTAGAAAGGTAGGTGTAGACCCCCCCCCCCCAAAAAAAAGGAAGGTAGGAGTGGAGCTGGAGAGGAAGTGCACAGGTTGAACTCCCTCTTATTTGGTCTCTTTTCCTTTTAGCCTCCCTGGGAGACCTCTGGAGCCGGAGGAGCCCTGACCCTAAGCAGATGTAGCACTATCTTTTAGGAACACATCTCTTATGAGAGAGTCTTCAGGGAGGTCCCTGGTTGGAGCACCAGAGAAAGGACACAAGAGGAATTTTCCTGGCAAATATGCACTTCCAGGCAGAGGGAAAATGACCAGCCACATCTTAGGCTTCAGTTAGCATCTTCTGAGAACCCCTTGAACTGGGCTGGGGGAAAAACCCAGCACTTAGACTGTACTTTGGACAAATACAAAATGTCAAAGTCAGAATCCCAAACCCTGGGAGAGAGACTACAGTTAACATAAAAACAGATATGGAGAAACATTCCAAGACTAAAAAGAAATCATTGGCTGTGAAGGCATAACAGTACTTCCATGAACTAAATTTCAAACCCTGGATCCACAGATTAACAAAAATCCACATTTACTAAATCACTCCCAAATTATTACATGTACCTTCAGGAAACACATGTCTTCTGAGCTGAGCCCCCACGTCTGTTCTCTTAAATATAAGAGGACAGAATTTTCATCCATACGGTGAGATATCTTTCATTTGAAATGGGAATCTAGTATCTAATACTGAAACATTAAAAGAATGAAATAGTGGATAAGGTTTTACAGCAGGGCTCAGAGTCCGTGGGCTGGCTGATCAGATTTTGGTGATAGACCAGGTACTTAAAATACCAAGTAACAAGGTCCCAACACAAGATGGAGCAGAGAGAGAGAAAAACAGGAGAGAATTATGTTCGGTGTATGCTGATGGACCAGCAATCTGGGAGCTGGTACCCATGACGTTCTAACTACCCAAATGCCAACCTAACAGCAGCTTCTTGCAGCTGGACCAGATACCAAAGTTCTGGTACTGGTCCTTTTCACACTATCTCAGAATTCATATAATGTGCTTCAGCAGTTTTCCATGCTTCACTGGAACAGCAGATAACTCCTAGGTGGAACCTGGAGACCCAAGGCAGCTGCAGTAAATAAATATCTTGCATATATGTCAAACGCAGTCCTCAAACACAACCTTAAATTTTAGTAAAGAAGTCAGAAAGTACCAACAAAAATGATATGCTTTTTTTTCCTACAACAATGTTTAATCTCCATGCTGAGAAGTCCCATTTGACTTTTTTCCCCATGCCTTTTAAAATTAGGTGACAAAGTAGAAATCCAGTCATGAAAATAAAAAGGCAGAGGTGCATGAGCCCTGGCTCAATGAGACATATCAAATACATAGCATCCTGGTGTCACAGGGCAGAGAGAACTGTCCTAGACAGTGTGGGGAAATGAAGGGCACTGGAGAGGTAAAAATTCTACTTCGTGGTCACTCACACTTGAACAGTGTATTAGTCATTGAATAAGGGTGAGGTGGAGGGGATAAAGGAGAGCTGCAGAGTTGTAATTCTCTATGAGGGTTGGGAACATATACTCGTGGATGGGAAATTTTAAGTAGCTATGTTTATTATTACTTTTTTCCAGCAATCTTGCAAGAGGCAGAAGTGTGACATTGAGTTGAGTGAGACGAGCGTGTAGGTGGGTTTGCGAGGAGCCCTTCTCTTGACGCCGGCCTCTGACTTGTCAAGGAATGGCTGGTTCCACTGCTGGGCCACGTTTACTCTTTTGCTTCAAGGAAAAGGGTTTCTTGAGGGAACAACTTTACTTCCAATAATGATTTATTTGGGTCAAGCTGGGTTACCTAAAAGGAAAGAAAACATATTTAAAAGATTGGAACAAGAGCTCTCTTCTTCACATGGTTTTCAGGTCCTACCTGTGCATACTGATTCTCAGCCTGCTATGCAGTGGCCTGAGCATTTCCAAATTGATTATTTGATGTTCACAATAAACCTGTGACATAGGTGGTGCTATTTCCATCTTAGAACCGAGGAAACCAGAGCTCAGAGAGGTCACATCTTATAGCTTAGTGGAAGAACTAGCACGTGACCACAGGCAGGCACAGCTTCAAGAGACTGGACCTCTTCCTGGCAGGTGGAAGGTCTGTGCCTCCTGCACAGCACAGCTTGACCCACAGAACAGGTGCACTTTAGGAAAGGGTACTGGCTAAACAACTGATTAGCATTCTTGGGGATCTCTGCTTGATTAACTCCTGACAGCATGGAGGGACTTTTCTGCTTGGTCAGAAAAGAGCTAAGTCTTTGGGGCTGATCTCTGGCTAAGCTTTCCTGTAGTAAACTGGACAATGCCTACTCTACCATGCCCAAAGATGGGTACCCTCTATTGAGGAGAGTCCCCCTGGGAAGGCGTATCACAGTCTCCTTGTTGGTTGGGTGGGAGGATATTTAGTTTGAAAAAATGAGTCAAGGCCATAATAAGACTTTAAATTTTGGAAATAAAAAAATCATTATTTAACCATATGAACTCTCTGTAGAGAGTAAAGCTAGACAAAATCGTGGCTCAGTTGGGAAATGCCAGTCACGTAGGAATCCTAAAGTAGCTTTATGACCTCCTAGGCCAGGGGCAGGGATGGAGGATTTATGAATCTGAGAGTGAGAGAGAGAAAGAAACAGAGTTTTCATATTTATCAGAAGGGAGTATGAATTTTAAAAAGTTGAGAAATACTAGTTTAGTGGAAGTGACAGTGGGCTTTGGAACCGGAAAGATTTCGGTTTAAATCACAGCTGTGTTGGCTATTAGCTTTGTGGCTTTGGAGTTAATATCAACCATGCAGGACTGATGTGAGGATTAAATGAGAAAAAATACATAATTAGCACAGTGTTCAGCACAGAGCAAATGTTTAATGATGGCTACCATGTATGTGAATAACTAAGGATGGACAGACATACAGATAAATGGACAGGTCTGAGTGTATGTGATGGGAGGCTGGGAAGTCCGCAATGTGAGATATAGAGACCCTGGGCCTGTGGTCCTCAGAGAATACAACATCTGAGGCTGGAGATCTTGCTCTCTGCTCAACTCAAACCACACCTAATGAGACAGCTCCGGTGTCTTCTCCTAGTCAAGGGGGATGAGGGCCCTGGGAGGCTAGTGTCACAACCAGGCTGGAGAGCTGAAGGAGGAACACTATCTTCGACTGTATCCAGATGGAAACCTGGTATGCCCAGGAGGGTCATTAAGGAGACACATCAACCTCAAGAATCCTCTCTGCTTATAAGGAACCCAGAGCAAAGCGGCTCTACTGGTATCTCTTGGGTTCTGGGCAGATGAGCAGGCAAGGCAGTGGGGAAGGCCCAGCCTGCTGTCTGTCTTCCAATGCAGGGGGGTGGGGGGAGCTGCTGGCAAACGTTTACCCACTTCCCCAATTAACATACAATATTACGCTGTCTCTTTTCAACTGAACCTCTGCTTCAGACTCGTTGGTATTTTCTGTCCAGCTGCTTCCGCTATTGTTCTTAATTAACATGCCAGAGCTCTTCCGGCATCTTGTACTTTGTTATTTGTGGTTTGTAAATATGATGTTTGTTGAGAGAAGCCATGATCACTGTAGTGCCAGAGCCTATGCATACCAGCAGAAATGCTATAGAGAAAAACAGGCTGGGAGGCTGCAGCCTCAGGCCCCAAACGAACCCTGCCTAGGCTGTCAACACACCAGGCTGGGAGGTTCAGAAAACTGCGTCCCAGGCAAGTTAAGTGATTTTTCTCTGTCACTTTGGGTGATATATCTGGGACTTGAAAAGGAGGAAACTGAAGTTTCCTGAACACCTATTACATGCCAGGGACTTCATGTTATTTCATTTAATTCCTGTAACAACCATGCAAGGTAGGTAGAGATGGCAAAATTGAGGCTCAAAGTAGCTGCCATTTGTTTTAAGGCCACGTGGTTAGTAAGGGGTTATCTATACAGTATAATGTTTAAAAAGACTGAAGCAAACTTAAATTCAAATCCCTGTTTTCACTTTAGTACCTATAGACCTTGAAGTTCTACAACCAGAGAGCATAGGTTTTTTCATCTCTACGATGAGAATAAATCAGTTTAACCTTCATAGGTTGGTGTGACAGTTAAACGGAATGTTGATAAAGTTTCTGGTACAGTGCCCAAGCCAGAACATGCTCAGTCAGTGGTAGCCATTACTGACTGGAATGTTGCCTTGGAGAGGGGTCCTGGGCTCACTTCAAAAGCTGGAGCTCTTTTCCCGAAGCCTCCGGGAGCACAGGCCTGCACCAGGCTGCCTTTCTTATTTCTGCCCTGCTGCCCTGCTAGGGTAATGCCTCAGTAACTAGAGATGCCCTTGGGTTTCCATGAGGCTCTGCTCAACTACTTCACAGCAAACATGGCTGTTTGGGGGCTGTCCCTTCTGGTACCCCAGATCAGAAGCAATTGGTTTCTTCTTTGGAGGTTGTTTTAGACTGAAATTTCAAAATGAACAAGAACAATCTCTGCTTCCATTCTTTTTTGCCTGGCATGGACAAAAAGGCTGTAGGGGAACCTAGGGGGATGATGTTCTCCCCTGCAAGAAAGGTGGCCATGCTGTGGAACCATCATGCAGTGCTCTGGGTCCCATTCAAGGGGGAGCTGAGAAGTGGTGGTGGTGGCTACCACTACAGGGAAAGGGGTATCTGAAGGACTGCCAAGTAGATCAGACATGTTATGTGCAGTACCAGCTGGCAGGGCTGGGACTGGTGAGGTAAAATCACAGGGACATAGAATTCACCTGGCCAGAAAGAACTCTTAAACCTGCTGGTGTGCCACTGTGCTACTCTTCTTCCTCCTCCTCCTCTGTTTCCTTCTTGTTCTTCCTAACCACTATCATAGCAGCAACTATCATTTATTGAGTACCTACCATGTAGCTGGAACCATGCTAACTACTTTATATATAGTAGTCTAGTCCTCAAAAAAGTCAAATGAAGTAGGTATGATTACTGCCATTTTACAGTTGAAGATACCATGGGTTATCATATCAAGGTGCAGACAGAATAAGATTTGACAGTCAAGTCTGACTCCAGAGCTCATGCTAAACAGAATTGCTTCTGGCTAACCTGTCAGTGGGCTGCCTTGCGGCAATGGAGAAGGAGGGATGGGTGGGGACAGTGAGCGCATTCTCTCTTGTCCCTAGAAGCATTCAAATAAGGGCATATTTAAGAAGATCATGATGATAACAGTAATGGCTAACATATATTTGGCATTTATTTTGTACCGGGCATATGCCAAGCACTTTATATTTATAAAATAATTTAATCTGCATAATAACCTTCTGAGGTAGATACAATTATTATTCCCATTTTATAGATGAGAAAACTGATCCATGGAACACATTAAGTAACTTGCCCAAGGTCTCAAAGCTATTCAGCACAGAGCGAGGATGTGAATCTAGTTTTGGAATCTATATGTTGAACTGCTAGAATATTCAGCCAGGGGCGTGGCTAAGAGTAGATCCACTTAGAGAAAAAAGTTGGAAGAGATGACCCTGAGGTTGTTTCTAACCAAGATTCTAAGATATAAGATCTTCATTTTAAGAATGGCAAAAGATCAAGGTCAGGAAAAAAAAATCCTGAAATGTTTATAAAATACTAATACAAAAACCCAATCTCAGCTTGTGTTCTGCCATTTACCTGGGACTTTACTGAATTATTGACTCTCTAAATCAACAGAGAAACCCACCCTTTGGGACTCCTTGGGAGAGGAGGAGCATTCTCAGATAAGAGACTCTATCTATGTTAGAAAAAGAAGGTCAATCACCTTGACATTTTATTCATTATACTTAGGGAACCTGAATGATGTATTTTCTTATTAAATTAATAACTTAGGGGGTCTCCTGGGTGGCTCAGTGGGTTGAGCCTCTGCCTTCAGCTCAGGTCATGGTCTCAGGGTCCTGGGATCGAGCCCCACATCGGGCTCTCTGCTCATCAGGGAGCCTGCTTCCCCCTCTCTCTCTGCCTCTCTCTCTGTGATCTCTCTCTCTCTCTGTCAAATAAATAATAAATAAAATCTTAAAAAAAGAGTCTGTTTGGGACGCCTGGGTGGCTCAGTTGGTTGGACCACTGCCTTTGGCTCAGTCATGATTCCCAGTATCCTGGGATTGAGTC
Source organism: Mellivora capensis (assembly GCA_004024625.1). Taxonomy (NCBI): domain Eukaryota; kingdom Metazoa; phylum Chordata; class Mammalia; order Carnivora; family Mustelidae; genus Mellivora; species Mellivora capensis. The sequence goes on from PISX010000958.1 coordinate 169,225, forward strand.
CCACATTGGGCTCCTTGCTTAGCGGGAGCCTGCTTCTCCGTCTGCCTCTGCCTGCCACTCTGTCTGCCTGTCACTCTGTCTGCCTGTGCTCACTCTGACAAATAAATAAATAAAATCTTAAAAAAAAATTAATACCTTAGCAGTTTGGTTTTGTGAAACTTATGTTATCAAAAATGGGGCAAATACAGCTATTCTTTCCGAGATCAATTTTCTCAGCAGTTTGAACTTTCATAATACATCTTATTTCTATTACTTCCTTGGGCTTCAATTCCTTTTTAAAAAAAATCTAACATTGCTGCTGAGAAAAATGTGAATCAGTGTGACAGAATCTCATCCTAGGCCATCCCAAATAGAGTCCTAGAATGTTAGGGTGAGAAGGTTCCTTAAATGCCAAAAGTCCAATGCCCTCATTTCACAGGCTGCCCTCCTGAGGCTCACAGAGGTCAACTGACTTGGCCCAGGTCATACAGTTAAGAGGCAGATGTAGTACTCTACCCCAGAGTTTTTGGCTTCTGTTTTGGGGTTCTTTCTAGCCACACTATTCTGCCTCTCACTTGAAAAAAAAAAGCCTGAGCATAAATATACTACTGCTACTAAGCTGGGGGCTACCTGAGAGCAGGAGCTGAGTGATACTAAAAACAATAGTAGCAGCAATATATTCACAGTACTTATAGTTTACAACATATTTATACACAGTCTAATAGCATAGATATTTATTATCAGTCCCTGTTATTTTACTTAATTTTGCTGGAGTAATGCTTTTATTTTAAAACTGAATAAAGGTTAAGTATGGATCTAATATTTTCACCTTTAGAAAAAAAATGCTAGGTTCAACAAATGGTGCTGGAACAATTAAACACAGAATGCAAAAAAAAAAAAAAAAGGATCTAGATGCAGACCTTAAACCCTCTCCAAAAATCAACTCAAAATCAATTACAGACTTAAAGGTAAAACACAAAACTATAAAATTCCTAGGAGATAACATAGGACAAAACCTATATGACCTTGGGAATGGCTTTGATTTTTTAGATACAACACCAAAAGCACAATCCACAAAAGAAATAATTGATAAAGCTGGACTTCATTAAAATTAAAAACTTCTGCAAAACACACTGTCAAAAGAATGAGAAGACAAGCCATAGACAGGGGAAAAATATTTGCGAAAGACATATCTGATAAAGAATGATTATCCAAAATATACAAAGAATTCTAAAACTCAACAATAAAAAAAATGAACAATCCAATTAAAAAATGGGCCAAAGACCTTAAAGATACCTCATCAAAAAAGAGCTACTACAAAGGGCAAATAAATATACAAAAAGATGCTCCACTACATCATATGCTATCAGGGAAATGCAAATTAAATAACAATGAGATACCACTATATGCCTATTAGAATGGCCAACATCTAGAACACCGAAAACACCAAATGCTGGTTGAAGACGTAGAGAAACAGGAACTCTCATTAATTGCTGGTGGGAAGGCAAAATGGCACATTACTTTGGAAGATAGGTGGTTTCTTACAAAACTTACCCTATTCTTACCATATAATCCACTAATTATACTCCTTGGTATTAACCCAAAGGAGCTGAAAACTTAAGTTCACACAAAAATCTGCACACAGGTGTTTATAGCATCTTTTTTCATAATTGCCCCAAACTTGGAAGCATCCAAGATGCCTTTCAGTAGGTAAACAGATAAATAAATTGTGGTGCATCCACACAGTGGAATATTATCCAACACCAAAAAATGAGCTATTAAGCCATGAAAAGACATGGAGGAATCTTAATGCTAAATGAAAGAAGTCAATCTGAAAAGGCTACATATTGTATGATTCCAGCTATATGACATTCTGGGAAAGGTGAAACTATGGAGACAGTAAAAAGATCACTAGTTCCAGGAGTTGGAATGGGGAGAGGGATGAGTAGGCAGAGCACAGAGGACTTTTAGGGTAGTAAAAATACTTTGTGTGATACTATAATGACGGTTTTATGTCATTATACATTTGTTCAAACCAGTAGAATGTAAACTACAAACTCTGAGTGATAATGATGTGTCAATGTAGGTTCATCAGCTGTAACATATGTACCACTCCGGTGAGGGATGTTTGTCAATAGGGAATGTTGATAATGGGGGAGGCTATACATGTAAGGGAGTATATGGGAACTCTCTGTACTTTCTGCTCAATTTTGCTGTGGGCTTAAAACTGCTCCAAAAATATGAAGTTTTTAAAAAACATGCTCGGCTGCATTTTTCTGAACAAGGCATTTTAACAGCTTATGAGGGAAATGCCCTGCAGTAGTACTTGGAAATCATACTTTGGGAATTAGCTACATTCAGTAGATTAGGAAAAGAGATCTAGAGATTGTGTTTACCTGTGATAGCATAAACAGTAGAGGTAGAACCAGAACCCAAGCCTTCGGATTAATTCTGATTAGTTCCCTAACACTTTCCATTATAACTCCCCACCTCCTTCAGTGGCCTAATTGTGTTCTTTCTCACTCCATGAATTACAGCCTTAAGGTTCACCGTGTGGAACTGGGAAGCAATAGACCACCAGTGGTTTCTCAAATGTATTTTTGCTTTTAGAGTAAAATTTGCATTTCAGAAAATTCCAGCATCTCCAAGGGGAAAAAAAGCTCTGTTCTCATATTTTCTTTATAATTTGGCTGCTCCCCTCTGGGCTATGAGCAGTACCACTTTCTAGACTATGCTGTGTGCTGGCAGCACTGAGAGTGGATGGAGCCTTGCATAGCCTGACCCCCAGGAGCAGCCCTTGGCTACACTGGTGGAAAATGTACAATCCTTTTGTAGCTCACACAGATAGCAAACACTAGAATCTTACCCATACACCTTCTTCCTCCTTTTCCCTCCCACAGATGTGAAGGACAAGTAGATCCCATAATCTACAACAGACAGACAGACCATGCAGCCTCTGTAAGCATTCCCTCACCTTTCAGCTCTCAGCAAGCTCTCCCTCCTCCATACTCCTTTGTACTGATGGCTAAAGCTGTATATTATCTAATGCTGTCAGGATGTAAAGGGCCAGAATGTATAGGTTCTAATTTTGGCTCCAGTGGTGCAACTTTGGATGAATCACTTTTCTTCTCTACGCTTTAATTTTTGCATTTTTAAAAATGTGGGGGTTAATGATTCAATCAGGTCAACTGGACTGCTGTTGGGCTTTGGAAATAGAAACTCTTGGGTTCAAATTTGAGCTCTTGGCCATGTCAGTAAGATGCTTAGAACTCCAGCTTCCTTCTCTGCTGGATGAAAGGGTTGTTGTAGGGATTAAAACAGCCAACGCGGAGCCCACACACAGCAACTATTATGATTCAATGTCTTATTTTTGTGTCAGTAGATGTCATTTGTATGGTGTGAACTCCCCAGTGACCAAGGGAGACTTGGGTTGGATTCCATTGCTAAAACCTCCTAACTCTCTGATGGCCATGGATAAGTTACTTAATTTCTGGTTCATTGTCTATTTATAATATTGAGACATTTTTGCTAACCAGAGTTGTTGTGAAGATTTAATAAGATGAAGCTTATAACCATGAAGCATTTCATATTCATCCTTCCACATGGAGGGACTCTGGGATGCTCTCCCCATCTCTCACACACAGTGAGATGAAGATCTATCTGTTTGGTGAATGTGGGTGAAGCATCTAAGCTCAGCCCCTTCCTTTCCCTTTTCTGGAGTCAAACCTGCTTCTCCAGTTTTAGACCAAGGACTTCGTGGCCAAGTCTGTCTAATTTAGGGGCAAAGAATATATCAGTAAGCCCCCTGGCTGCAGATTCCAAACCACAATCTCTGATCAACTTTCTCAGTAACAAATGTGATATTTGTACTCCCCCTGAGTCCTTTGTCTGTCTTTCAGTTGGTCTTATGTCTTTCAATTAGTCTTGAACAAGTTAAGTGAAGGGGTATTATTTAAATGACACTTAAAACCCTAAATACCCCCACAGCACTAAACAAGTGCTTAACAATTATGATTTCATATAACTTGATGTAAGAGCCACAACTCTTTTTTCTCAAAGTCTATTCAGCCTTGATTAGAAGATGAGAATCACCTAGTCAGGATATTATTCAATTCTAAATACATTTCCCACCCATAAAGCCACAACAAAGCTTGTTCTTAAAGACATGCTTCTTTAAACAAGTTATCTGAACACAAAGTGAATGTGCTCACAAAATTCCTTCTGAAGAATGTGTACATAACAATGTATTGTTCTACAGCCCTCACACCACCTTCATATATATATATATATTTTAAAGATTTTATTTATTTATTTGACAGACAGAGATCACAAGTAGGCAGAGAGGCAGGCAGAGAGAGAGGAAGGGAAGCAGGCTCCCTGGTGAACAGAGAGCCCAATGCGGGGCTCGATCCCAGGACCCTGGGATCATGACCTGAGCCAAAGGCAGAGGCTTTAACCCACTGAGCCACCCAGGCGCCCCCACCTTCATATATTTTATCTAAACCCTAAGAGTTATTCTAAGAGATTGGACTAATTTATTCTCATTTTAACAGATGACAACACCAAAGCCCAAACAAGGACATTACTTATGGTTATACAACTAGAAATTGGTGGAGCTCACATTTGAACCCACATCTTCTCACTTCAAATGCTGAACTCTTTGTATCCTAGGAGGCAGCACAAAGGCTGCTTATGTAAGTTCCCAAATTACACTAAAGCTGAATATATATATATGTATGTATATATATATATCTGCTTTTAGTGTATATATTTATTGTATATATATTTAGTGTATATATATATACACTAAAGCTGAATATATATATATATGTATGTATATATATATATCTGCTTTTGCTTCTGTTCAAAATTAGCATGTGCTTTGAGCATGAGAGAATTTTAAAAAAATGATTATTTATTTTGGGGAGAGAGAGAATGAGAGCAGGGGGTGAGGGACAGAGGGAAAGAGAAAGAAAATCTCAAGCAGACTCCCAGTTGAGTCTGCTGAGTGGGGAGCCTACGGCCCTGAGATCATGACCTAGCTGAAATCAAGAGGAGGATGCTTAACCAACTGCACCACCCAGGCTCCCACAACTAATATTTTTGGTATGCTAGGAGTAATCCAATCTGTTAATCACCGAATTAAAAAATCCATATTAAATACCACAAGTTTAAAAAATAATCATTAATGCCATCACTACCCAAAAGTTACCATTTATTTGGCATTTTATAAGTGCCACATGCTCTACTAGTTGTTCTACATGTTATCTAATTAAATTGTCATAACAGTCCTATGAGATAAGTATTCCTATTATTCCCATTTTATAGATGAATTCTCTAAGGTCAAAAGTGGTTAAGGGATTTGCCCAGGATCACACAGAAAAGATAAGGCTAGAATTTACACCCAGGTTTATGAAATTCCAGACTATATCTGATGCATCCCTCTTCAGTGCCTCTTAACCTCTGATCCTACTTCTTTTCTTTTTTTTTTTAAGATTTTATTTATATATTTGACAGAGAGAGAGTCACAAGCAGGCAGAGAGAGAAGGGGGGGAAGCAGGCTCCCTGCCGAGCAGAGAGCCTGATGCAGGCCTCGATTCCAGGACTCTTGAGATCATGACCTGAGCCGAAAGCAGAGGCTTAACCCACTGAGCCACCCAGGCACCCTCTGATCCTACTCCTAAACAGAGAACAGCTAGTGTTCCCTTGAGCATAAAAAAAGTGCATCATAAACAATGTATCATAAATATGTGCTTATTGTGGTATGGACTTTGTTGTTCCCCAGAGGAACACAGGCTATATTTTGTCACTGTCAACTTGGTCCTAATAGCTAATTGTCCATAGTCTTTAAATATCTCCTGATGAGGTGGAATCCCTGAAGAGGCCAATTATACCCACAAAGTATCAGAGGGAGAACTTAAGAACTGATCTGCTAGTCATATGCTGGTCAGGGTGTGAAAAGGCATTAGCAACTATAAAGTCCTTTGCAAACATAAGGGATTCTTCCTCCTCTCCCTCCTCAAGCACAGCAATGCCAGTTTTAGCTCCTAGCAACTTCTCCTCTACATTTGCTATAGGTGGTAATGCAACCCCAAAAGGAACTGTCAATCTGGAAGGGTCCCACTATGTGACTACTCTATAGCTTATTTCCATCCCAGCTTCCTGTGTAGTTTCTGGACCAGTATGTCTCCTTGGATCACAGGAAAGAAGGAAGCAGCACTGGGACAAGAGTGTCTAGAAAACAATGACAGATGCTCCTCTTTTTATTACTAAACTGTGGGTGAGTAACTGGTATGCTACAGAGTGAGGCTGGGTGGCCTTCTGCAGTTGCGAAGAATAGGGTCCTACTTTTTTTTTTTTTTTAAGATGAGAAGAAGGGAGAAGGAAAGAAAAGATAAAGGAAGAAAAAAGGGAGAGATGACTAAAGTGACAGGGATAAAAATATCTTGTAGGTTGCCCTATCTGTTCTTTGTTTCCTCACATTATAATAATGGTGACAGTTCACCATTTTCTGGGAGCTTACTAGGTGCTAATTCCTCTAAGTGGTTCACAAGCACTACACAACACTGTGAGGGAGATGCTATTACCTCCACTTTTAAAATGAGAAACAGAAGCTCAGAGAGATTATATAACCTGCCTAAGACTGCACAGGCAGGAAGTGGCAGAGCAAGGATTTGAAACTAGGTCTGGCTTCAAAGTCTGTGTTCATAATCACTACACCAGATAATATTAGTATTGTAGTCATACACTGGACTATTCTAAGTTTCTTGCTTAGAAGGACCATCCTCTTCATGTAACTGAAGCACATTATCTCCCCCAAACAGTGTATTACTATGTCAGGCATTTGGACAAATTTCTAGCTCCTCAATTATCACAAACCCAGTGTTTGTTAGAACTGAGGGGATTTTTATTATTTACTTTGTTTATTTTTTAAATTTTTATTTATTTGGGAGAGAGAGAGCAAGCACATGGAGGGAGGGGGAAGGGAGAAGCAGACTCCCCCCACTAAGTGGGGAGCCCAATGTAGGGCTCAATCTCAGGACCCTGAGATCATGACCTGAGCTGAAGGCAGATGCTTAACCGAATGAGCCACCCAAGCATCCCTGGGGGGGATTTTCAAAGGTTATCTCTGTAATAGATGGGACAGAAAAATTCAGTGAGGGAAAAGAACTTACCATAGAATACTTAGCATTCATGGCAGATATGGGACCAATTCTAGATTCTTTATTCCCAGCCTATGCCTTTAGACAGTCTTTTTAATGAGGACACCAACTCTAAATATTACTACTGTCAAAATGGCCTCAAACATGGCATACTGTCATGCAGACCCTGAATACCAAATGAAAGATGCGACCCTTTCCTTGCGTTGGTATTCTTCATAGTGGCTTTGGTCACTACACTATTAAACAACAGTGTTAGAAGGGAAAAGCCCAGAGAGAACAGAAAGGCTTCTATCAAGATGGGTAGCATGGGGGTGGGAAGGAAAGCCTCTTTAGCTAGAAACAGAAGATCCAAGGGTGCAGAGTAAATGTAAAAGGCAGAAAAAGAGTAAAAGAATAGCATACAAAAAATGAAAACAGGCATGTGTCTTCATTCTGGGAAGACAGTTCCCAAGATTTGTCCCTCTTGGGCTCTGGAAGACATGATTTCAAGTAAATAAAAGAAGTCCCACTTTATAGAATGGTTCACAAGCTCACTGTCCCTGAAAGCTTAATAAATGGGGGGTACAGGCAAATTCATGAATGAGGATTCTATGCTGTGGCAAGAGAAATCTATGCAGATTAGCCCCAGTGGTGTGCCAGGATGCCAGCCTCCTCATCCCTTAGGGCAACTCGAATCCTCAGGGCTGGGTTGCCTCTAACACTGAGCAGCTTAGTGTGGTTACTCCAATGAGGCACACAAACATTTTCAATGTGTGCAGTGATTTGTAAAAGGCTGGAATTATTGGTCTGGGGGACATGCCTCACTTTCAAGGGCTGATATCATGGAAGGCAGCCAGGTCCTTGTATAAACAGTTCCTAGGATGCCTCTAATAAAAGATTGGTCTATAATGCTAACATTGTGTTTGGAGAGAAACCCGTTAACTGGTCAGGTTCAGAACTGTTACCTCAGCGTAAAAACCTTCTGAAAAACCCTAATTATTGTTTGCCCGAAAGTTTTACCACTAGGCCTTTAAGTGCTAATTAGGGAGGCAGTAAGAAAAAGCACTGGTGGGTTTTGAATTCTAGTTCTGCCTGTATGCTCTTGAGCAAGTCATTTAACCTCCAGAAGACCCACATTTCTCATCTGCAAGCTGGTGACATCACACAACAAACAGGTTCTAATGAACCATCTCCCTCTTTCCTTCTGCGTCTCTCTTTCACACTGTCACTTGAGAGAGTTGAACAAAATGTCCGATTTTGCCTCTCTCCTACTTAAAATTCTACATGATTCCTTACAACAGGATAGTCCCCTTTTGCTTTGGCCTCATTTTCCCAATTTGTAAATGGATGGTGTTTCTGGCAAGGTTTAAGGCACATCCATAATGGAAGACATGGCTGGAAAGACAAGTCTGGAGATAAATCATGAAGGGCTTGAATGTCTTATTAGGTTTAGTTTAAGCTTTCTAAAAAAACTTTTCTTCCTGGCTTCAGAGGGATCTGGAGTGGCATGCTTGGCGTGCTCTTCAGGCAGAGTGGCTAGGGGGAAAGTGAGCATTTTGAATGCATTTTAGTACTCAAGCAGAGCCACATGAGCGGGTGTGTGCGTAACGCTGCACGCAAATGCCGCTCAAGAGCTGGAGCTTTGAACAGGAGTTAAAAGAGTTGAGTCCCTAACGACATACAAAAGACTTGCCGGTGTGATTTATTCTGATGTATTTACTTATCCAATTACCAAAACAGCAGGAGATCATTAAATTTTCTAGTTACCAGATGCAGCACGTTCAATATCTTAAATGTTACCAAGGCTCTCTCTGAGCTATTTTGATATTACATTTCATCTGCCCAAAAGCTTATGAAACTGGAAGGCAAAAATCATGAACAGAACAGGTGTTTTCTTTGAAGGTTGGTCCAGCAGGCACCTGTACAATACCAAACTTACACTTGAAACTCCCAGACTCTCTCCTGGACTTAGGGAAAAGTACCATGATGAGAATTTGGGAGAGAAGATGCTAAGAAAGTACTAGAAGGTGGCTTGGGAATATGTATTTTACCTAGCCAGAATTTCTTCATGATCATTTCCTGTCATTTCAGTTCTCATGTCCACAGGTCAGGGCTCAGAGTAGAGGAGGAGAGAAGGGAACAAGTACCCTTTGAGAGACTGCAAACCTGTCCCCTAACTCTAGCACACAGCTTCTAATGTGACCTTGGGCAAGTCACTTTTCCTCCTCTGAGTTTCCTTCTGTTAAATAAGGATGTTGCATCTGATGTACCACTTAGATACCTGTTAGGGGCATCTACACAGCTTGTCTTCCACTGTGCTGTACATGAATGCCTCCTGGACGACACTGAGAAACTTAAACACAGGAACTGTGCGTTTCCTCTATTTCCAGCTTCCAGCAAAGAACCTGGTGCATTATATGCTCTCAATAAATACCTGCTGAACAAATGTTTAAACCAGAGATGTACAACAAGGAACACTGAAAAATACAGAGCAAGCCTCTATTAACATTTGTAAAGTTAGGCAGTAAAATAGATGTTTATTCTATTTTCTTTTGAAACAAAACAAAACAAAACAAAACAAAAAAACATCAAATAAGTGACATTTGGGCCTAAATGTTTTGAAAGGATGGTGGTGGCTTGGCCCTAACACTCTTTCTCTAAATACTATCCCCTCACAGACCTTATGCTCTAGCCAATTACAGCAGTTTGTTATTCCCCAAGTATGTCTGGTGCTTCACCTCTCAGAACTTTTGCTTATGTTGTTTCCTCTACTGGACTGTCTCTCCTCCCTAGTTCCATCTGTTGAAACTTATATGTCCTTTAAGGCTCATCTCAAATGCTACCTCATCTACAAATCCAGGCCTAAGTGATGGAGCCTAAATTAATCCCTTTCTTTGGTTCCTTGTAACAGAGTTAATCCTAAGTGGCATCTTCTCCCATTCACTGGGCTGTGGGTTCCTGGGACACAGGGGCCATATATGTTTATTGTGGTCTCTCCCTCATCCTATTCTATACACGCTCTGCCTGTGGTCAGCTCACATTTGCTGCACTAATACCTCTGTTTCACCTCAGGCTACTCAGACAAGGTAGTTGCCAATGTCTATTGGCAGACTTACGATCAGCGTTTGAAATGTTGATACTGGCAAGTTGACCTTGCCCTTTGCTAAACCAGCACTACTGTACTGTACCTGTACTTGACCAGGCAAGGCTACCCATTTCTGGAGGATCTAGCTCAAAGGATCAGCTACAGTCTCACACAAACCTCTCAGGTTTGTCTATAAGTCTGTATCTTCAGGTAGGTTGACAGAGGGCACAAAATTAGGTCTCACTGGCTATCTATCCTCAGGGTCTAGTGTATTGCTGGAAACAGTGTGAATTCAACAAGTGTTTGTTGAAGGACTGACCTACTGAATGACTGAATATGGGTTCCCCACTCCTCCCTGGAGTGTGCACTAATCCAAAGAAAGGGAGTCAAGAAGAGCTGAATTCCCAGGCCCCTTCTCCCTAGCCTTATTCCAACAGCAGGCAGAGCTTTTTAGTAATACCATTAATAGGTGACCTTGTAGGTCCCCTGGCTCTGAACTCTGGTCCTTGCCTCAGTCAGTCCTGCTGCACAGACATAGAGACTGACAATAAGTTTGCATCAGTTGCCCTTTCAGAAGGAACAGATTTTTCCCTGTCTATTTAAACTGCTGTTGGAATTGACTAATTAGAAAGATTTAAAAAATCTTAATACTCTAAACACAGAAAACTGGTTCTGAATTATTAAGCAACATTTTCAATGCATCTGAATAACCTTAAATGACTTAGCTGCCACCTGATCCTAAGCTCTGGCTCAGATAAATAAATGTGAAATATTGTCAAAGCCCCAGCTTACAGGAGCCTCAGCTACAGTAAATAAAAGCTTAAGTCCCCATAAACTGCCTGGGACAGAGACTTTCTCATATAAAAGGAGAGAAGATGATCTTAAATAAAGCCAGTACGACCAGAAACCTAGTAGTTTTGCTCTAGTTTTCAGAATACTGCTGTCAACAAGGCAGGTATTATCTATATGCAGGTCATTTCATCATAGAGTCACATAGTATCAGGGCTGAAAGAAGATTAAGAAACACTTATTTTAATCTCTTCATATTTCAGATGAAGAAACTAAGACCCCGGGATGCCTGGGTGGCTCAGTTGGTTAAGCAGCTGCCTTCGGCTCAGGTCATGATCCCAGCGTCCTGGGATCGAGTCCCACATCGGGCTCCTTGCTCCTCGGGGAGCCTGCTTCTCCCTCTGCCTGACACTCTGCCTGCCTTTGCTCGCTCACTCTCTCTCCCTCTCTGACAAATAAATAAATAAAATCTTAAAAAAAAAAAAAAAGAAAAGAAACTAAGACCCAGAGAAGTATGTGCCTTGCTTGAAATCATACAACAAATGGTTGAAAGAACTGAAATTCTGCTCCAGATGCCTGGTTCCCAGGTTAGTTCCCTTCCTAGTCTATCACACTCTTCTGAGACTGTCCTGCTGGAGATGTAAAAAGGAGAGACTGGCAACTGCTGTTAACAAAAACACCTGAAAATTTTAACCAAATGGGTGACTACTAGAGTTTAAATTCCAGAAATTCCATGGTTTCCCCCCAAGACTTTGGAGTTCTCTTCCGTGACTATGCAGGGGGAGGGGGCTGGGAGAAATATGGAAGTAGGGGGAGAGATATGGAGGGAAACCAGGAATAAGTGAGGGTGAATGTACTATACTGTGGTCCTTCTCTTGCCTTTGCTCAAGCCACAAGGATAGCACGAGTTTCTACCTGGTGAGATGGAAAATAGTAAAGCAAAAACCAAATAAAAACAGTGGATGCATGAATGGGTAGGAATACTTTATTTCTTTTCTTTTATTTACTAAACAAATATTTCCTGAGTGTTTACTACAATGTTGGAATCTGCACTAGGCATTGGGACAAACAGTGAGCAAGGCACTACCTCTGTCTTCAAGGAACGGAGAAGCTAGGACAGGATATAGACAAGAAATCGGCCCACTGTAATTCAGACCAGTAAAGGGCTATGATAGGAAACAGGTTCACCAGGGGAGCAAGAAGAAGGTAAGCACCTCAGTCCTAGGGTGTCAATTAGCTCCTTAGTTCTCCTTCCTCCTTGACTCATTCTAATATGCACAACTACTTCCTACAAATTAATCATTTTTCTGACATATACTTTTATACATAATAATTCAATATTAGTTGCCCACTATGTGCCAAGCACAATACTAGGCAATACTCAAATAAGTTAGACACAATCCCAAATAATTTGATGTCTATAATTCTTTTTTTTTGTTTGTTTAAAAAATACACATCTTACCTTCATTTTGTGACTATGTAAACTTGGGCCAAGCATTTCTGCTTTTGGTATCTTTTGGTTTTCCTAGGCCTTGATCAAGTTCCTTTTCTTCTCTGTATCTTGGTTGTTTCATCTATAAAATAGGGGTCTTTTCTAGTTCTCACAATCTAAAATACATGCAAGAGGAAAGCCTGTTCACACGGGGTGCTTACGTTAAAACCAACTAGAGGAGGGAAAGTGAAATAAATTTGGAAGTGCCAAAGGAATCTTCAGCTTTGCGATTCAGCCACAGACATTAAACCTGCAGCTTTGAGGTTCTGTTGCTAGGTAAAGAGCAGGGTGTGGTCAGGGTGCAGCAGGCTGGGCTGGGGCTGGAGCTGGAGCTGGCATTGCAGTGAGGCTGGGGGGGGTGGGGATTTGGCATGTTGATGCAAGTGCTAATGCACTCTGGAACTCTAGCACTGGCTTTGAAAATTACAAAGAGTGTCTAGAAAAGGTTAATCTTCACATATACACGTTTGCAGTTGTTTGTATTTACAATGGGGTTATTATACAGACTTTAAGTGAGTAAAGCATGTCTGCAGAAGCACCGGGAATATTGAGCACAGAACTAATGATTTTTTATTTATGGCCAGAAGGAGTCAGATTGGATTGTATGTAAAGCTTTCAAAAGTTTGATTTCTGACATAGCAATTTTGAATGGTATAGTGCTTTATAAATATTTATAAAAGAAAATTTTTGGGCAAAGTAAATAATTTTGTAAAGGTTTAAATACATCAACATACCTGTATATAAAATAAGTAACAGTCACGCCATTATATGTTTTCATGGTATGGGGAAAGGATGTGATTTTTGGGAATTAAATACTGGTATTGACATTTATTGTACTAGCCTGAAAAATTTAAGCTCTCTAAGCTTCCATGCCCTTACCTGTAAAATGGGAATAATATCTATCTTTCAGAGAACTAATATACTTGATTGTGCACAAAAATAAATGGTTTTTATTCATTGTTATCACTCCCTACCACTCTAAGTCTTTTGTAGAATAGAAAGGGCAAAAAGCAGATTTTGTGAAGGCTCTGAATTCTATTCAGCTTCCATGAAATGGCTAGAATTCCCTCAAACATATTTTTAAAATTCCTTTGTGTATTTCTTTAATTTGGTTAGAAAAATAAATGATGAGTTTTCTTACAGAATACCACTGGTTCTCTGAATATCTCTGTGGGTTAACAAAAATCTTTCCTCTTCTTGCCATCAACTTCATCGTAACAGCTTAGATATACTGAGCATTTACTACAGGCTGGTGCTTTATAAGTATCTGTTCATTTCATTTTTACAACAGCCCTATGAAGTAGGAGCTATCTTCCTTACCTTACAGGTGAGGAAACTAAGCTCTATAGAGGTCAAGTAATTTGCCCAAGATCAAGGAGTTAGGAAATGGCAGAGTTGAGATTCAGTCTCGGATGCCAGAATCCCATCTCTTAACCACTACCTATTCTGTCTATCACTCATCTCCTTCAAATCCACTCTAGTCACTGCCAGGGGTATTTTCTGGTGTTGAGCCAGTTCAGGGTTTAAATCTCTATCCTCCCTTAGAAAGCACCACCTAGACCGTCTCTTGGTACCCTGAACTCAACAAATATGTCTCAAGTGAAATCTGCTTCCTTTTTTTTTTTTAATAGAGAAAATCAACAGACCTTTTATTAGTTAAGGCACATTATAGCTAGCTAGTAATACAGCTCCATAAAATACTTCTGACAGCTTCTGAAACATTTTTCATCCAAAATAATCTTTAGATAATTCAGACAAATGAAATGTTTGAGGAGGATGCAGTTTTCAAACTGAAGCAGTAAACTGGTCTAAAAGAACACAGGGACTCATTGGGAAAGGTCTTGGACAAGCTAAGAGAAGTCAGGACCAATATGCCTTGTCAGGGAGAGACAATGCGACCCAGATCCAGAACTCTGGGCCCTAGACTGGTAGTCTCTTGTCCTTGGGTAATACATTCACCTGTGTCCTGCCTCACGTTTCTCAGCCTAAAAGTATCTGCTTCACCTGACAGGGTTGTAGTGAGACCTTTTTCAGGATAACAAAGGTAAAAATGCTTTGTAAACCTAAAAATAGAAAAGACTGTAATTTAGTTCATGAGACTAGTTTTGCCCGATTATGAAATCTGCCTCCTTATCTGTCTTCCCTGATTTCTGTATGTGGCAAATACCATCCTTCTCATCATTCAGGCTGGAAACTTTTAAGTTACCTCTGACAACTGCTTTTCCATCCCCACCCTCACTGGACATAGTTTGACAATCACCAAATCCCACTGGTTCTTCCTTTCTCCTGATTTTGCTGCCTTTTTCTTCATCCCTATTGATGCCATTTTAGTTCAGATTCTGGTCTCCTTTTTTTCCAGGCTCTCCCTACTCTAATCCTTCTTGACAAAATAACCCACAAGTTTTAGATAATAAGGAAAAGGAAAAAATATGAAATCAAAAGACCTAAGTGGAGCCATTGCTCTGCAACTTACTAGCTACGTCAATTTGTGTTAGCCACTTGGCAGCTGTTAAGACTAAATTTCTCATCTTTATTACAAGGGTTAACAGCTATCTTAACTATTTCCAGTTTCCACTAGACTTGTTTTGTGAGGGAAAGAACTTTATCTAGCTTATTCACTATCATAGCCCTGATGCCTCATGCATAAGAGGTGCTCAAATAATATTTCCTAGATTAATAAATAGAAGACTCTTCAGTATTTTTTCATCCTCTATTTCAATTCCTACTGTGCCCAACTTCATATCCTAAATTCCATCACAGAAAACTGTGCAATTCCCCAACATATGCTGGAACATATGCTGGCTTATATTCCTATGGTTTTTGTACATACTTCTGCTTGGCAAATGTCCATTTTTTTAACTTTTTATTTTAAAAAACTATAAACTCATAGGATGTTGCAAAAATAGCAGAGTCCCTTGTATCCTTCACCCAGCTTCTCCCAATAGTACAATCTTATTTAACTATAGTATAATAAAAAAACCAGGAAATTGACACTGGTATCATACTATTAACTAGACCATAGACCTCCTTCACATTTTATTAGTTCTCACATCTATTCATTTGAGTGTGTGTATGTGAATGGTTATATGCAATTTTATGTCATGTGCAGATTTGTATAACCACCACTACAATTAAGATACAGAATAAAGCTATGAAATTTATAGTCACAACCATCCCCTACAACCACACCCTCTATCCTTATTTCCTGGCAACTACTAATTTGTTTTCCATCCTTACAATTTTGTCAGTTCAAGAATGTTATATAAATGGAATCATCCAGTATATGCAACCTTTTGAGATTTCCTTTTTCCACTCAGCCTAACACCTTCGAGATCCATCTAAGTTGTTTCATATATCAGAGTTCACTCCTTTTTATTGCTATTCTTTTTTCCTTTACTTAAATTCAGTTGCTATTCCTTTTTAAAAATGCTTTGTCCCAACTCTGTTTCTTCTGTGAAGCTTTACTGATCTCCAAGTAGAACTAAAGCCTCTACTATTCCTTGGGTTCCCATTATAGCCAGCTTGGGCTGTCACAATGCTTTTGACCTTTGAATATCTTTATTTGTTCATTCATCTATAAGGGTTTTTGGTTACATTTTGTATCTTTAGTGCCTAGCAGGTACCTGGTAAAACTAGGCATGTATTAAATATTTATTAAATTAATAAATATAGACTAATTTACAAGTTACAGGTAAAAGTATTTTTGAAAGTGGCAAAATGGTATGCAAGTATTCTTAAAAGGCTACACAGCTCATATTATAGTTGGTCTTCATGACTCCAGATTCTAATATTTGCAAATTCATTTACTCGTTTACATTCATTTGTAACTCCAAAATCCATACTTGAAGTACTTTCATGGTCATGTGAGAACATGTATAGAGTGGTGAAAAATGTGCCTGATACCCATGTTCCCAAATGAGGCTGAACAAGGCAATACTCTGCTTTATTGTTTTAGCTCTCATAATATAAACAAATGTTCTTCTGAAAGATTTAGTATCATGCTTTTTGCATTTTTGTGCTTTTTTTGGGTGATTTTGCTATTTCAAATGGCCCCCAAGCATACTCCTGAAGTGCTGTGTGGTGTTTCCAAGTTTAAGGAGGCTGTGATATGCCTTATGGAGAAAATGTATTTGTTAGATAAACTTCATTCAGGCATGAGTTACAGTATTGCTGGCCATGAGCTCAATGTTAATGAAACATTTTATGTTACATAAGTGTCTTTAAACAGAAACACACATAAAACAAAGTTATGTATTGACTGGTTGATGAAAACTTGTAACCAGAGGCTCATACGAACTTAACCCTGTACTTCTCTTAGGAGCAATATTAAGTACTTGCTAACTCAGTGTTTGTGGCAACTTTATACAACATTAACTACTGTGAAAAATGAAAACGGACTGTACTTCTTCAGTTCTAAAACCAACAGCTCCCTATAACCTACAGAATGAAATAAGAATATGGTAATTTTTTAACCTCAGGTACACTGCTCACCACAATCTGTACCACTGACACAGACCTTTTTGTTCAGCCCAAACAGTGTATTCTTCATGATGTTGTGCCTCATTTGGCAGGATGTGTCATCCTGTGTCTGCTAGGGTGATTTCCTGCCTTATCTCCCCCATCAGACTTGGCCTTGTAGACTAAGACCATGTCATAATCATCATCACACCCACCATAGTGTGCCACCCCTATATCCTTCTATCCATCCTATAATCCACTCATATCCTGTGGATCTCTACTCTGCAGTAGACCTATCCAAGGCCAGTGCCAGAAACTGGAGATGCAAAGACAAATAAGATGCAGTATAGCTATTGCCCTAAATGAACTTACAGAGTAGACCCTAGAGGACTCTGACATAAATGAGGTAAAAATCTCCAGGAGGAAACAAGCCTGTCTCTCACCCTAGCAAAAATGCCATAGACTAATTCAGGAATGTTTCCAGCTATGAAAGAAATCTGTTGGTTTGGTAAAACAGAAGGCAGATAATAAAATAGGTATTTCTAGTTGAACATCTCTCTCAAACAATTGTTATTAGGCCTATAACACACAGGATTTGATATCCTTACTTGAAACCTGGTAGTTTCCAAAAAGTTAATATCGGACAAAGATTCTTTGTCTTCTAGAAACTAAAACATGAGTGAAAAAATAAGGATAGAAAGAAGGGGTGGAGAGAGAAATAATCATCATTACCATCATACCAGTTACTATTATTATATTCATGCTCTGTTGTAAGTGAGATGTGTATTAAACATCTTACATTCATTTTTTCATTTAATGCTCACAAAAGTCCTTTGAAGTAGGTATTGTTATTCCCATTTTTACCAAAAGATTAAGTAACCTAAGATCGCTCAATGAAAAGTTGATTCAGAATTCAAGGCCAGGTCCTTTTGACTCCATAGCCTGTATATGCTTTTGTTTCAGGTTATAATGCCTCTGAAATGTGATTGAAAAGAAGAGGTAAGTATTAAATAAATCATCTTTACAGTGTTGATTTATATTTGCTTATAAAACAAGCAAGGAAAAATAAATACCAACAACCCCACCTTTATTTTAAGTAGCCAGTTTGAAGTAAGTATTCTTCCTCTACAGTGAGGGAAAGTGGCTGAAGCCTGAAAGACAAGTGCAGGACTGCTGAAGATTTGGGTGCAAGTTTATATTGACTATGTTGGCACTCTAGAACATCTCCAAGGGATTAAGATTTCCTCAGGTTCTTTTGAAAATCCCCCCGGAAAATACAGCTGGCATTTTGTTAGTAGGTGACTTATGCTAGTGCTTGTTAGTACAAGTGACCCTTGAACAACATGATTTGAACTGAGCGGGTCCACTTATATGGAGATTTTTTCCAAAAAATACAGTATACAGTCAATGTATTTTCTCCTTAATAAGATTTTCTTTACTCTTACTTTCTTGCAAGAATATAGTATATAATACATATAACATATAAAATATGTGTTAATTGATTGTTGATGTTATTGGTAAGACTTCCAGTCAGCAGCAGACTATTAGTACATTAGTTTTCAGGGAGTTAAAAGTTATATGTGAATTTCTGACTTCCCAGAGGGTTGGCACCCCTACCCCCGTATTGTTCAAGGATCAACCATATTCTTCTGAAGCTACTTTTACCCTTCACTAAAGGACTAAGTTCTGTTACAAATGAAAGTAAAAAGTCAAATGCTTATAAGTTTCCCAGTTTACAGAGTTCCACCCATATAGCCAGCAGTAAAGCCCAGAAATGAATTTGAGATGTGAATATATTAGGAAATAAAATTATAAAAAAAATAGTAAGATTATATGTGTGGAGAAGTGTTAATATAGCAGACTTGATAGCTATTCTTTTGAAAGGCTTGCTTATGAGGCTGGCCCTTGGCTGGCATTTGGGAACTTGGGTTTGGAGAAGCTTCCCACCATTCCCAGAACTGGTTAAGACTGGCTCACTATGCCTAAACTGTTTGGAAAAACAATGTAATTTATGCTGAACACCAGCTTTCCTTCTGAGATTCTGGAATTTTGGGACATGCCACTGCAAAGGGTACATACGTGAGCTGTCTCCAACTAAAAACCCTGGGTACTCAGTTCCTAATAAGTTTCCTTGCTTGGCAACATTTCACATATGTTGTCTCAAATCATTGCTGGGGAATTAAATGTGTCTCATGTAACTCTACTGGGAGAGGTCATTTGGAAGCTTGTGCCTGGTTTCTGTTGGACTTTGCCCCATGTGCCTTTTCTCTTTGCTGATTTGGCTTTGTATCCTTTTGCTGTAATAAATCATAGCCATGAGTATGACTATATGTTCAGTCCTATGAGTTTCTGCTAAGGAATCAATCATTAAATCTTGGAGTCAGGTAGTGTCAGTTGGTGTCAGAAGTGGGATTTAAAAGCCCAACCTGACTCATTGAAATATGGTAAAAGCATAGTTTGAGAAAAGTTTGAAGGGATAGGGAATGGTCAACCTTTGGTGTCCGAGTAGATATGAAGTCATTCATCTATGGTATGAAACAGCTGCTATCTGTTTTGAGAGGTAAAAGTTACCTATGGAGTTTTAAAATGATAGATCCAATCCAGGAGAGTTGGCTTCTTAGCTCCCCTAACTGCTTTTGTTAGCAGTGAGGGGAAAAGGAGCAAATGCCTTTGGTTTTTGTTCACTCAGGTGGCAAGAGAAAATGATCAAAAAATTTCCAAAGGTGAGCTTTGGATAGGCCCCAAAATTCTAAAAGTTTGCATTGTTTTCCCCTTCAAGTGGGAGGGAAAGAAAAGTTAAATTGGTTCCCAGTGCTGGAGCACAATTTTAGATAAACCAGAGGGGGAAAAAGAGGGAAAAACACTCCAGCCATTTCTTCAGCTTAGCCATTGTCACCTCTGTTACTGCAATAGCCAAGTATTGCTTCCTTCCCATCTTCTCTTGCATTCCAGCAGGATCTTCCCCAGCAGCTTTAATATTAACCCTGTAAATGCTAAAAGTATTGTTAGGTGTTTGAGTAAATTTGCAATGGAAAAGGAGAGGGAATTTAAAAAATGGTCTTATGGCTATTGTATCTGAATATATGGTAAAAATGGATATAAAAATACTATGCTTTTAATTTCATAAATGCTAGAGGAATCATCCTGACTAAAGAAAGCTGCAAATTGTGTTAGTAGAACACTACCTTCTTGATTCTGCCACTGGTGAGTGGGTTAAAATTTAAAATGAATACTGGAAATAGAATAAAGTCTCTATAACTAATAATTTTTGCTTATTGAAGCCTCTATAAAAAGGGAGGTAATGCAATCTCTAGATAGAGACACACCTTGGGAGTTTTAAAAACAGTTTTTAATTTGCTAATGTGCTCTTAATAAAATCAGATCTCTGATCTTTAGAGGCTAATGATCTCCCTGTGTGGTGTGCAAATAGGTAAATTTGGACAATACCAAAGGGCTTAAGAAAGCCTCGCTTGTCACTTGAACTTGGAACACTGCTGCCTGGTCCTGTGGCACCTTGGCTTTGCTGCTGCTGAAGGAAAGTTGCTGGCTTCTTTTGGAATCCTAAATCCACAGATCCCAATTGTCTAGACCTGACTCTAAACAAAAACCTGACACAGTCTATTGTGAGCTGTTTCAGCATCAGAATGTGCTGTGCTGAACTGAAAGCAAGCATAAGCTCAATGACTCTGACCCTGGGACTGTTCTAAGTTTAGGACACCTCTCTGTGGGACCTGAAATTTTGAAAATATCATGAGTATATTGTCTGTACTATCTGAGTCACATACAAATGCCTGTAGGAAAGGGTTTGTTTTTTTGATGGTACCATCTAAAATCAAGCTGCTCATTGGCTTATAGTAAGTATAGAGACTGACTGCATTCCTAATTTGTGATTCCTGCCAAAAGCTACAAGCTGGGATAGGGCACACCACAAGGAGTGTGACCCCTCTGCCCATTCCTGACAGATTGGACTCTTGATTTCCTTTGGGAGATGTCTCACTGCTGCTGACTTGTGTTCAACTTCACAGCTTAGTTGCACTTTGCAACAAAAGACTAATAAACTCTACCTTTCTCACGTTTCTCCTGGTATACACACCTTAGAAAGACAATCTGATTATTAAACACTGCTGTTCCCAAAAAGGGACTGATCTTTTCTAGGCTGCTCACCAGATAAACAGGACAAAAGGGGTGGGAGGTTATGTACACTCATTTTGATATTTTTTTGTAATTCAGGATTTTGACCTGACCAATTCCTAAATATGATGTGTCTTTCTGGTGAAGTTGTGTAAAAATGATCTTCTACAAAAATATTTTGTCCCTCTTGTATATACAATCCTTCCAGAGAAAAGGTCTAGATCAGAGTAGCTGATGATTTAAAAAAAAGTAAAATTATGATTGCTAAATGAAATACACTGATTTTGTAACAAAGGAGAAAAAACAAAAACAAAACCCTGGCATCTGAGAAGGGAGGAAAGCATTAAAATCTTTGCTTTTTCAAACTGTTCCCGGAAACTTTCCTCTCTTCCTGAAGGAAAACTCCCCATGCTGGCTTTCCAAGCTTCTGCAAGTGCTTTGAATTCAATTTGACTGCTAAGTCTATAATCACACAAGACAGTGTGACTAAGAGACAAAAGGCAGTGGCCCCAGCTCCTTCACTTCCATATAGAACATCTCCAGATGTTATATACATTCATGAGGCAGATGACCTGGTATCTTAGACAAGCAAATCTATTTGAGATTGCCTGCCTTAGGCAATCCCTCTGAAACCAAGGGCTGAACTAAACTGTTTGGACTGAGAACCCGTGGGTGGGAAGTACCACACTGGGCCTAATGCATGTCCTGCTTGGGGTGCTCTAGCAATTAATCATAAATTTTGTTTCCAGGTACTATGTATGCCTTCTGGGACTGTATTTCTTGTGTGTACCCTAATATCATGACACTGCCTGAGCCCTGGAAGGTGTTCAGGTCAGCTTCAATTTACCCAGAATTGTGCTATACCTGAACTGACAACATGGGCCAGGTGAAAAAAATGGTTAATAGAGAAACTTAAGGAGGAAGCCACCTTGCTTTCTAAGATGGACTTTAATGGTTATTGGGATTTGTTTAAACTGGTGAAGTCCAGGATCTCTAAAAAGCATAACTGGGACCCATACTGCGGCTGCTCTTATTCTGAGTGTAAAGTCTTACCGATCATAATTTTTCTGTAAAGATGCTTGGTCAAGAGCAAAGGGTATGATATATGTAGAGAAGAGTTAACATAAGCAAGCCTGACTGATATTCTTTGAAAGGCTTGCTTACCAGGTTGGCCTTTGGCTGGCATCAGGGAACTTGGTTTTTCAGAGGGTTTCCAACATTCCCAGAACTTGTAACTGTGGTTCAATAAGCCTAAACTGTGAAGACCACATAGTTTGTGTTGAATGACTGCTTTCCTTCTGCGATTCTGGAATTTGGGTACCTAGGTGGAGGGTACATACCTCTGTGATCAGGTCCCAGTAAAAATCCTGGGTACTCAAGTTCCTAATAAGCTTCCTTGCTTGACACCACTTCACATGTGTTGTCTCAAATCACTGCTGGGGCAATTAAGCTCACTCTGTGACTCTCCTGGGAGAGAACCCTTGGAAGCTTGTGCCTGGTTTCCCTTGGACTTCTCTCCATGTGCCTTTCCCCTTTGCTGATTTTGGTTTGTATCCTTTTACTGTAGTAAATCATAGCCATGAGTATGACTACATGCTTAGTCTTGTGGGTCCTCCAAGGAAATTATCAAAATTGGAGGTGGTCTTGGGGTCCCCCTGGCACACTGTATGAAAATTTTTTCATAAGGATTTTTTCATAGGATAAGAAGCATAGACTTTGGTGTTTCAAATCACAATTATGTCAGTTACTATCTTTGTGACCTTGGAAAGATTACATTTAAAAAAATGTTTTATTTATTTATTTGAGAGAGAGAGAGGGAAAGCACAGAGGGAGAGTGACAGGGAGAAGCAGACTCCCCCCTGTATGGAGAGCCTAACATGGGGTTCAATTCCAGGACCCAGAAATCATGATCTGAGCCAAAGGCAGATGTTTACCTGACTTAGCCATTCAGGCACCCCGAAAGATTACTTAATAATGTCTCTTAGCTCCAGTTGTCCTATTTGTTAAATGGAGCTACTATCTATGTCTTAGGGTTTGTATAAAGATTCAATGAGAGAATGCTTTCAGAAGTGTCTAGAACAGGTTCTGGCACGGAGTGTGAGATTAATAACTATTAATTCCCCTGGCTTACTGAGAGGTGAAAACGGCTGTGAGGACTGAAGAGGTCACCAAATCAGCCATAAAAATTTCAAAGAAAACTTTCACATCAGAGATCCACCTACTTTTGGAAGGCTCAGATCCAATTCATCTTGAAACTAAGCAGGAAACTGTACCAACACATTTCACTACAAACCTCTCTGGTGTTCAGTAATATTTCCATGCAATCTCAGTTAAGAGTATTCTGCTTTGTACATGGAGGAAGGAGGAGAGAATATGCTCCCTTAAAGGAAAATATGCTGAAGTGAGATGATGTGGTTTCATCCTACACACAGTGTAGGGGCATGCCCAGCCAGTGAGCCATATTATTTCTTCCAAACACAAGGTCTACACATTTTATTTTATTTATTTATTTTTAAAGATTTATTTATTTGTCAGAGAGAGAGAGAGAGGGAGAGACAGAGAGAGAGCACAAGCAAGGGAAGCAGCAGGTAGAAGGAGAAGCAGGCTTCCCGCTGAGCAAGGAGCCCAATGTGGGACTCGGTCCCAGAATCCTGGGATCATGGCCTGGGCCGAAGGCAGAGGCTTAACTGAATGAGCCACCCAGGTGTCCCAAGGTCTACACATTTTAAAGCATCACATGCCCTAAGCACCTACCATGTGTTGTGTCCTTTCCCTCAAATCACCCCTCTTAACTCTACAACCACCTCATACATATCTATTATTATCTGCCTTGTACAGACAAAGGAACAAGTTTAGAGAGGTTGTCTGCCTCACCCAACGTCCACCTGATAATCAGTTGTTTTTATCCCTGTGCTGTCTCCCTGTCATGACTGCCAATACTCGGTACACATTTTTCTTATACTAGGGAGACTGCAATAAATAGTGGACTTCCTTCCAAGGAAGAGTCTGTTATAACACAAGTGACAAAATGCAGGTCACCCTCATATTAGGAATTAGGAATGTGTGTCAAAACTTATTTTTAAAGGTTAGGGACAGGGCAAAAGCAGTGACTTGCTGGAAATGGATAAAAGGAACTCAGCATTACCAAGTCAAGCAGCATGGGCCTCTGCCGTTTACCAAGTGTTTTCATTATCACTTTTAATCTTATCATCACAATATATTAGTGAGGACACATGACATTATCCTCACTTGAAAGATGAAGTAACTAATATAGCAAAGAGAAATAATGTACTCAATGTAACTCAGCAAATAAACGGAAGTGCCAGCATTGGAACCAATATCTTTTTGACTCCAAGTATAGATGCAATAGGAGAAACTATGGAACCATTTATCAAAATACTCAGTCCAGGCATTAGTAGACTATGTATAAGCATCTCTCTAATCTTCCCCTGCTTGGCTGCATTTTTATCAATCTCATTTTAAGTACTGCAATATCCCTTGAAAATCTTCTGGCTTCAGTCTTTCTTCATGTCAATTTATCTTTCCAAGCTACCAGTGAGAAATAATGGAAAGAATGAACACTGTCATATTTAATTTCTACTTCCTGGTTATGTGTT
Source organism: Mellivora capensis (assembly GCA_004024625.1). NCBI lineage: Eukaryota > Metazoa > Chordata > Mammalia > Carnivora > Mustelidae > Mellivora > Mellivora capensis. The sequence goes on from PISX010000958.1 coordinate 193,918, forward strand.
CTTGGACAAAACACTTAACTTACAAGCTTCAGTTCTATATCTGTAAAATGGGAATAATATTTGCCTGATAGAGTACATTTTGGACATGGGTTTGAAATTTGCTTCTTTGTGCCTTTCATTTTTTCAACTATAAGGTAAAAATACCAATTTCATAAGCTGGTTGTAAGGATTCAATTAGGTGATGCCTGTAAAGTGCATAGCATAACTGCTTAATCCACAGTGGGAGCTTAAAAAATGGTAGACCGCCTAAGGGTTGTCAGTTAGAAATGTGGGAACTGAAAGGAGGGAATGAAGACTGATTTTACATGGGTTGGGCAGAAAAGGCCTCAATGAAAAGGCAACATTTGAGCAGAGACTTAAAGGGCATGAAGCACAATGCCCATTTCTAAGGGAGAAAGTGCACATGTTAGGCCTTGAAATGAGAAAATGTTTTGTTGTATTTCACAAATAGCAAGGATGCCAAGGTGACTGGAAAAGATTGATGGGAGTCAGTGAAATAGTCATAACAGAGAGGGCCTTTTAAAAGCTTGGAATTAGATGGGGAACCATGATAGGGTTTTGAGAAGTGATATGATTTGCCTTAAATATGTATTTTTAAAGTCTCTCTGTTTTTCAGAAAAGGAGACTGAAGATGTAGGGCAGTTGCATGGGTGGAGGCCGAGCGGCCAGTTAAGATACCACTGCAATAATCTGGCCAAGAAATTAATGTAGCTTGACCTAGGGTTAGTTGTGGAGGTAGTGAGAAGTAGATTTAGAATATATTTTGAATGTAAAACCAACAGAATTTGCTTATGAGTTGGATGGAGAAATGAAAGAGGAGTCAACAATAACTCTAAGGTTTCTTGTCTGAAAAAGATTTATAATTTTCACTTATTACAGAGTAAATTTAAAATTGATTGACAAAAAATTATCTTTTTCCAGATTTCAAAAGGCACAGAAATTTGTCAAGGATAATATTTTTACTTCTTATATAGAAAAGTATATCCAAAATTTATATTGAGTCAAAAGAAGAAATTTTCCCCAAATGGTATAGATTGTCCTCATCAATCTGGTCTCCCAGAGTTTGTTTATAAGACATCTGTTTTCTTAAACAGTATGAACATTACATTTCAATGTTTTAATCCTTGACAATGTGGTATTACAAAAAATTGCTTTTCTTCTCTTACTGTTCAGTTCAGTCATCTTCCTATGTCCTCACACCTTACTAGTCACTTGTTATTTCATTTTCCTCTGTGTTTTCTTTTTCATTTCCCTCAGAATATTAGTGTTTTTGTACTGGTTTCTAAGAGATCATTTATGACTAAGGATGTTAACCATTTGTCATGCATTGCAAATTACATACCGTGTGTTCTCACCACCATTTTACTGTGATGTTTTGCTTGTACAGAAGTTGTGTGTTCAAATATAATAATGTCCTGCTTAAAAACAAAAAGGAATGAATTTGCCATTTAATGAGTTGAGGAAGAATATAACAGGAACAGGTTTGGGGATGGGTAGGAATCAGGAGTTTAGTTCTGATTATGTTTATTTTATTTTTTAAAAAGATTTTATTTATTTGAAAGAGAGAGTGAGAGACAGCAAGGACACAAGCGGGGGAGCGGCAGAGGGAGAAGCTGGCTTCCCACTGAACAGGAAGCCTGATACAGGGCTTAATCCTAGGTCCTTGGGATCATGACCTGAGCCAAAGGCAGACACTTAACAACATAGCCACTCAGCAGACCCTAGTTTTGACTATGTTTAATTTGAAATGTCAATTAGACATAGGGTGGGAGTGTTGAATAGCCAGTTGTGTGTAAAAATATCTAGAGTTCAGGGTAGAGACTGGGCTGAAGATACACACTTTTGGAGTTGTAACTGTATAAATGACATTTAAAGCCACAAGACTGAATGAGATCACCTAGATAATGAGGCTAGTAAGGGAAGAGATCAGAAGACTGACATATCTTGAGTACCTACAATGTGCTAGGCAATGTGAATTTTTAAAATATGAGATAACGTATGGGTAATCTTACTTTGATGATAACCATATGGCTATATCATTACTTTGCTCAACAAATTTACATGAAATAAAGCCAAGCTCCCTTGCCTCGTAGTCTAGGTTTCATACAGTTCCTGTTCCTAGAACTTTACAAGTCCCATTTTTCAACGAATCTAGTCTGCACTCTAGCCATGCCTTGTGCTTTCTACCAATAGCTTCTTTCTTCAAGCTGTCCTAGCTGCTAGAGAATGTTCTCCCCTTATCAGTCCAACAAAAATCCTATCCATCTCAAAATTCGGTGCATCTGCTACCTCTTATACAAAGCCCTTCCTAATCACCCAGGTCAGCAGGAATCTTAATCAACTTTGACTTCTAGTGCCCTTTCTGTCTGACTATTCTTAGAACCCACTGCATGAACTGCATTATGAAGATTATTTTTTGTATGAAAAGCCAGGGTATTCTAAAGGCAAGGACCATGCCTTATTCTTTGGCATTTAGCACAGTGCCTCGAAAAATAAAAAGTTTGTTGGTAAACAGAGTGTGAAATACAACTAAGTGTATACTTTACCTATATCTGGCTGTGCCTCTGTAATAGGAATTATAAAGGCAATATAAAGAAATCAGAAGATGAAATTTTTACAAATGTATAAAACCGAGCTTCAAAAAAACCACAAAAAAACTGGGCTTCATTTATACATTTAAAGTATTTTTCTAGATGATAAATTACCTCACTAATTTAATCCTTCCTTGGAATAAATCAGGAAGCATGATGGCATAGGAATTAGGAGCACAGCTCCCGAATCACACACTTAGGTTTGTATCTGGTTCTGATATTTACTACGACATTGGGCAGGTTATTTAATCTCTTTTGTGCCTGAGTTTCCCCATCTCAGTGAGGACAGGATGAATATTTACCTTCACAATAGTTTTTGTTTGTTTTCTTTTCTTTTATTTATTTAAATTCAGTTTAGTTAACATATACTATATTATTAGTTTCAGAGGTAGAATTTAGTGGTTCATCAGTTGCATATAATACCCAGTGCTGATTACATCAAGTGCCCTCCTTAATGCCATCACCCAGTTACCCATTACTCCAACCACCTCCCCTCCAGCAACCCCCAATTTGTTTCCTAGAGTTAAGAGCCTCTTATACTTTGTCTCCCTCTTTATTTTCATCTTATTTTATTTCTCCTTCCCTTCCCCTGTGTTTTTAGGATTAAATGAGATAACACGTATATGGCACTGAGAATAGTGCCTTAATAAATACTATTATTAAAAAGTTTTTATTCTGAACATTTGGCTAATGATCATCATTACTTTTCATGTGTAGATAGTATCCCACAAATTACAAAAACACTTTTATATACATTGCCTTATTTATTGCTTCTAATTTATAGGGGAGAAAACTGAGATTTAGAGAGGGATGTGTGCCTTTTTCAGGGTTGCCCAGCTAACCTTTTGGATTCCCAGTCCAACGTTCCACCTCTATATCACTGCCTTCCCTCTATTCCATCTCCTCAATCATTTCAACAATAGAGACACTTAAAAACGGCGAGTTTCCAGTTTGATTCAGTGTTTAAGGCATTGTTAAGGCATAGGATGTTTACTTCATTACTAAAAGTTGTAATTTAGAAAATTACATATCCCCCCACCCAACTCAGGTAGCCTTTTTTTTTTTTTTAAATTTCTTTTCAGTGTTCCAGAATAGAAAACTATATATTTCTTAAAGAAAACAAATAACCTGAAGAAATATAAATTACCCTTGCTAGGAGGAGTACTTTTCCCCTTTAATTAGACTGCTAATATACCAGATTAGAGTTTTTAAGACCTATTTAAGGAGTAGCTATATTATTCTTTTAAATCTTTTGTTACCTAGCTTCTTTTGTTGTAAATATTATGTAAACAGTTTACCAGATGACTTCTACCTATAAACTCAAGTGTCCTGTGGTCAAAATACTCTAGAGACATCTTTCCTTGTAATATCATTTTTGAAAATAAAGCAACCAAGAGTCTTGGGCTCTAGTCCTCCATAGTCATCAACTACATGTATGCTCTCAAACAAGCCATGCCACCTCAGGCCCTCACTTTCACCACCTGTTGACTGACACTAATACCACCTGTCTTGCTACCTCTCCAAGCTGACAAGAAAGGGACTGAGATTACTCTGTAAATGCATTTTGCAATCTCTTGGTTTCTTCCAGCCAAGCATTTTTTTGTGGCTTAATGGCGAGATGCATGTGGTGGGGAGGTAATGGGAAGGAGAAGAACTGAGAAGAGGAGGAGATAGGTGAGATTGTGTATGCTTTGGTAAAGAGTTTGGACTGTTGCCCACTAGAACCACTGATGCCTTTTGAGCAGGAGGGAGATAAGATATCATCAAATCTATGTTTCAGAAGAATAACTCAAGAGTCATTGGGTAGGATCGATAGGCGGTGGGGTACACAAGACTGGGGTCAAGGGGAAGGAAGCCATAGATTTAATCCAGCTATGAAGATTTGAGTAGTGGGGACAGTCAGGAAGGAGAGGAAAAGAACAAATTTGAGAGAAGTTTAGAGGCAGACTGATATTGTGACCAACTAGATATTAGTTGTGTTCCATTCCACAATCATTGTTCTTATTCTCTAAATCTTGATCATTTAGGGATATTGGAAAACCTCAAATAATTAGATATTATAAGTGATATTAAAATACCTGGAGGAAAAAAAAAGCTGGAGGGAATGGAGCAAGCTCAGCAGTGGTAACTTTAACATGTATCTCACTGATTAGATGCCTCATCTTGCTTTATCTTAAAAACAAAGCTTTTAAGATATAGGTAGTTCAATGGTATTGAAGTTTTTCCTCCTGGTTCTTTCTTTCTTTCCTTTTTTAAATTTTATTTTTATTTTTATTTTTTTAAGATTTTATTTATTTATTTGACAGAAAGAGAGAGATCACAAGTAGGCAGGGAGGCAGGCAGAGAGAGAGGAGGAAGCAGGCCCTTTGCGGAGCAGAGAGCCCGATGTGGAGCTCGATCCCAGGACCCTGGGATCATGACCCGAGCCGAAGGCAGAGGTTTTAACCAACTGAGCCACCCAGGCGCCCCTCTTCCTTCTTTTTTTAATCAGACAGTCTAATATAAATTGAAAATCAATCCCACTACAATATTAGAGGCATTAACATATGAAAGTCATTGAAATGCAGAATATTTAAAAAATTGGTGCTTGGGGGCACCTGGGTGGCTCAGTGGGTTAAAGACTCTGCCTTTGGCTCAGGTCATGGTCCCAGAGTCCTGGGATCGAGCCCTGCATGGGGCTCTCTACTCAGCGGGGAGTTTGCATCCCCCACCCCCGTCTGCCTCTCTGCCTACTTGTGATCTCTCTCTGTTAAATAAATAAAAATCTTAAAAAAAAATTGGTACTTGGAGCTGCAATTTATTGTATTTATTACATGGTCTCTAATGTCGATTTTCTAATTTTATTGTCCTACTGCTCTTATTTTATTTTATTTATTTATTTTCTACTCTAATTTTAAAGTGGAGCTCTGTAATCTATTAGCAGAGTTTTAAAAGGAGCCAGTGATCTTAAAAAGCAATGGCCACAAGAAAACTTGGGTTTTAGTGTTGGCTCTGCTATTTATCATGTGACATAAGTAGTAAAGTGTATCGTTTTGTCATGCTTTGGTTCTTGCATCTGTAAAATGACAGCATTGGCCTTGATATCTCAGAGATTCCTTTTAAATATATTAATGATTCTAATGATACATTATTTTGTCTGTTTTAGAACATTTGGGTATTTTTTAACTAAATATCCTTCACTGCTCTAAAGAAAGAATTCACTATCATGCTTTCTTTAGCTATAAGCTAAAGAAATACAATTTCTACCTCTTCTACCTCTTTCCACTTGACAATTAATAGCAGATACTGCTCACTATGTGGTAGTAATTTATATTCACTTATTTCTTACCATAACTCTCTGAGCTAGATATTACTATTTTCCTTTCAAAGAAAGAAAGGTAAAGAAATAAGCATTCAGCATGGCCAAATAAGTTGCCCAATGTCATACAGTAGGTATCTGATGGAGTAGGATTCAGATATAGGTCTAACTACAACCAAAATTTTTATTTTTAACTATGTTATTCTGTTTCTACTTACCCAGGATCTCTCTGCGCAAGGCTCAGGTCAAATTCATTTCCTTTGTAATGCCTTCCCTTACCACTGCAGGCTAAAATTACCTGTCCTTCCAACTATGGGTATAATTTGTAATGTAACTTGCTTTAAATGTGTTTTCACTAGAATGTGAACTCTTCAAGGTCAGTAACAATTTCTTTTATTTCTGTATCATTAGTGTCGCATGGAGGTTGGCAAAGTGGCTGCTCAGCAAATGTTCTGCCATATGGAAGAACAAATATATGAATGAAATGCAAATTAAACTACTTATCTTTCCTTATGTGGCAAATAGGATATCCTTGTGTTATTGATAAAGTCAAACATCATCCAACAGTAGTTTGTGGATACAGACTGTAAGTTCTACAAGGGTAAGAACTATGTCACTTTTCTCAGCACTGTGTTCCCACTGCTGATCTTAGTGCTTAGTGTAATAAAGGTGGATGGGTAACAGAGGAAGGAATCCACATACTCTAAATTTGTAAGGCTTTCCCCCTAGTTAATTTAAACAAACACTTAAGGAGGGCCTTTCATTCTGAAAAACCCTGCTAGAAGCTTGTTTATACATTTCCTTTAAACATAGATGGAGAAAGAAAAAAATGACAAGCTATCATTGGGGGGGGGGATAGAAAGCAGGAGAAAAATACAAATACATTAATTACTTTTAGAATATAAAATGTCTGATATTGTATTTTGGAATGCATACGTGTTTGTCTTCTTGGGGGTTCACATTTACAGATCTGGAGGAAGAAATATTCTCGTGGGAAGAATGAGGGCTGTGTGATTACACATAAGTGACAAGACACACAGGGTACTCACTGGTCCTAAAGCTAATCTGTCATTACCATCCTCCTTCCCCAGGACTCCCCAGTCATGTTATAAACAGAACACCACACCTTCCAGTTGCAGGTAGAGCTTCTCTGAGTGATGTGCATAGGAGTAGGCAAAAGAAGGAAAACATAGGAAAGGAGAAAGAGTTGTGGGATAAAAAGATAAGAAGGAGGGAAGAGTAGAAAGAAGGGAAGTGAATAAAAAGGATAAAATGGGACTAGAAAGAAGGGGAGGGGTGGGAAAGAAGGAGAGAAAAGGGAAAAGGAAGGTTGGGGGAAGTTACTAACAACCTCACACTGACTGAGTGGCACTGGGCCAGTGCCCAGTAGGTCCAAAGGGGAACCAGGAAACTGGCAGGGGCCCCTTGCTCTGACTCAGAGGCAGGGGGGAGTAGTAGTAAGGGTTAGGATCATTCCTCAACTTTGCGACTCAACTACTTCAATACCAACTACCTCCCAAAGCCCAAGTAGGCAAATGGGCCACTGATGTTCACATGGCTCTAACACATCCAAGAGGTAGAGCTTAATGGCCAAAGCTTGGGGCACCAGGGTGGTTCAGTTGGTTAAGCATCTGCCTTTGGCTCAGGTCATAATCCAAGAGTTCCAGGAACAAGCCCCACATCAAGCTCCATGTTCAGTAGGGAGTCTGCTTCTCCTTCTCTCTCTGGCCCTCTCCCCCTGCTTGTGTGCATGCGCTCTCTCTCAAATAAATCAAATCTTTGTTTTAAAAAATGGCCAAAGCTCTGGTAGTGAATATTACTTCTCTTGGTAACTGTTATTAGCAAAACAGACAGCAAAACAACAAAAATCAAGTAACTCAATGTTCCCAGCACCTTGACAATCAGCTTTTCTGAGGAAGGTCTGTGTCTGCTTCTATTCTGGTCATCCCACAGTGCTCAGTTCAGTGGTATACCCACCAGACATTTAGTAAACAGTTGGACAGCTGGAAAATCTTAACATGAAGTATTGTTTTGATTGGGGGTGGGGGTGCAGAAGAATGTTTACTATGTCCTATGCTGAGAAATCAGTCTCTGCTTTGTGGAGAAAAGGCTGAAGACACAATAAGACTCCCGGAGTTAAGTCTCTTATGTTATTTGTTATTAAAGAGGCAAGGTCTTAAGATGTGCTTTTTAACAGTCTTTAGTTTGGTTGTAATTTAAGATGACTTTTGCAAATTAGATCCTAATCCTTGCAGACACAGATGGCTGTTACAGAATAGCCTTGCAAAAACACTAGTCATTTGACTTGAAAGAGTATTCAGACAAGAATGAAGGGCCATTAACTCTCACCCTACCCCTGGCTCTAGGAGGCCTAAGGAGTCCTGGGTGGGCTTTAGGTCTGGGTCTAGAATCTGGGTGGGCCTAGGGCTTCTTTCCTCATTTGGAACAGCTTCCCTAGGTCACTCTGGAATCAGAGATTTAGGTCAGACTGGGGAGCATTACCATTTGAAAACAGTAACTAAATGCTTATGTGTGAGGTACCATGCTGGGAACTTCAGGGGAGGTAGACATGAACATGATATGGACAGCCTTTGTAAAAAAAATTATAGAACAACAGGACTGCTATGAGAGAGGAATATACAAACTGCAATGGGTACATAGGTGAGGAGCTTGGGAGAAGGGGAGGGCTTCTGAAAGAGGATGACATTTGAGCTAGTCATTAAAAGATGAGGTCAAACAGGCCAGGAAAAGTGGGGAGGGTGGATATTCAAGGATGAGAGAACACAGTTCCAGAGCACAGAGGCATGAGAGTCTCTTGTGTCTTCCATGAATAGTGAGCAATCTCTTTTCTCCTGGTGATAGAAATATGTAATGAGAGGCAGAACTTAAAGTGGGAAAGGGAGGTATGGACCAGAGTGTGAAGAGTTTTTGAAAAACATTCTAAGCGGTCTATCCTTATCCTAGGGCTATAAGGAACTATTAATGAGTTCTTAAACAAGAAAGGGAATGATAAGAATGGGACTTTAGAAAAATCACTCTGCACAGATAGTATCAGGTTGACCAAGGACCATAAAATGGACCTGTAATGGATATTGGGAAGCTCTTGATTCCTCCTAGAGAATCAAGCCTCTAGTTAGACTTTTCCTCTGGGAAACTGGGACAAACATGATCTAAACTGGCCTTAAAGTAGAAATAGGATAGGGATGAAAGGGCCACTTGGAGAAGAGACGGTTAATTGGATTGAATAGTGTTCTTCAGCAGAGTAAAGGGTGAATGATTGAGATTAAAAAAAAAAAAAAAAAAGAGTGCATTTTCTCTAAGACTAGGTAACTGACCCTCCACTTAGGGTAAATTCACAGTGAACACAGTCTGCACCAAAAAGGCTGAGTGTTGGGTCAGTAGAACTTTAGGTGGGCAGGAAGCAGGCCCAAGAGCCTTCTGCATTTCACTTCACAGTTCCCTTATTTATTTGCGGCAGCAACTTATAGCCTCCATTTCTACCTTGTGAGAAGAGGTCATTAATACTGACCATAAAATCCAGCTTCTTTAGAGATTGTTCCCCCTCACCCTACCTCCAGTAATCAGGTTTAAAAATTAATTTGAAAGAAAATAAAGTTTAATTTTAAAGCCAGCAAAGTCCTTAGACTCCATCACTTCTAGTACTTTCATTTCCAAATGAAAGGTCCAGAAACCAAGTGTGAGTGCCTTAAAACCAAGGGTTGTGATCTTAGTTCTCATCATAAGGGAAAAAAAATTTGTAACTACATATTACAAAGGATATTAGCTAGACTTATTGTGGCAATCATTTTGCAGTGTTCACAAATATTGAATTATGTTGTACACTTGAAACCAATATAAAGTTATATGTTAATTATACTTAAATTAAATTTTACAAACAAACAAACAAACAAACAAACCAACCAAGAATTGGGAGAGACTAAGTTAACTAAGTTAGCTCCTAAATTTTATAAGTTCTTTAAGAGAGATGTTCATCATAGATTCATCACAGAACAGTCAGTATGAGAACCAGGCTGATACTGAACCCCTTGCTAGTCGCTCTTTCCTAAGTGGTTACACATTTATAGTTTAACTTCAGTGTCAGAATTAGTTTCTTACCTGGCTGTGCAGTACACAAAGCATGTACACACATGTGTTCCCTGGACATGTCTGTGTGTGTTGTATATGAATAAAGAGGAAGAGCTTGGAGGGGTAGGTGTGGTTAGTGGAGAGAGGAGCCAATGGCAGTACCTCAGGTCCATTCTAGTTTCCTTGGCTTAGACATAAGTAGTAGGATCCTCATCCTACCTAGGAATTTTGTGGCTCAGTGGTAGGGCTAGACGATATACCGCTGGTTTCTGTCTCTGCTCTACAAATCTGACAGCCACTGTGAGGGACTAAGATGAACCTTAATCAAATTCTTGGTTTTGTGTTTTAGATGAAGTCTAAGTTAGTAGATCTCATAACTATTAGATCAAAATGGAATCACAGAATATTAAGATTTACTGTGTATCTTAGAGATAAGCTAGTCTAAGCCCCATCCCTCTTAAAGTAGGAACACTGGGAATGAATCCTTCTCCATATAAGTCCAGTATTGCTGAAAAGGGATCATTTAGTAGTTGCTGGTTATCTCCAATGACAGGAAAACCACTACTTCACAAGATATTCATTCCCTCCTTAGAAAATACTTTCTTATATTGGGCCAAAATTGCTTCCTGTAACTTTCAAATCATTGGTCTCAGTTCTCTGTCCTTAGAACCTCACAAAGTAAGATCCCTCTTTTTCATGGCAGGCCTTCAAGTAGCTGAAGACAACAATCAAGTCTCCCATGGCTTTTCCATCTTTAGAGGAAATGTTCTTCAAATGATATGATTCCCAGTTCCCTCATCTTCCCATTAGTCCTGCTGTGGACACGCTCTTTTTTTCTTCAGGCTTTAGCATGGAGCCTAAGGGCTCTTTGTGGGCAAGTTTATCTTAGTACATAGTTGAATAGGACCATTAAGTTATCTTCTCGTTGGGATTATACCTCCAAAAAAGCAGCTAGCATTTTGTTAGCAGCCACAACACAAAAATGTATATTCAGCTCAATTCAAACATAACCTCTGATAATGCGTGGTCTTTCCATCCCAAACGTGAGTAATTCTCTAAACCTAATGTGGGAATCTCTCTCTTCCTATCTCTAAATATTTCTGTAAAATTCCTATAGGTTCATTTTTGTTTATTGTTTTAGTATTTTAAGGTTTTCTTGAATCTTATTCTTCATAATCCATAAATCTGATAAAGTCTTCATCTAAGGTCCAATAAGCATGGTGAATAATACAGGATTAAATACAGAACCTCTTGGTTTCCCCTAGGGAGAGGACAATCACTTAGTCAACACTTTTTGTATACCATCATTTAATCAGCAACGAAACTACCTAACTATAGATTTACATCTTTCTACTTTGCCCCAGGACACTATTAGAGACCATCAAATACCTTGCTGAAATACAGAAATATAGTGAATATAGGTCACCCTGTATGACTTTCCAGGATAGTAAGAACTATGAAATCACAAAATACTCTTGGTTTAGCATGACTTAGTGAACCTATAATCACTGACCCTGACTGAATTGTTAAGCTGTTAAGCACACAATTCTCAGATCTACTCTGAGGTGTATAGAGGTGAGATCTTGGGAGAGCTTACATGGATGCTGGAATAGGGGAAACAGCTAGGAAGGAAGAAAGACCTAGTACCTAATTTCTTCTATAGGCTCCTGGGCACAAGTCTGTCGGCCTGGGTACATACCTTCTCTGAAGGCTGAGGAAAGAATGGTGTGCAAAACAAAATACTCCTAGGTGTGTGGTCTTGTAGTAGGCTGTACCATGGGACTTTTCCTGGACTACTTTGTCCAGTCCTAATAATGGGATATCTCCCACTGGACACATTTCCTAAAACAGGCATATGAACTTACGTCTCTTCTAGGAAAGGTACTCAGCAACTTGAACTCATCCCATGGGTATCCTTTGGAAGCTACAAAATCAAAGACAATCTGGAGCTTATTGCTGGCCAGGAACCGCCGCTCAAGGAACTCTCCACTGGGGGTCCGGATCCGCAGTTTGCTCACGGGTTCAGCATTTTCTTCCTTTGGCTCTGGAGGCAGGGCCTGCTCTAAGGAGAGCCGGATGGCCTAAAGAAGGCAAAAACCAGGTGTCAAAGTGTGTGATAGGACTGTGGGAAGTGGGGCAGGGAGAGCCTAGAAGAAAGCTGCTGTTTTGTATTAACTCATCGAGTCCATTTATTAACCGAGCCTGATGCTTGACAATAGAATCATGTTTTTCATATTCTTAATATTAGCTCAATAAGCAATTAATTAAAATAAGTCCCACCTTGATGACATATATTATTAAACTGATAATCACATAGAAAAGAAATGTAATTTAATTGTTTTTTACTTAAGGGCTCAGGTGTTTGTGATTAGGAAAGAGGTATCAAATACCCAATTGCTTCCTTTCTAGCGTATGAATTAAGGCTATTAGAAACCTTTACAAAAGACATACATGTAAATAATGTATTTGAAAAACATACATTTTCCAAGTCAAAATAACTAAAGAGTTTGTAGAATGCTAAATATTTTATTAACATTAAAAGGGAGTGGAAAGATTCACTTGGGGTGATGAAAAACTTTGGAAATCGTGGTGATGGCTGCATGACATTATGAATATAATTAATGCCCCTGAATTGTACACTTAAAAATGGTTACAAAAGCAAATTTCTGTTATAGATACATATGTTGCTACAATAAAAAGAAAGTGGAATGGAATGGAGAGAAATTAAAATATCAGCTTTATTGGAGGTAGGAGAACATAGTCCTAGTTCCAGCCTTGTCACTAACTTGCTGTGGGATTTGGCCAAATCCAGATTTCTGGATCTAGAGATGACCCAAACTCTTCATTTTACAGGTAAGAATACCTCAAATAGGTGGAGTATACTGTTGAGAGATCTCATGGCTAGAGTTGGGCTTGAACCCAGGTTTCCTAGTTCTCAACCTATAATATTGCATAATTTCACATTCATGATACATTCCATTGGATACTCCACTGGAAGTTAGAAGGTCTCTGATGTAGGAATCTATGGCAGAAACTCACGAAAACCTTTTTGTTTCCAGTACCTCAGGAGGCTCCTTAGGTAAGTAAGTCTGGTATTGGCATGCTCATTCTCAGTTATATTCTTGCCTGGTTACTTTGACATTTTCATGTTCCCAATTTGTCATCAATAGAAAAACAAAATATTCCCTCAATTGATCTACAACTATTTTTTAAAATTTATTTATTTATTTGAGAAAGAGAAAGAGAGAAAGAGAGAGAACAAGCATAAGCAGGGGTAGGAGCAGAGGGAGAGGGACAAGCAGACTCTGTGCTGAGCACAGAGCCCAATAGGGGGCTCGATCCCGTGACCCTGAGATCATGACTTGAGCTGAAATCAAGAGTTGGAGACTTAAATGACTGAACCACCCAGGCATCCAAATCTACAACTATTATAATCATGTAACATGAGTGAGAGAAATTGGGATTTCTGTTCTCTAAATCCTTAACAGCAATTTTCAAAGTTGGTGTCACTCTTCCAACTGGGGGAAAATATTTAAGAAATTCTACAAACAATTCTTGGGCCAAGGGGGACTATAAATAAAGGATACAGAATATCTAGAAAACAATGATTGCTGAAACACATCATGTTGGAATTCATGGGATTCATCCAAAGCAGTGCTCAGAGGAAATTCATAGCCTTAAAATTCTTATATTATTGGAAAAGAACAAACAAGAATAGGCTCAGTCAGTAGAGCATGTGACCCTTGATCTCAGGGTCATGAGGTCAAGCCCCACATTGGGTATAGACCTTACTTTGGCCGGAGGGGAGGAAGAATCAGACTAAAAAACTAGGGGAAAAAAAATAAAAGAGGTGGGGAGGAGTGCCTGGGTGGCTCAGTGGGTTAAAGCCTCTGTCTTTGGCTCGGGTCATGATCCCAGGGTCCTGGGATCGAGCCCTGCATCGGGCTCTCTACCTAGCAGGCAGCCTGCTTCCTCCTCTCTCTCTGCCTACTTGTGATCTCTGTCTGCAAAATAAATAAATCTTAAAAAAAATAGGTGGGGAAAAAAGCTTAGAAGAAAATAATTAGAGATGCCTGGGTGGCTTAGTTAGTTAAGCATCTGCCTTTGGCTCAGGTCATGATCCCAGGGTACTGGGATTGGACCCCACATTAGGCTCCCTGCTCAGAGGGGAGTCTGCTTCTTCCTCTGCCCCCTTATCCCCTTAAATGTATTTAAAATAAATATAGAAACTAAGTTTGCTCAGACAACAGTACCAATAAGAAAGTCACTCTATGTCATTCAGGATAATTTGGTTCGTTGTAATACTTAAGTATTTGTAAAAAAAAAAAAAAAAACCACTAAGAATTTCTTCAGTGTATAGTAAAAGCTATGACTCTCAAGTAATTTTCCTTCTTGAGGCACAGGATAATATCACCTACCTTAGGGGATTATAAAAGATGGGGATCACATATATGACATATGTGAAGTTTCCAGTGTAGTGTGTGATATATAATAGGCTTCAGTGAATGCTTGCTTAGGGTTGCACTGGTTAAATAGTCCTATAATCTCATTTTTATATGGGGAAATTGAGGCCAAGAAAGGTGACATAAGAAATTTAATCCAAAAATCAGAATAATAGGAAGTTAAACCAGTTATTTTTGCCCTTCTCTCCTTCCTTCCTTGGATAGCATGAGTAGAAATTTATCTAATATTGGTGTTTTGGTCAGCAATGAGTTTCAGATGAATATTTTCAAATATTAAACTATTTTAGTAGCACTGTCATATATTAATAACCCAATGAATAGATAAACCTGTGTTTATCAAAATTAAATTCCAGTTGTACTATGTCTATTACAGCATTCTCTATACTGTACATGGTTATTTAACGTCTGGCTTTCCCACTAGCTTGCAATCTCTGTAAGACTGGAAACATGTCTTCTTATTTCAAGAGTAATGCATAGCACAGAATAGATACTCAATATGTATTTGATAAGAGAAGGAATAAACTAAAATGTTAACTGAAATAACATGCAGAAATGTTCAGTACGGTGATAAGCACACAGCTGGTGCTAAATAAATGTTAAAAGAATCTGACTCTCGGGGCGCCTGGGTGGCTCAGTGGGTTAAAGCCTCTGCCTTCGGCTCAGGTCATGATCCCAGGGTCCTGGGATCGAGCCCTGCATCGGGCTTTCTGCTCAGCAGGGAGCCTGCTTCCTCCTCTCTCTCTGCCTGTCTCTCTGCCTACTTGTGATCTCTGTCTGTCAAATAAATAAATAAAATCTTAAAAAAAAAAAAAAAGAATCTGACTCTCATGGGCTCTACTTCTAGTAACCAAGAACTAATCATTCCTTTCTCTGAGGCCTGACTTCCTCCAGCATCAACTTTCAGATTAATTTTCTACATACATGTCCTTTAAGGGCTAACCAAGAGTTGCTTGTAGGGATAAACAACCTCTGTGGATTAGAGTTTTGTACATTTTCAAAACTATTAAGTGGTATCATTTGACTATTTTTTTTTCAAAGAGTTATTTATTTATTTATTTTAGAGAGGAAAAAGAGAGAGAGGGAGAGCCTGTGAGCGGGAGGGGCAGAGGGCAAAGGAGAGAGAATCTCAAGCGGATTCCATGCTCAGTGTGGAACTGGGTGCAGGGGTCAAGACCTGAGCTGAAACCAAGAGCTGGACGCTTAAAAGACTGTACCAACTGATCAGGCACCCTTCATTTGACTATTTTTTTAACACCATGGTTCTTTAAAAGTATGTCTTTGATGGCCAACAGACACATGAAAAGATGCTTATCATCACTTACCATCAGGGAAATACAAATCAAAATTACAATGAGATATTACCTTACATCTGTCAAAATGGCTAAAATCAACAACATAAGAAACAACAGGTATTGGCAAGGATGTGGAAAAAAAGGAACCCTCTTGCACTGCTGGGTGGGAATGTAAACTGATGCAGCCACTCTGGAAAACAGTATGGCGGCTCCTCAAAAAGTTAAAAACAGAACTACCCTACAATCCAGCAATTGCACTACTGGGTATTTACCCAAAGAATACAAAAACACTAACTCAAAGAGATACATGCACCCCTATGTTGATTTATTTAGTTCAAATATTTTATTTATTTATTTATTTATTTGACAGAGAGTGAGAGCACAAGTAGGGGAGCAGCAAAAGGAGAGGGAGAAGCAGGCTTCCCGCTGAGCATAGCCTGACACAGGGTTTGATCCCAGGACCTTGGGATCATGAGTAGAGCCCAACACAGACATTTAACCAGCTGAGCCACCCAGGCACCCTACCCCTATGTTTATACAGCAGCATTATTTACAACAGCCAAGATATGGAAGCAGTCCATGTATCCATCAATTGAAGAATGGATAAAGAAGAGGTGGTATATACAATGGAATATTATTCAGCCATAAAAAAGAATGAAATCCTGCCATTTGCAACAACATGGGTGGAGCTCCAGAGTATAATGCTAAGTGAAATAAGTCAGTCAGAGAAAGACAAATACAATATGATTTCAAACATTTGTGGGGTTTAAGAAACAAAACCAATGAGCAAAGGGGAAAAATGAGAGAGAGAAAGAGATAAACCAAGAAACAGACTTGTAATTATTGAGAACAAACTGATGGTTACCAGAGAGGAGGTGGCTAGGGGATGAGTGAAATAGGTGATGGGGATTAAGGAGTGCACTTATCAGGATGAGCACTGGGCGATGTATGGAATTGCTGGATCACTATATTGTACATTTGAAACTAATATAATACTATATGTTAAATAGCATTAAAATAAAAACTTAAAAAATACTATGTCTTTGAGATTAAAAAAATTCTTCCTGATTATAAAAATAATGTATATAATCATTGCAAAAATAAATAAGAAAAGGTGCCCCTCCACCTTCTCATGCTCTCTCTCTCAAATGAATAAATACAATCTTAAAAAAATTAATTTCCATATTCACCATCAAGAGATAGCCACTGCTATCATTTGAGTGTTTACATCTATTAATTTTTTTAACCATTTTTAAGTGTACAATTTAGTGGCCTGAAGTACATTCACAATGTTGTATTACTATCATCACCATTTATTTCTAAAACTTTTTCATCACCACACTCCTCATCAATTTTTGTGCATATTTTAATATAAATATATCTATTTTAAGCTTTTTTAAACAAAACTTGAATCATTATTATATTGTACAATGCTTCATCTTTTGTCCAAAGTCATGTATTTTGTCATTGTTTTAAGTTTTTATTGAAATATAACATGGATATGAAAAAGTGCATTGTATAGAGACAGTGTGCAACAGTGTACAACTTGATAAATTTTTAGAAGTGAACATACCTATTTAAGTGGCACCCTGATCAAGCATCTCAGAAGTTCTTTTGTCCCCTTCCTAAAAATTATCTTCCTTAATCACTATCCTGACTTCTAATACTGCAGTTTAAAAAACTTAAATAATTAAATGTGATGTATGGCTAGGAAATAGGCTTTGGCTATGACAGAGGTTCAAATCTTGGCTATTAGGCATATGACAGTCTTTATGAACTTCAGTTAACCCATATAAAGAAATAGGGCTGATAATACCTTTCTCAAAAAGGTTTTAGTATAAAGTGCAGTAATGTTTATAAAACACTTAGCAAGTGCTGACACATGGCCAGCACTCAGTAAGTCCCTAGCATGGAACCTCATGATGTAATACTATGCTCAACAGATGACAGTTGTTGTTGGTGTTATCATTATTATAATCCCTCTGCTCCTACTTTAAATCAGAACTTAATGTGATATTTCCCGGTTTCTCCTCCTGTTCTCCCCTTAATCCACCTGTCTGCTTGCTTTCTATTTTGACATTTCCCTGCACAGTATAACAACAGATGCTACATTATTGTCTGAACTCAACCAATTATACTACAGAAGAATAAACAACAGTAGCTCATTACCACACTCGTTGTGCAGACAATATCTGCTTCCTCAATGCACCCACTCTCTAGGGCTTTTCCCCAGAATGGAAACAGACCTCAGATATCCCACACCAGTGGTCCCAATGTGGAAAACAATGAAGAGATATTAGGTAAGTTGGCAACCTTGGGATCTGAATACCCAAGTTTTACTGGCAAAAAAGAACAAACATACATCAGTAGCTCAGTTTCAAATATACTGGCTAAAAACAAAGGCCTCATATAAGTAAACACTGTTATAAAACAATGACATAAAGGACACCTACATTTGAATAGCAGTCACAGTATAAACACCATTGTTAAACTTCAGTTTGGTTTGCTCAACAAATATAATTTTTTATTTGCATTATTTTAGGTTTGTAAAAAAGCAAGGAAACCTAGTATACGTTGGAAATAAAAATTGACCTTGGACTTTTTGTTTTACTAAAAAATACGAATACTCAAAACATTCACATCTGAGGGATGAGAAATGGGGACTTCTTTCAAGTGAAATTTGGTAGTTAAGACAGACACCCAGAAAAGACAGTTTCTACATAATTACATTTTTTTAAACAGGAAAAATAATATATATTCACACAAATCTCTTACAATAAAAATCAAGGACTGACTTAAATTATACACACACATATACAAATACATATATACATGGCATGCACATATTTTCTAGGCTTCTATGAGTACCCATCAAATAACAGTTTATCACTGGTTGAAGCAGATTTTGAAATAGGCTAAAGCTAACAGTTTTAATTCCACGAATTCTTACTAAGCACCTCTTATGTGCCAGGCATTGTTCTAAATGATAGGAAAATACCGAGTGAACACTGAAGATACAAAAAATTCTGTTTACATGGAGGCTATATTTTAGTAGGGTAGAAGAAAGGCAACAAATAAACATACAGGAAAATGTAGAGTTTGTCACAAAGTGATGAGTGCTTTGAAGAGTGCAGGGAGGCTGGTAGAAAGGAGGGAGGGGTACACCTTTAAACTCCGTAAGCCTTGGGGTGGGCACCTCAGTTGGTTAAGCCTCCAACACTTGGTTTTGGCTCATGTCATGATCTCATGGGTGGTGAGATCAAGCCCCTTGACCGAGGAGCCCAGCATTGAGCTCCACACCGAGTGGGGAGTCTGGTTGAGATTCTCTCCCATGGGCCTTCTCCCAGGAGCACAGTTCCTCCTCCTCCTCCTCTCTCTCTCTCAAATAAATAAATAATAATTAAAAAAAACCCCACAAAATCAAACCAGCAACTCTATAAACCTCAATAAGCAAAAAAATGTAGGCCAGCGAGAAAAGGCCTAAAAGAGAGAGGGAGTCACATGGACATTTAGATCAGAGAGAAAGAAGTATTACAGGCAGAAGTCACAATAACTGCCAAGCTCTGGTGTCTGGCTTGACTGAGGAAGAGCCAGACAACCACTGTGGTTGGAGCAGAAAGATCAGGAGAAGAGGGGGATGGAGCTGGTTAGAGAACAATCAAAGGAGAGGGGTGAGTAAATCATACATGGCTTTGAGTAGCCCATAGAATGATTTTTCCCCATTTTAAAATTGAGGTATAATATATAAAATAAAACATATCCCTCTAAATGTACAGTTCTGTGAGTTTTGATAAATGCATACATTTACATAACCATCATCATCAATCAAGATAAAGAACAGTTCTGTCACCTTCCCTCCTGCCCCCTACATACAATTCTCTCATTCCTAGACCCTGGCAACTTCCAATCTGTTTTCGGTCCCCAGTTTTACCTTTTCTAGAATGTTATATAAATATAGTCATAAATATCATATAAATGTCTTCCTTTATTTAGTGTAATGCATTTGAAATTCATTCATGTTGTCAACTGTATCAGTAGTTTATTCTTATTCATTGATAAGTGGTATTCCATTGTACAGATATACCAGTTTGATTACTCCTTCTCCAGCTAGGCGGATACTTGAGTTGTTTCCAGTTTTTGGTGACTACAAATAAAGCAACTATAAACATTTGTGCAGATTTTTGTGTGAACCTAAATTTTACTGTTAACTTTCATTTCACCTGTGTAAATACCTAGGAGTCTGACTGCTGGGTTATATGGTATGTGTATGCTTAACTTTAAAATGAAGTGCCAAATTATTTTCCAAAATAGATGTGCTATCATTAATGACTGTCCTCATTAATGTTTAAGAGTTCTAGTTGTTCTTCATCTTTGCCAGTAGCTTTTTCTTTCAAAAAGCCATCTAATTGGTGTGTACCTATTGTGGTTTTAATTTGCATTTCCCTAATGACTAATAATGTTGAGCATCTTTTCACATGCTTATTTACCCTTGTGTATATCTTCTTCGATGAAGTGTCTGTTTAAATATTTTGCCCATTAAAAAATTTGGGTTATCTGTTTTATTACTGAATATTAACAGTTCATTATGTATTCTGGACAGTAGATACATGATTTTCTCAGTCTATGGATTGTCTTTTCAATTTTTTAACAGTGTCTTTTGAACAGTAGAAGTTATTAATTTTGATTTAGGGTAGTTTAGATACTTGTTATTTTATGAATTATGCTTTTGGTGTCAGATCTACAAAATCTTGCCTTAACTCTAGATCATGAAGATTTTCTATGGTTTCTTCTAGGGCTTTAATAGTTTTAGGTCTATGATCCATTTTGAGTTAGTTTTTGCATATGATGCAAGAAACGGATGAGGAGATTTTTATTTTAATTGTTTTGTACTTCTACATTTTTAAAAAGATTTTATTTATTTATTTGATAGAGATCATAAGTAGATGGAGGGGCAGGCAGAGAGAGAAGAGGAAGCGGACTCCCTGCTGAGCAGAGAGCCTGATGCGGGGCTTGATCCCAGGACCCTGGGATCATGACCCGAGCTGAAGGCAGAGGTTTTAACCTACCGAGCCACCCAGGCACCCCACTTCTACATTTTTAAAATATGAATATTCAATGGTTGCAGCATTATTTGTTGAAAGGATTATCCTTTTTTTTTTTTTTTCCATCAAACTGCCTTTGTACCTTTCTTGAAATCAATTGATCATATGTGTGAGTCTATTTCTGGACTATTCTGTCTCATTAAACTATGGGTCTATCCTTTTGCCAATTCCCACCCTGTCTTGGATATATTGTCTTGAACTCTGGTAGCAGTCTTCCAACCTTGTTCTTTTTCAAAACTGTTTTGGCTTTTCCAGTTCTATTGCCTTTTCATATCAATTTTAGAATCACTTTGTCCATTTCTTTTTTGAATTTAAATTCAACAGCCAACATATAGCAATATATAGTATATCATTAGTTTTTGATGTAGTATTCAATGATTTATTAGTTGCATATAATACCCAGTGCTCATCACATCATATGCCCTCCTTAATGCTCATTTCTTTTTAAGAAATCCTACAGATGTTGATTAGAATCTTGCAAAGATTTTACCTTGTATTTTGATATGAAGTTATTGTGGGTTTTTGAAGTGACATGATGTGCCAATTGTTTTTAAAAAGGATTTATTAAAGGACATAGAGGGAAGACAAAAATGGAGGCATCGAGTCAAGCTGGGAGACTACTAAAGCAACCCAGGTAAGAGTTAATGGTGGCTTCCATGACGGTGGTAATGGTGGAGTTAGTCAGTAGCATCTGAGTTGTGCATATATTTTGAAGGTAGAACTAATAGGATTTGCCCATTAAATATGGATATGAAAGAGAGAAGTCAAGGATAATTCCAAGGTTTTTGGTTCAAACAACTAGAAGATTTTCCACTTATTAAGATAGGGAAGACTGCTGGAGGAGCAAGTTTGGGTGGGAAGGATAAGATCAGTTGCTCAATTTAAGACATGTTAAGTTTTGTGCTGTCTATTAGACATTTAAGTGGAGATGAAGAGCTAGCAATTAGATAGTCAAGTCTGGAGTTCAGGGAAAGGGAGGAGCTGGAGATATAAATTCGGGAGCCAAATGTACAGACCTTATTTAAAGTCATGATACTGAAGTGATCATCAAAGGAGCAGAATAGATCCTATATAAGAACTGTTGGTCTGACCCAATTCTACAACCATTCTCTGCTCCTGGCAACCAATCATCTATCTAGAGAGTATGGATTGCTTATGACAAATAGCCTCACTGCTGGATAAAGTAAATCAAGGCAAATAGTCATAACCAAAATTCAGATATATGACTTTTGGACTGCTTCTGGGATATGAAGAACAGTCTGAAGGTTAGTACTGGATACCATGAAACTAGAATTTGCACATAGAAAGAGGTTAACAAATATTTGCAAATACTGACTGATTAAAAGTCAAAAATCTTAGCTGAGGGACGCCTGGGTGGCTCAGTTGGTTGGACGACTGCCTTAGGCTTAGGTCATGATCCCGGAGACCCGGGATCGAGTCCCGCATCGGGCTCCCGGCTCCACGTCTCCCTCTGACCTTCTCCTCGCTCATGCTCTCTCGCTGCCTCTCTCTCAAATAAATAAATAAAATCTTAAAAAAAAAAAGACATTTAAAAAAAAAATCTTAGCTGAAACCTGTACTTACTAAAAAATTTGGTGGCAAAAAACAATTTCAAGAAAGAATATGTAGTTCATGTATTTCTCTAGTTACTATAAAATCTATCCTTTAACCTGGACTACCAAAAAATATGTTATTTGGGTCTTTGCAGAGATGCCTTTACGAAATTGTTCTTTGGCCTTAGGACTTTTAATTATATAAAACTATAAGCTGTTATACATGACTTGCTTTTGCTATTACAGCTATTAAATATCCTTGGGGATAGTATTTACCATATTGCACAATTTCCTCTTGAAGGGGAACCCAACCATAGGAAACATTGCTTGAAGGTCTCAGTGCTTGAAAAATCCCACCTTTTGAGGGACTGGTCTTTATCTGATGTTACAGACAGTGAAACTAACAGACAATTATTTTAGTCCAAGAGAAGCATAGAACAAATTTTGTGGTCCATCTTGAGCAAATGTACAGAATCCTGTACATGCATTTGGTGGGTGTGCTGGATTGTCTGTTGTCAAAATGTTAATCTTACTTTTGGTTTTATTTTCCTTTATCTGATTATTCTTTTCTTTCTTTTTTAATCCATTGAATTGCACATCTTCATGTAAATTACTTGAAACTCATTTTGGAAAGAACAAGTAAATAAATAAATTAGTAAGATACAGGAGTTTTTTAGTCCTTTGTTTTTCCTTCAGAATAGTTTTAAAGTCTCTCCTTATCATAGTCAAGAACCAGATCAAAATGTCTTCCTAAATTTACTGATTTCACTACAACAGTTACCACACAGCAAAATGAGACCAACCACTAAGGAATTTCCCTGTAACCAAGGTGATCTGACTACTCAATACTTCATCTTTTCAAAGGATTTTGAAATACTAGAGATAATTAAGATAATAAAACCATTCTTGTTTCTCAATACAATTATATGGGTTAGGATTTCTGGTTAGAAGGAGAGGCAGTATTACCGTGAAAAGTCAGGTGACCAGGCTTCTAGTCCAGATTATGTGTCCAACCAGTTTGGTGATCATAGGCAAACTGTATAATCTTCCTGAGTCTCAGTTTCTTCAGAGGTTGCATAATACCACCTTTCCCAAAGAACTGTTTGTTGTACATGAGTGTGCTGAGATATGTTAATTGGTGCTCCATGAAAAAAGGGTCAAATAAGTTTGGATAAGACAATTAAATCAAGATACACAGAAGATAAAGAGTTTCTTAATGATGGGATTTATAAGAGTCTTTAATTGTGACTCTCCGGGGGAGTGTGGATAGAAAGAATATGGAGCACTACATGAACTTGTTTTTTTTTTTTTTTTGGAGCATATCAGTGGATAAGTGCAATAATGACTAGTTGCAAAATCCAACTTTTTCTCCCCCTCGCTCTGTGCCCCATGCTTTCACATGTTTACAGCTGGAACATATGTATTGAGGTATGCTAAAGGATGTTTATGGGGTCTTCTATGAGAAGACAGGCTTTATCTATACTGGGAAAGAGAAAAAATTTTAGCCCAGGGTAAATAAGGTAAATCATCAGAAAAAGTACATGGACTATCAAGCTCTAGATCCAGAACATGCAGTTAATTGTGCATACCTGACATTTATCAAGTATATGGTTGAAGATACACTATTGAGAGAGAGAGCATGTGCATTGTAAAAGAGCCAGAAAGAACAAGAGTCCTAAATTTTTAAGGTATTTCTTGAAATAACCTAAAAGCATAGTGACAAAACTGTCTCTTAACTTTTCTGAAACTCTGCAAACATGATTCCTATAGACACACAGAATGATATATGACCTTGTACTGGAACAGAGTTAGTAAATTAAAACATGTGGTTTGGACTCATAAAGACCTAGGTAAGAATCTCAGCTGTTTTTCCATTTCTATGTGTGACTTCTCAATGACCTTTAGTTTTCTCACCTGTAAAGTCAAAGTCTCTAACCTTGTAGCTTGTTTTAATGGTCAATGACTAAGTGTATGTAAAGAGGCTAGAAAAGTACCTGACACATAGAAGATGCTCAATAAAATGTTTTCTACCTTCCACTATTGAGGGTCCTCAGTGTACAGAGGCTAGGGTCTGTCAGGAATAGTATCTTGTATTTATGTGATAGACACTCAATAATGTGTCTGAACATGAATAAACTTTGATTTCCAAACCATGAAATACTGCACATCTTTCAAGACCTGGCTCAAATGTCACTTCTTCTATATATGATCTGTTTCTCAAAGCTTCACAGATTTTACTTTGCCAGTGAACTCTCTTAAGTATTTTGCTTTTACTTCTATGTTATTTGGCACAGTTTTTTCTTGATCTGCTGTTACTTGTAGACATGTCATATCTTCTTTACAAGATGCAATTGCTTCTTGCAGGCAGAAACTGTTTTATTATTTCCTGTTTCTCTTCCAGTGCTTAGCATAGTTCTTGTTCAAAAACATCCTCTGACCAGGAATGATGACTAACGGAGTTTTCCTCAGCTCAAGTTAGGGCCCTTCAGGCCTTTCCATCACTTGTTAGATGGCTTTCTCTTTTTATAAGTAAATCTTGCTATTAATCCCATGTCTAGAAAAAGTTCTAAAAGTCCTTATTTGTGAAACCATCCTAGGAAGCTATTTGACACTCCTTTTCTTTGTTCCCGCTGCACTTTAGACAAATCTCTATTACAACTTTTTCATATAGTTTTGTAATTATTTTTTAAAAAGATTTTATTTATTTATTTGACAGAGATGGGGAGGGAACACAAGCAGGGGGAGTGGGAGAGGGAAAAGCAGGTTGCCTGCTGAGCACAGAGCCTGATGCAGGGCTGGATCCCAGGACCCTGGGATCATGACCTGAGCTGAGGGCTTAACCACTGAGCGACCCAGGCACCCCTGTAATTTTAGTTTTATAAGACTATGAACTCTTGGTGGGGACAACACACGTCTGTAGCCCAACCCCCTAAAAGATTTTGGGATGTAGTAAGTATTCAAAAAAAATATTTGTAAGATGAGTGAATGAAAAATTCTCTCCATTGTTATGAACATGACAAGAACTTGGTGGGGGGAATAAGCTATGCTGAATGGATTCCCCATATATAGGGGCCCAGTGCAAGATGTCATGGAAGTAACTCATGGTGGTTTTTGGTGGGGAAAATATAGTCTTTGTATTCTCGGGATGAAACAATATCCAGGAACGATGAGAGCATTGGTCATGCAAGAAAAGGGAAAATGAATTGAAAAGAACAGAAAATAATGAATCTAGTACAAGGTCAAGCTTTCTAAGAGTTCCACACAACAAGAGCAGGAATGATTCTTTTAAGGAAAGGTTAGGTTTTCCATACTAAAATGAGTCTGGAAAAAATGGAAAGAAGTCATGAGAAATATTAACAGCCTCAATATCGACTGTAGTGGAAATAAACCTAGCTTATGAATAACGTTACTTGAAATTAATGCCCTACCTCACGTTCCTCTTCTTGTTCTTTGCGAATCTGCTCCAAACGAAACTGTTCTGCCATCTCCCTCTCATGAGCTTCCCTCTGTCAATAAAAGAGAAAGGGAGCCAGCACTCAATAAACACTGGTTTACTTATAAAGGAGAAAGGGGGAAAAAAAGAGCTCATTACCAGCACTGTGATACTAAGGTGTTTTTTTCTGGAACAAGAATGGAAAGGGAATGTTGCATACCCATACAAACACCTGGGTACCTCTGGGTAGCATGGCAGTCAAGATCCATCAGAAGATCTTTCACTGGTCTTCCTTTTTGGTCTTTTCTGCTACTTCTCCTGTACCCAAATTTCAAGCTCTAGTCACATCAGCTTCCACCACACACTCATGCTTTCTGGCTCCTTGCTGTTAACATATATCACCTCTTGTCTCCTACCCCTTTTCTCTATTTAGTACACATATACAATCTCTTCCATGAAACCCTCCCTTAACAGATTCCTACTTATTAGCTCTCCAAAAAAGCTGGAACAGACTTTCCATTGAAACTCCTGTTCACTAATCTCCCACAGAACTCAGGGCTTCCCTTACAACTTCTAGGATCCTTGCATAAGTATTACAGCTAACTGTGTTCTTAAGTTAATCTATTCTACACCACATTGTGAGATTTCTTTTGGGGGCAGAAACTGTGGCTTATTCATTTCCCCCTCCTTCAATGCACAGTAGAGGAACAAGAAGTATTAAATCAGTAGTCTCAATGTTCTCAACCCTGACTACACCGTAGAAATCACCTGAAGAGCTTTTAAAACACTGTTAGGTTTTTACCATAGGCGGATTAAAAAACAAGGAAAATAAATATTAGACCCATTTTTGTTTTCATATTCATGGTTCTTAAAAAACTTTGTATTGTCAAAATGAACCATGATTTAAGAACCAAGGGTAAAATTATATTCTGTTAACTGAATCTAGCTTTCTCCGTTGTAAACCTAACATTCTTAGGGATCAAAGTGATAGAAGGACTGGCTGGCACTTAAAAAAAGACTGTTTAGGATTGTGTTCTTTATCTTAGAAGTCCTTTGACCAAACCTACCTTTGCTCTGTCAGCCTCAAGTGAAAGGCGATAGGCCTCATCTTGCTCTCTCTTCACATTTTCTCTGGCTTCACGTTCATCCTTAAAGGAAAAGATTCAAATGTGTTTTATTATATTACTTTTTTAATAGAAGAAAATAATGATAATCCCCTTGTCTTACTCTTGTGTGAATTAGAATTAAATAAGGGACTTCTAAAGTATATAGGTTAGAAATAAGCAAACAAACAAGAATAGTATCATAGTAGATAGTGAAATAAGAATGTCTGGAGCCAGCTCTACCACGTGTAAACTGTGTGACCTTGGGCAAGTCATTTAACCTCTCTGGATCTCAGTTTCTTAAACTGTAAAATAGAAATAGTATTTGTTTCATAGGGTTGTTGTGAGAATTAATTAATGCAATAATATATACACAGTCTTGCAAAGCATGTGACAGTTCATTTTCACAATGATTAGTTCCCTTCCTCTTTTATCCTGATTTTTCTGAGATAAGCTTAGAGCCTGTAACGACTGGGGCAAAGGACCAGGAGAGAGTAAAGGACTAGGAAGTAATGGTTAGCATAATAGTCTGAAAGAAAAATACCCTGGTTGACTACAGTCCACATCATATCACTAAAGCCTGGTTACTGAACTAAGTAACTGCTAAGTCATCCACATTTCATGAACAGTTATTCAAGGTGAAGATCTTTATAAGACATTTTTAGCTTCTGAAGTAATTGTGCCATCCACCTACATTTAAATCATTACTTCATATGAAATTAAAAGTTCATTCAACTACCAGAATTTCTCATTTGTTAAATTCTGAGGTATAGACAATACATGTATACTTAAATTAATAAATACCCACACCTGTTGACATTAGAATATAGGTTTCCTTTTGGGCCATTCTGTGTAATAGCTGAGCGAATCACATAAAGTCACCAATAATTGACTATTTTTGACATCTAAAAATGAAAATTTCATATGGCTTAACCTAATACTTTCTAAGTTTTTGGCTCCCCAATTCAATAAACTTAGGTGCTCTCACTGATAATCCCTATTCAAGACTGGGCTTCTCTCTGAAGTTTCAATCTCTTTTTAGTTGCAATAAGTCATCTAATTCCAAAATCTCTGATATAAATAGTAACATTTCATTGATTCCCAATCTTTGAAATAAAAAATTTGGAAGAATTTTAAGTTGCTGGCTTAAAGGTAATTGCTATAATATCTATGATGAAAGGGTATGCTATATGAATTATATGGTGGAACACAATATCAGGAACAATATTTAACCACTTACAAAACCATTTACAAAAGAGACCACTCAGGCTGCAAAGCATTCAAGGATAATTTACATGTCGTATAATATTACACATGAATAAAAATGGGTTTTAAAAACTTCTACTTGGAGACTTGCATGAAGCCATTAGTATTTATATTTTAGGGAAATAGAAGCATATACCTTTAAATATATTTTCACTAATTCCAGCTGGGTATTTCTCACTTTGATATATACATTAAGTTTTACTATGACCAGATACAATCAGCATAAGACATATTTTGTGCATTTCTATTTATATTAGCATTTGCTTAATTCATTACTCTGAATTCTTTCAATATCCAAGTTTGTACACAGTGGCCACTTAACAGTTCATTTGGCCATGGTTGATCTATATTTGATATATAATGTTTTTACTTTTTAAGTCACTGAGGAGAGGTAATGGGGGGGCGGAGAATTAGCAGGTCTGTGTTTAAGTCCAATCCCTGCCAGTAGCAAGCTGTGTGTTCTTGGATAAATAACATCTCCCCTTTCAGTCATTTATTAAATTAAAGGATTGGATTTCTAAGGATTTTATGCCTCTGTAGACAAGTCTATCTTTCCAAATTCAGAAATCCCTAATGTAATTAGTATAACGTATGGGAATAATTTTATCTTTCTGTATTTCAAATGGAGAAATACTTAGGATGTCTAAAATTTTAATTTTACATTACTTTCTTGACCTTATCCCTCCAAATTAGTTTAGGTTTCTTGTGTAATATTCCGTACTTTCCCTTTAAAACATTTATCACAACTGCAATTAATTAATTATCATATAATCATTTACTTAATGTGAGATTCTTCCATGACACTGTAAGCATCATAAAGGCAGGAACCTTGTCTATATTATACACCTCTATATTCTAAGTGTTTCACACATTGCCTAGTTTTGGGGAGGTGTTAAATAAGCATTTGTTGAATAAATTGTCTTTCAGGCATAAAATATTTATTGTCTGCAGTAGAAATTAAGGAGGAAGAAGACAGCTCATCCACAAAGCAACCTAATCTGAGTCAATGAAATCAACTGGCTGGGCAGAAATGACACGTTATGACACTATGTACACACAATAAAGGGACCTTCTAAAAGCCACCACAGCTGGAAGCCCTTTGAACACAAGTATAGTTGATAATAAAAGCATTCTAAGTAAACAGCTCTGTTTTAAAACAGACTGTTGCAGATATGAAAGGCCATTAAATCCAGGGATCTCTGCCACAAAATGTAGTACCTGTTGTGAAAAACTTTCTGAAGCAGCTAACTTGCTTCCTTCCTTCCCCATCTCTCCCCTTTAATATTAGGCATCACACTAGCACTGAGGATACAGAGACAGGCCACAGTTTGCTAAGGGAAGACATGGATACTCATGCTTGGATCACCTTCATCATTATTTTTTGAAGCCTACTAACTTATTGGGAAGAGTTCAGTGTTCAAATTTTGCATTATTTTCCTTTTGTTCCTTAAATAATGTCACTCTCTTTCTACCTGAAATAGTTCCTGCTCCATCATCTCTGTCATTAAAAATCCTACCAGCTTTTCATACAGTTTTAGAAATATAAGAGACTGACATGTACAAAAGAGCTACTATAAAGATGAAGAAACTGAAATCATAGGAGGATAAAGGATTTATACAAGACTACCCACTAAGTGGCAGAGCTCAGACTTGAATCCAGGTCTCCTGACAGTTTCTTCTCCCCTCGTGGCTGCAATCCAATGTTCTTTCCTCTGCTCACAGCTCTCCCTGATTATCACAAATAGAAGGGCTAGCTCAGGCATGTGGCAGAGGATGAATTTTTCTAAACTTATTATGGTCAGAGCTACTTATATGGTTGGTAGTTGCTTGTGAACGGCTATCATTTCTTCTTTTCTGTCTTGTCGATTTTATATTTGTTTCTCTAACTGTCCTGTTTACTGTCATCTCCAATCTGGGGACTTATAGAACACTGTTTAGGCATCTCCCCCACATTATTCTATACAATTAAATTTTTAAAAAGAAAATGGGGAGATGGGGAGGAGAAGGGAGTTGGGGGAAATTGGAGGGGGGGACGAACCATGAGAGACTGTGGACTCTGAGGAACTAACTGAGGGTTTTGGAGGGGAGGGGGCTGGGGGGATGGGTGAGCCTGGTGGTGGGTATTGCATGGAGCACTGGGTGTGGTACATAAATAATGAATTCTGTAACACTGAAAAAAAATTTAAAAAAATTTTTAAAAATTAAAAAAAAAAAAAAGAAAAGAAAATTCCAGGTGTTGTGGTTTACATTTTATGTATAAACTTGTTCTCAGAGTCTATAGATGCACCTCTTGGAACTTTTCCTGCGTCCTACAAATACAGTCCTTG
>PISX010000959.1:0-224451 GCA_004024625.1 Mellivora capensis
AAAAAAAAAAAACCCAAAACACTTGTAATACTAAGGGCTGTTGAGATTATGGAGAAATTAATCTCATATATTGCTGGTGGGAATGTAACATTTTACAACCATTCTGAAAAACAGTTTGGTAGTTTCTTACAAAGTTAAAAATACACCTACTATATGACCCAGCAATGTGAATGTTGGGAATGATGAAAACGATCTTAAGACTAAAAGAGTGTCTTGGACTTCCAGTTCCTACAGTATAGTGGGCTGCATACCCCTAATAAACACAGCTACATGTGTTGGATAAAATATAAAAATGTAAATATATGAGTGAGTTGTCAAGAATGTAAGGAATTCTCAGAGACTAAAAAGATAGGTAACCAGTTCACTGAAGCATACTTTCATCTTAAGGGCATCTTTCAAATACAAATTTAAACTTTGATCTGTGAAACTGGACATAAAGTGTAGGACTTTCCCAAACTAAGGAACCTCATAAGTGACCTTGCATATCATTGGATACTGAAAGGTTACATTCTAAGTGTAAGTGAAATAAATATTCCCTCTCTCCTCATATTGCCCCAGCATCCTTGGCACTGGGTGGAGAAAAATAATTATCACTGAGAATTCATAACCCTAAACAGTTTCAGTGAGTTTCCAACCCTAATTCATAAAACTGGGTGATCAGAAAACCTCCAAGTTGACAGTTTAGATTGAAATAGGTCTGGGTTGATAGCAGTCCTGTGCACCTCAAAGAATCAAATGAAAAGAAAATTCTTTCTAAAACCCATCTGTAGGGGCACCTGGGTGGCTCAGCGGGTTAAAGCCTCTGCCTTCGGCTCAGGTCATGATCCCAGAGTCCTGGGATCAAGCCCCACATTGGGCTCTCTGCTCGGCAGGGAGCCTGCTTCCTCCTCTCACTCTGCCTGCCTCTCTGCCTACTTGTGATCTCTGTCTGTCAAATAAATAAATAAAAATCTTTAATAAAAATTAAAAAAAAACCCCATCTGTAAACAAGCCCTCAAAGAATTCCCACAGAGTAAGTTTCCAAGATATATGAGTTTACAGTGAAAAATCACAAACACTTAAAGAAGTAAAGCACCATGAGCAAAATGCAGCAAACGCAATAGACAACAGGATTGAACTTCTGAAGATTTTAGATATTATAGTTATCAGATATAGAAGTTAAAATAAAAATGGCTTATTTGCTAATGGCAATAAGGAGGATAATGGAAATATGACTAAAGAGCAACAGAGCACAAAACTGATTTGGAAAGAGAGCCAAAAGAATGTTTAAAAGTGAAGAAACAAACAAGTAAAATTTAAAACTCAATGGATGGATTTAAGAAAGATTAGACAGAACTAAAGAAAGAATTTGGGAACTAAAACACAGCGCTGAGGAAATTATTCAGACTATAGCCCAGAGAGCAAATACAAGGAAAATATGAATATATATAAATAAATATGTAAATATATGTTTTAGACTACTAGAAGGAGAATAGAAAGGGATTGGAGAAAAGGCAAGAGGTAATGTCAAAGAACTAATGGCTGAGAATTTCCAGGGTTGATGAAAGATACTAATCTACAAGTACAGAAATCATCATGATCTCAACCAAGATAGAGGCATCTATGTCTAGGTTATCACTGTAAACAACAGAACACTAAAGGCAAAGAGTAAAATCTTAAAAGCAGTCACAGTAAACAGACTACCCAGAGAGAAACAGAAATTAGACTGATGTCTGACTTTTCAACAGCAAGAATAAATGCCAGATAGACTACAATATCTTCAATGTGAGAAAATAATATCTTCAATGAGAGAAAATAACTTTCTTTCTTTCTTTTTTTTTTTTTGAAAATAACTTTCAACATAGAATTGTAACCCAGAGAAAATATCTTTCAAGTTTGAAAGCTATATAAAGACATACACAGAAAAACAAAAGTGTAAAGAGTTCACTCCTAAAAACTCTAATAAAGACATTTGGGGGCACCTGGATGGCTCAGCTGGTTAAGTGTCTGCTTATGACCCTCATGATCCTGGGGTTCTGGGATCAAACTCCACATCAGGCCCCCTGGGCTCTGTCTCCCTCTGCCCCTCCTCCACTCATGATTGCTCACTCTCTCTCTCTCAAAAAATAAATAAAATCCTAAAAAAAAGAAAGAAAGAAAGAAAGAGAGAGAGAGAGAAAGAAAGAACGAAATTTGAAGACTCTTCTCCAAAATGAAGGAAAGTAATCTCAAATGGAACTTGTGAGATACAAGGAGGAAAGATGAAAAGATAAGTGGTAATTTTTTGTGGGGTTAAAAAGGAGAGAGAAATAAAATACAGAACAATAATATATAAATTGGAAAAAGGGAGTCTTTGATGTTGCTTTTGCTTCCTATTTCACTGAGAGAAGAAGAGCATTATCAAAGAATAATGAATTCAAAGAATTATCAAAGAATACTTACTTGTATATTCATCCAATACTCTTTTTTCTTCTAGCTGACCCTAAAGTTAAACCACTCATGTTCCTTTCTAAAGCCACTCACTTTACTTGTGCTCTAGATCCCACAGCTTGCTTACTCATAGAATAAGTACAGCCATCCTTCCTCTCTCTTTATATCATCACCATTTCCTTCTCTTCTAGAACATTCCTATCAGCATAAAACTTATTTCTTCTATGCTTAAATAAAATCCTCCTTTCAAACAGACCTTCTCTTTCAGATAATGCCCTATTTCTCTGATTACTTTTGCAGCAAAATATCCTTGGAAAAATTCTTCTCTGCTCTGCTTCCATTTCAAAATAAAACCAAACAAATTAAAAAACAAACAAAACAACTACCAAGAGTTGAAATAAGTGTTATAGAAAACAAACAATAGGAAACATTCATAAAACAATGACCAGTACATAATAGGCATTCAGTGAACATTTGTAATTCAAACATTAAACAATTTAGTAGTCAGGATACTTTTTAAACCCTAAAACTTATAAAAAAATATTACCTGTTCTTCCTTTAGTTGAAGATGAATTTTTCAAGTCTCCACTAATACTGGTGACTGTAGCTACATACTTTCGTCCAGGCACCAGGTGAGTAAAAGTGAATTCTTTGGCATCTTTGGGGAGCAACTTGTGGCTGAGTAAGAGGTGTCTGTCAGCTAGTGAAATGATGTATTTCTCCCATTCTGCTACAGGGGTCTGCCACATGAAGCTCAAAGAGGTTTCATTGGCATGTTTGACACGAAGCTGGAGGACAGCCAGGGGGGCTAAGGAAAAAGCAATGGAGACTGCATCATTGACTTGCCTCAGAAACACTCAAGAATTTCTTAAAGAGAGCTGTTCTCTTCCAACCACAGGAGTGTTCCAGTTCAGCATTTCATTCTGAAAGTGTATGAGCTCTCAGAGGGCTGGGTGGGGGTGGGGGGGACAGCTAATCTCAAAAATTGTGTGTGTGTGTGTGTTTTTTTTTTCTAAAGATTTTACTTATTTATTTGAGAGAGAGGCAGTGAGAGAGAGCATGAGCGAGGAGAAAGTCAGAGGAAGAAGCAGACTCCCCGTGGAGCTGGGAGCCCGATGCGGGACTCGATCCCGGGACTCTGGGATCATGACCTGAGCCGAAGGCAGTCGTCCAACCAACTGAGCCACCCAGACGTCCCTGTGTGTGTGTGTTTTTAAAAGATTTTATTTTTAAGTAATCTCTACACACCCAACGTGGGGCTTGAACTCACAGCCAAGAGGTCAAGAGTTACATGCTTCACTGACTGAGTCAGCCAGGCACACCAAATTTTGTTTATATAACCTATCCAGAAAGGAGGATTCAAAAGAATACACTGGAAAATGCTTTCCTGGGTCATTTATTTTTGACCACATATTACCTCCAGTGTTTCTTTCTTTCTTTTTTTTTTTTAAAGATTTTATTTATTTATTTATTTTTTAAAAATATTTTATTTATTTATTTGACAGAGACAGATATCAGAGAGAGAATTCAAGCAGGGGGAGTAGAGAGGGAGAAGCAGGCTTCCCGTCGATCAGGGAGCCCGATGTGGGGCTCGATCCCAGGACCCTGGGATCATGATCCGAGCCAACGGCAGACACTTAATGATTGAGCCACCCAGGCGCCCCAAGATTTTATTTATTTACTTGACAGACAGAGATCACAAGTACGCAGAGGCAGGCAGAGAGAGAGAGAGGAGGAAGCAGGCTCCCCGCAGAACAGAGCGCCCAATGTGGGGCTTGATCCCAGGACCCTGGGATCATGACCTGAGCCGAAGGCAGAGGCTTTAACCCACTGAGCCACCCAGGCGCCCCTGAGTGTTTATTTCTTCATATGAATTCTATGATATGAAAATACTTAATTCAATCATATCATCCACAAAACCTCTGAGAAAGGTCCACATTTGACTATATAGATGAAATTAGGAGTATTTTTTAACCCTGTTAGATTGGAAAGACAAAGTGCTTCCCTTTATCTCTGGGTTCCCAACTTTCTCTGGAGCATTTCTGAGAAGTGGACACCGGTGTATCCATGAAAGGGAAAATAATAATAGTATAGCTGGCAAGCAAGAATAGTATCTGATTAAAGGCTCCCATTATCCAAAGAATTGAAATTGTTTCCATTTCTCTAAAAGGTTTCATTACAATTTCTAGGACACATTGCTAAGAGTAAAGTACTAGTCACATAAAACAACAGGGAAACAAAATTATGGAAGAACAAAGTGTGTAAAATTATATTGATTTCTACATTAAAGAACTTTTCTGTAATTCTGTTCTAATTGAGTCCTGAAATCTGTATCTTCCTTCTTTAATATATTGAAATCAATTGGATTGTTACATCAAAGCCTACTTCAACTAACCTTATTCACCTAGAGGTACAGTTTAAGAAAAGTTCTCCTGATAATTATGCCAACTGCTGAGAGCCCCTACTGTTTCTAGACAGTATTCCAAGTTATTTTAGGTGAATGAGATAAAATATGGGAAAGGACATAGATACTTGTTCTGTAAAATGCTGAAATGAGCTTGGTTTAAGCTTAAATAGGTCTCTGATCATTATCTAAGGGATACTAATATTTAGATATGACTGGAGGACCCAGTTGGCAAGCTAAGGATATCTTGATCTTCTTTGACATTCTTCTAAGAAGAACATTGAATCAAAGTAGTTATTTCCTTATCATCAGGCAAGACTAAGAGAGAAGATATTTGAATTTCACTCCAAGTATGGAGTATTCCATGTCATAGGAATGTTGAATTTGGAAGGACAATTCTCTTATTTGAAAGTTGAGCAAGCAGGCTCAGAGGGGTTGTGACTTCCCCAAGGAATTACAGTGTAGTGGTGTCAGAATACCAAGACCCATGTCTCAGGATCCTCATTCTCTTCTACCCTAAAATCCAAATATATTCTACTTCCCTTTAATAACCTTTCTTTGGACCATGAAATTCCCTCATTAGTCAACATTAGGTCAAAGCAATAGTTTTCTAACAGTGATCACTAGCAACTATCTTCTTTTGTGGGAAGGATTCTCCGATTGTTTTCTTCTTATTCTTTTGGTGTTTAAAATGTCTTTCTTTTCATAAAATAATGGATTTATTAGTGGAACCAATTTTTAATGTTCTAATTTGACAAAATTAAACATTACCAAAATTAATTCAGTCTAAAAGTCTATAATATCTCAAATTCAGGGAACATGGTTGGGGGGTCGGGGGGAAGGCATTGGGTTACTTGGGAGAGGGACCAAGTTAAGGTTCCAATGTCGTTAACACCTTTGTATTTGCTTACCTGTCCTGCCTTGGGAGCGCGTAGAATTCCTCAGATTTCCACTCTCAACAGTGACTTCTACTTCATACTGTCTTCCCGGTATGATCCCCAAATTATCTATGGTATAGAGTGTCTCCTCCTTTCCCAGGGTGATGTTGAGCAGCACCACAGAATCATTGAAGAGTAGGATACGATACTGCTCCCAGTCTCCAGCAGGGGGCGACCAGCTCACTACTAGGGACCTTATCGAACCATTGCTGTTTACCTCCAGGTTCCCAACTTTGTCTGGAACTAAACGGTGAAATGATGTCAAAAAGGAGATTCTAAAAACCAAAAGTAAGGATACTGATTCACTTTTCATGGGCAACAGTAGATAAGAGACCTAATAACTGCAGTTCAAAACATTTCTATTTGTGGATTGCAAATGAGTATTCTTTCCTCATTTTGGAGACATCAGACACTCAAGAAATATATGCTAATATCATCTTAGTAATAATATATCAGTAATGGATCTTCTGTAACTCTGTTAATAACCTAGCAATATGACTGCTGTGTTTTATTGACTGCACACCCGCCCTAGAGACAATATTGATGTTGCCTCTAATGATATTGGCATTGATGGATGTGGTGTCTTTTTGTAGAGACACTGCATGTCGTGGTCATGAAAGAGTCCTTTCTTTATCAACTGACAAGATTAATCTTCTTGCAAGGTAGCTCTGGTCCAATTATTCATTTGCTTAAAAGCATGCAAGGTCTCTCCATGAATTACAGAATAAAACATCAAATCCTGGGTCTGGCATCTGTAGCTTTCCCAAATCAGACCCCATATCCTTCTGGTCTTAATTCTGACTAGTCCCTGCAGCCACCCACCCTGCTTCTGCACTCTCTCCCATACTGGCCTCCAGGTGCATGTTCTGCAGACCTGTAAATATACTGGGCCCTTCTTCCTCCATGCCTTTGCTTATACTACTCCTTCCACCTCAAATGCCCTTCCCTCTTTGCCCTCTTCCCTTGCCAAGAGCCTCACAATTTTTAGGTCCAGTTAAAACCCATTTCCTCCAAAAAGTTCTTACTGGTCTTCTGAACAAGAATTTTGCTCTCTTGTTTTTCTGACCATATGGCTCTTACTTGGAATCTCTAACAGCACAAAGAATGGACCCTGGAATTAAACACTCTGGTTTAAGTGCCAACCCCACCATTCACTGGCTAGATGACTATGAACAAGTTATTTGAGCTCTCTGAATTATCTCTAAAATTATGATAATAACAGAACCTCTCTCATGATAATGGTATCAAGTGTTTGGTTAGTGTCTGATACATGGCAACACCAATGCAATTACTCTTATTAAAGTATACTGTTTTTATTTTTTGTGTGTATAGTCTACATTTGTCTGATAAAAATATAACTTCCTTAAAAGCAATGGTTGGCAAGGTAAATATTTCAGGCTTTCCAGGCCACATATGGTCTCTGTCTCATATTTATCTTTCTTTTTCCCTTTAAAAAAAAAAAACCTTTTATATGTAAAAACCACTCTTAGCTTGGGGCTACACAAATACAGGTTACAGGCCATATTTGGCAAAGGGTGTAGTTTGCGGAACTCTCTGACATTTTAACAACTTCCCAACCTCATAGCACAGTAATTTATACATAGAAGGCACTGGATAAATATTTAGTGACATAAATTAATAAAATCATTTGTGGAAAACATGGTTAAGCGTAACTGGCTCTCACTATAGGAGTTAATCAGAAATATTTTATTCCTTAGTATCAAAGCTAATGCATTTACACTACTTAAGTGGTGTGACATGAAATAGCACAGGGCAGAGCCAGTTTATGCACACCATTCAGGAAGCACTCCAAACACATTTGCTTAAATAACTCAAATGAATGCAATTAACCTTCTGTTTCACTCTGTATAGGGGGCTCTGGCCCATGGGCAACCTTAGTCATGTAGACTACATTTCCCGAGTTGGAAAAGGAGTCTTCCTTATAGCTTATTTTGTTCTAAGATGGATCAGAGAGTGATCTGGGCAACGAAGGAATATTCTGGAGCCCTACACTCACCTGTTCTGCCCACTGCCGTCTTCTGAGCAGACAATTCACCAGAGACACAGCTGACGGTAACTTGATAAAGACGTCCAGGGGTTAAGTCTTTAAATTGGGTTTCAGTAACCTGGGGTGCTAATGTCCTGGATTCTTTGAGAGTCCCTTGGTGAAACAGGGTAATGTTGTAGGAATCCACATTACCGGAAGGTCTTTGCCACCTGACTTTTAGAGAGGTCAAGGTGCCATCATTTGTCACCTTTAGATTTGAGACCTCCATGGGGGCTAAGTAGAAGAAAGGAAAAGACATGTTAACTCAGGACACAGTACCTGTCTTATTAGGGCCAAATTTTGACCTGTATTTTAGTCCCTACAAGATTCACACCCTGCTCAGAAGAAAACAACAACTTCATAAGCAAAAAGAATACTGCAAAATCAAAGAAAGGCTGTCTGACTAGTGGGAAGAGCATAAACATGGGAGTCAGGAGACTGGATTCTGGCTCAGACCCGACCATTAGTCAGCTGGGCAACCCTGGACATCTCTGTCTATCTCACTGAGCCTAGGGATCCTTACCGGCAAATGAGGTCTTGGAATGCTCAGAGAAGTCTGTCATCTGCCTGATTTCTTCCCACCTTTATGTAGTTAATAATAGCAAGTACATAGTAAATAATAAATAGATTGGTCAACACACTGGCTATCACAAAATTTTGCATGCTAAAAATATTTTATCTTTCATATAAAATCATGATAAAGTTATAGCTCAAGAGTTGTGTCATTATATCATCAAAAGAAAAAGGAAACAAGATGAAACCAGAGGGGACACAAACCATAAGAAATTCTTATCTCAGGAAACAAACTGAGGGTCGCTGGAGGGGAGGGGATTGGAGGGATGGGGTGGCCAGGTGATGGACATTGGGGAGGCTATGTGTTATGGTGAGTGCTGTGAATTCTGTTAAGACTGATGAGTCACAGACCTGTACCCCTGAAGCAAATAATATATTATATGTTAATTTAAAAAAAGAAAAAGAAAATGATTACAAAAGAAAGACACTTCAGTGACTATTTCTTCTACCTCTTGGCTATGTCACAATTTTGGGCTTCACTAATAGCAAAATAAAAATATTTCATTTTAAAAATGGGCACAGCACACTGTTTTGCATAGGCCAGTGAGAAGTGTAAATTGCCCTTGCTATACATAAAGAAGCCTTCAGATATAAGGTACTTTTTAGGTGCCTGGGTGGCTCAGTCAGTTAAGCCTCTGCCTTCAGCCAGGTCATGTTCCCAGGGTCCTGGGATCAAGCCCCGCACTGGGATCCCTGATCAGTGGGGAGCCTGCCTCTCTCTCTACCTCTGATCCTCCACACTATTCATGCTTGCTTTCTCTCAAGTAAATAAATAAGTTATTTAAAAAAAAGATATAAGGTACTTTAAAAAAAGTATTTTTATTTATTTATTTATTTATTTATTTATTTATTTATTTTTAAGCCATCTCTATACCCAAGATGGGGCTTAAATCCACAACCCTGAGATCAAGAGTCACATATTCCAACATCTGAGCCATCCAGGTGCCCCAACATACATGGTACATTTTTGTTGGGAATGGCTGTACATCTCTGAGGTGTGATATGAAGATATGTAAGTGTATAAGTGCCCCCCAAATATCTTTCCCATCAATGTCTTGTAGTTCTAAGAGCTCCCCCTGCCAGAGTAATTTATAAGGCTCTATATACTTAGAAGTTTCTCTTAAAATCAGATAGCTTACTGAGAGAGGGAATTTATTAACACATTAGACCCATCAGAAGCATTAGAATCTACTAGAATGTAAGTTCCATAAGGACAAAGACTTGGACCTTCTTGGGTGCTATTATATCCACGATGCCTAGCACACAGTTTATACTCAGTAGATAATGAATGAATGTGGACATGAATTATTCATGTCCACATTCATTTAGCACGGATTAGTTTCTCCAGCTATATTAGCCTGTGAGAACAGCTCCTGTAGTATTGGGTCTCAGGACATGTTTTGTTGGATACAGGGTTTAAGAAATGGCTGTTTCATAGGACCAGGTCTTCGTATAGTACTGAGAAAAGTAATCTTGGCTCATGGTAAGTGATGTCACAAAGGCAATGGATGCTTATTTAAGAGAAGGAAGTAGGAATCCTTATCAAAAAGGTCAGAATACTAAAAAGATAAGGTAAGATTATATCAGTGGTAACTTTGCCATTTCAGGCTGGTCTAAAATTTGGAATACAAAGGAGTCCCTCTTCCTCTGAACAGAAAAGTGGGACTATCTTAAGGGACTTCTATAATGTATGAATTTCAATTTGTCTCATATTCAAATAACTTAATAAGCCATGGTTATTAAACATTTTCTTGATGTGAGCTTTACTTTGTTCAGCTAGTTAGGGGCACTTACCTGTCCTGGCCAGTTTCCATCTGTAGTTTTGCAGTCCTGCAGCCTCGGTCACAATGGTAAGGTTGTAGAGGCGGCCAGGGGTCAGTCCATGAAAACTGCAGGAAGTAGTATGTTTGTCTATGACACTGCCCTGAACTAGGATGTCTTTATCCATCAGCATCAGCTGGTATCTTTCCACATTGCCAGAGCCATGGGACCAGGAAATCAGAAGGGAATTGGTTTTTGCTGAAATATTGATATCTTTCACTGGGGATGGCACTAGAAAATAAAATGCATTTCCAAAGGGTCATTCATAATTCCCTTCAAAAAGACATAGACATGTTTAATTCAAAATCACACATTCATGGATGCTTCTCTGTACATCTAATTTGTGTAATAAGTAATGACAATGGCACTCTTGAAATTTCACTGGAATCTGAATTTAATGCTCTTTTCAAAGTCCACGCCCAAAGATACATCATAGTTTATTTGTCTCTCTCCCCCACTTAACAGGAAGTAAGGTAATTTTTGCCAATTAACTATGATGTGGCAGAGCATCAAAGAGAAAAAAAAAAAAGGGAAGATGAAAACCAGAAAGATAGCAATAAATTGGGTGAGAAAATGAGAGGAGAGAGCATGACCGGAAGGACAGTACTACCCGGAAGGAGGTGAAGTGTGTCACTGATATCGGGATGGGTGGGTGCGAGCAAAAACTTGTTCCAGGTGTAGGAATATTTAGGAAACATCATGACTTGATGTTACGAAAAAAGTATACAAAGGAGGAAAACGCTTAAACATAAGTTTTGTGGCACAACTCAGAAAAGGAGGCAGAAAATGCTGTTGCTAAGATTTGAGTTGGGAGGGTCATTAGGAAACATCTATTTCACTTTGGAGAAAATTCCAGTCCCAGAGAAGTCCCAGAACTTGTTTGAAATCACCCAGCAAGCCAGCTGCACAGCCACATCTTCTTATTTTTCGTCTACTCTTCCCACTGTACTGCATAACATTTGTCTGTCTATCTACCTACCTATCTGTCAGCTTTGGTCTGGGGGCATTCTTATTTCTATCTCTTCAATTTTAATGTAACTCCAAAAGGAGCCTAGACGATTAAATACTCAACTATCTGTAAGCAGGTCTTACCTGTTGATCCATTAGTATAAATTGTAGGGGAACGTTTTTCTCCAGAAAAAGCTGTGATGGCAATATTGTATTTATTACCAGCAGTGAGGTTAAAAAATGTATGTCCATTCCATGAAGCACTCTCTTGAATTTGGGTCTCCTGTATCTTTTGGTTATTGTCAAACAACTGCATCTCATACCAGGTGACTTTTCCAGAAGAAGGAGTCCACCAAACATGCAAGCTGGTTGAAGTAGTCTTCTCTTCACTGACTTCAAACTTAGCCGGAGGTAAAGGATCTGTGAGGCCAAATCCAGAAAGAGAACATGGCTTGAAGACTTTTGCAAATATATGATAGTTTGCTGGAACCCAGGTTCATTTTCCTTAAAAACTTTAAGAATCTGCTGCCTGTGAAACAAATTGGTATTTCCTCCACTTTTAAACTTACCGTTTCGTTTAAAAAAGAAATCCACTTAGCTACTAGTCATATAAACTTCTTTTTCTAATAAAAACGTTTTTTGTTAGGACAGTTCTGAGCTTAGAATTCCAAGTAAGGTTATATTTTCGTTGGCTTGCAAGTTTAGGACTTTTCACACACTGACAAACATCCAGGGCTATGGCTGGATAAATACCAAAAATCTCAACAGAAAATACAGATATTCAGAACAAATTTTGAAATTGGTACTGAACTTTTTCTTTTTTAGGTTGTGGATTTGGGGGGTTAAGAATATATCACTTTAGGTTGTTTTTAAATATCAGAAACCCACCAAAGATAGAGACTTGATTATGAACCTAACCTAGGTTTGCTCATCAAAATGAATTCTCCCAACAGGTGGAATTCCTTACGTCCTTAGATTTTCTCAACTTGAGTTCCGGGACATTTTGGAGCTGTTGAAGCCTCTAGAGAGGGTACGAGGGGTTGGTCTTCACCCAGATGTTCACTTAGATTCAACTGTCATGGGTGAGTTTGAGGAGTCCCATTTCCCATTTCCCATGCATGGAATCTTCACTGTGGAACTTGAAATAGGATGAACAGCACGTCCCTGGGGTAGGAAATAAGTCA
Organism: Mellivora capensis; assembly: GCA_004024625.1. Lineage (NCBI taxonomy): Eukaryota > Metazoa > Chordata > Mammalia > Carnivora > Mustelidae > Mellivora > Mellivora capensis. The sequence goes on from PISX010000959.1 coordinate 12,325, forward strand.
GCAGTGTTTAGGGATCAGCCATTCTATGATGCAGTAGGACCATGAGAGAAGTAAGTCTCTCCCTACCCTGAATGCAGGGAAGGACAACATTGAGAGGTATTTACATAGGAGGAATTTTCAGAAATCCAACCTGGTTCTTGATCTAGAAAATCAGATCGAGATATCGGAGGCTAAAACTCAAAGCTAGGTCAGATGTTTTCGTGGCATGGCTCTAGAGATCTCAGTTCTTATCCACATCTTGGTAAATTATATTTTGCTCACGAAATAGCTTCAGATTCTAGATCTTCTTAGAACAGTATATGTTTTAAGAAGGTGCTTGCTTGTGATGAACATCCATACAAATAAGAGCAACGTAACCTTATTCTGTATTAAAAAGGTGTCTATGGCCAGCCAGCTCCTGAGATTATCTTTGGGTCACCTATAGACACCGTCCAGAAGCTAAATACAGCCTCTGGTCAATCTAATGTCTTTTTTTTGTATGTTTTTGCTGTGACTTATAGGAGTACATCCTGCAAAAAGCACACAAGCCGCATGACATTTCATAATATAGGAACTAATAATAATATAAATGTCAGCTGACAAGGAAGCCAAGACAGCAGTAACTCGGAGAGCTCACAGTGCAAGGTGTGTGGTTTATACCTTAGCGCAGCAGAACTTCATGGGCAGAGTGTAAGCTCTGTTGTCCGACAGCCTGGGGCTGAGTCTGGCTCTCAGTCGCATAGCTGTGTACTTCAGGCAATGCCTTAAGCCCTCTGCACCGCCGCTGTCTCATCTTTGCAATGCAGTTAATACCACTATCTATTTGGCAAGATATTTATGAAGATAACGTTGTTTTATCTAGAGCTTAGAACAGCCACCAGAACAGTGTCTGGCACATAGCAGGTGTTAGCTACTGTTGTTGTTATTATTTCTGTAAACAGGAGGCAGTCCTGTCAAGGAAGCAGGGAAATGTCTAGGTGAGAGTGTGGGCTTTGGGGTCAGACAGAACTCAGTTCAAGTCCTCGGCTCCATCCTGGGTCAGTCACAAGACTTTGGACAAGTTACTTAACCTCTCTAAGCCTCCACTTTCCCCTCTGTCTGGGAGTATCATATAATCATATCTATATTCTTGGATGTTTGAGGAAGTGTAGAGAGGATTTTACCTGGCATAAATGGGCACTCAGTAATATAAACTCATGTTGTCTCCTTGAGCACAAAAAAAGTTTCCTCTGGATCACTGACAAAATGGAGGCAGAAGTGGAATATAATTTTTCTAAAGCTAAACTAGTAGCCTTAATTGCCTTCTTCGTTAAAAGAAAACACAAAAACTTGATAAAAACTTATCATTTTATTCCCATGACCTAACTTTCTAACTATTAAGATAAAATTAAAAATTCCCAAGATGATTCTCATTTATAGGTTCTTGCAGAAAAACAGAATTTTTTTTTTCTGGTAATATCATTTAAATTTTCTATTCTGCATCCTAGTCTGTAATTAAGGACATCATCATAAAAAGAAAGAACATAATTTCACAGAAAGTTTTTTTGTTGCCTGGCGAGAAAAAGATACTTCACTACCATGAGACTCTAATAGCGGCCAAAACTCAAGAACAACCTTGTCATAGCCAACTGAGATGACACATTTTTGCTGAAGAGGCATTTTAAGGACAAGGATGGGAGGGACCGCTGCTTTCCAGTGATAGCTCAAACGGGATCAATACCGTCATCGATGTCTACAAGCCAGATATAATAGTATATCTGGTATATAATCTGATATACAATGGTATATCTGGTATACAAGCCAGAAAATAATGGTATGGTCAGTATAATCTAAACCACATGTAATCTACAAAATATAAGCTATAGAAAATGAATTTTAAGGTTGCGTGCATAGAGGGTGAAGTTCAGAAATGCAGACTTTATCTAATCTCTCTGAGCCAGAAAACAAAACAGTCAATCCTTTGTACATCCGCTAGAACAAAGGAACAATGAGCCTGGGAAGTGCCTGGGCCGCGAGAACCTGCACTGGAAACAAACACTTAAAACCCCATTTATACTGCGATAAAGTTCTGTGCTGGCACTTGTCCACTACTGCTACAAATGTTGCAGAAGTTACATGGTTTTCAGACTTCTTTTCAATCTAAGCCCAAGGAAAACTCTGCTGTATTCACAGAAAATTTCCAATATTTTCTTAGAAACAGATCAGGTCCTTCCAAAAGGGGTGCGAATTTCATGTATATATACAAATGAATTTCATATATCTCTATATCTATTTGAAGGCAAAAGAGAGAGATTTCTGATGCCTTTCAAAATGTAGTGATATGTATGTAATCTTTTGCTCATATGACAGGTTGCACCTAATTAGAAAACCCTACCTGACTTATATAATTCATCGCCATGCCTACTGGTGTCAATGCCCACAGGTGCATTTATAGCCTTCCTGATTTTTCCATGTATCACTCTGTAACTAGTGAAGTTCGATAAACTACAAGAATTGTGGAAAACCATAAATCAGTGATTTAATCTCAATCAATATATCAAAATGTATCATTAGCCATAAATTTGAGACATCTTTGTTTACACTTCTCAGTTTCAGACAAACCTGGAATGTGGAATGCAAAATGTAAAGTTCTGTGGTACTCATCTTCTAGATGTCAATGAATCCACCAGTATCAGGAAGCCTGACAATTTCATAAGTGATCTTGATGTCAAGCTCATTTTTCTGTTCTTCGAGGAAAAGATGAAGTTTAGCTAAATTTCTGAACCAAAATGAATTCTTCTTTGTTTCCCTTTTTAAAAAATGGGACTTAGAAAGAAGGAGAAATTCATATATATAAAATGCAAGTAACAAGTAATATCTGCATAAAAAAATTCTTTTGTATGGCCACTAACACATTATTATTTATTGATATAGGAATTTCCAGTGTTTAGAATTTGAGATGATAATATTTATTTTGAAAATAAATTCAAACTTTTAATGACTGCAGGTCATCCATGAGCTAATGCCAAAGCTTTTCTCCCAGTCATGAGAGCATCACAGTATATCTATGTAGGATCTGATAGTTTACAATGAGTTTTCTCAGTTGGAATAGGTCAGAGACATGAAATGACTCACTTAGGTCATGTATGTAATGAGTAGTATAACTGAGATTCTAACACCTGGCTGCAAGTTCCTTCTATCACATCTTAGCTGTCCCAGGGTGGATGTTGTCTTGAATGCATGTTCAGTGTAATAAAAAAAACACTCAAATCAGATTTTTATGGAAAATAATAGGTAAATTTACAGAATTTTCATCTGATGTTTAGACTACTGCAGCCAAGATAAAATGAATAATGAAACTAATCGTGCCTAAATCTAATTCTGTGGCTGTGAAAGTTACTCTGATTTTTTTTTTTTAATCTTTTCTTGACTCTTCCTTTTGCTTCCCTAATCTGTCTTTACCTGAGATCCCACTGCCTTATGTCTGAACTGCTCCCAGAGTTTTCTGGGTGTCTTCCTTATTTTCTCCCTTTCTTCTACTGTTAGCAAATAACCTCTTTGTACATCTTCCCCAATACCATCCTTGTCCTTCTTACAGAACCAAGATCTTTCTGTGAGATGAAGTCTAAGTTTCTCCGTAGGCACTCACGGTCACCTGAAATAGGATATTAGTCCCCACCCCACCCACCCACACACACACACAACTTATCTTTCATCACTAACTCTAGGCTAATGACAGGGCCCATTTCTGTATCTCTACAGAAACTGGGATACTATTCTAGTTAAAAGCAGGGAAGCTAGGAGTCCAGAAGCTGCATTTTTGTAGCACTCTACATAGAATGGAATGAACATCAACTATTCACACAAAACAATTGGGAATTTTCTCATGGAAATCAAAGTAAGTGTCGAGCAAGGCCACAAACAGGTTTTTGTTTGTTTGTTTGTTTTGGGAGTTTTTTGGGGGGGCTGGTGAAGATTTTTGAAAACAAGAAAGAACAAAATGACAAAGCAATTGCTCACAATCTGCAATCAATTAAATGCATTTATAGAGGGATAATTTTCTTTTACTTTGGGATTGTGGCTGTTTGATTACAGGTGGCTTCCTGACTTATTTTAAGATGATGTACTCTATTGTGATAATTCATCAGAGTAACATGCATTTGATTTATTGACTTTGTACACTAGATATGAAGTTCAAGTAGTAATGAACTTTCCAAATTTTAATACCCCCAAAAGGGAAATTCAAGCAGATTCCACAGAAATTTGCATCATCATTCACAGCTGTGTAGGGAGCCACGTTACTCTGAGGGTCACAATCTTTGGCCCTGGGTCCATAAGTCGTGGATGCTCTTCTGAGAATTTACAGTCTACTCAGACACTTGAGATATATGGAGGAAAGCTAAACAAAAAATGAATTATCAGGGAGGCTGACTCTGATGTCTGACTAGACGTGGGTCCAGATCCCATCGCTGTCACTTAGAGTCATGATTAAGCAAGTTGTTGGAACTCCATGCTGCTGTTTCCTCCTCTGTAACAGCACCCCCTACACAGAGTTGTAAGCGTTAAGAGGGAAATGGTAAGCATAGCCTGCGCCCAAGCTGAGTAAAGGGCAGTTGGTGCTCACGCTGCTGCTGTTCTAGCTGTTCAGAGGAACGCAGGCCAGCAACGAGCTAAATGTGCAAATGACAGTACAGACAAAAGGTTGATATCCAGGATCTATAAAGAACTTCTCAAACTCAACACACACAAAACAGATAATTATATCCAAAAATGGGCAGAAGATATGAACAGACACTTCTCCAATGAAGACATACAAATGGCTACTAGACACATGAAAAAATGTTCATCATCACTAGCCATCAGGGAGATTCAAATTAAAACCACATTGAGATACCACCTCACACCAGCTAGAATGGCCAAAATTAGCAAGACAGGAAACAACGTGTGTTGGACAGGATTTGGAGAAAGGGGAACCCTCTTAAACTGTTGGTGGGAATGCAGGTTGGTGCAGCCACTTTGGAGAACAGTGTGGAGATTCCTCAAGAAATTAAAAATAGAGCTACCCTATGACCCTGCAATTGCACTACTGGGTATTTACCCCAAAGATACAGATGTGGTGAAAAGAAGGGCCATCTGTACCCCAATGTTTATAGCAGCAATGGCCATGGTCACCAAACTGTGGAAAGAATCAAGATGCCCTTCAACAGATGAATGGATAAGGAAGATGTGGTCCATATACACTATGGAGTATTATGCCTCCATCAGAAAGGATGAATACCCAACTTTTGTAGCAACATGGACGGGACTGGAAGAGATTATGCTGAGTGAAATAAGTCAAGCAGAGAGAGTCAATTATCATATGGTTTCAGTTAGTTGTGGAGCATAACAAATAACATGGAGGACATGGGGAGATGGAGAGAAGGGAGTTGAGGGAAATTGGAAGGGGAGGTGAACCATGGACTCTGACTCCAGACTATGGACTATGAAAAACAACCTGAGGTGTTTTGAAGGGGTGGGGGGTGGGAGGTTAGGGGAGCCAGGTGGTGGGTATTAAGGAGGGCACGTATTACATGGAGCACTGGGTGTGGTACAAAAACAATGAATACTGTTATGCTGAAAAGAAATTAAAATAAATAAATAAATAAAGGTGCCAATGGACAATGACAGCAAAGGGCTAAGGTCTCAGAGGCTGGCTTCACGAAGGACTGGAATTTGAGCACGTTTGGGAGGTCAAAGTGGGGAGTCTGAAGTCAGAGAAAGAAGGGGTGTTACAGAGTGAGAAGCAGGTGAAGCTAAAGCACTTCTAGTGAACATTAGAGGGGCAGGTGGGACCGACAGCCCATGGCGGCTTTAACCCCGCCATCCCCAGGACAGCTTTCAGGAGCCCCACTCCAATTCTTCGATATTAACAAGTGAGGCTTTCTCAATATTGCCTAAAGTGCTGCATAAATGCCACAGAAAAAGAAGTCCCTTGGCCTCTCCTCTGCAGAAATTCATGATCCTTCTAAGCCTTATTGTTAATTTAGGTATAGAGTGATATTGCGGTTATGTGAAAAATAATTCTTATCTTTTCAAAATGCATATTGAAATATGTATAAATGAAATCAAATGATGGCTTGGATTGCATCAAAATGATAGAGGGTTTGGGATGCCTGGGTGGCTCAGTTGGTTGGACGACTGCCTTCGGCTCAGGTCGTGGTCCCGGAGACCCGGGATCGAGTCCCGCATCGGGCTCTCAGCTCCACGGGGAGTCTGCTTCTCCCTCTGACCTTCTCCTCGCTCATGCTCTCTCACTGTCTCTCTCTCAAACAAATAAATAAAATCTTTAAAAAAAATGATAGAGGGTGGGCGGATGGGTGGAGATACAGAAGAAATAAGACTGGCTATCAGTTGGTACTGTTAAAGGTGGGTGACTAGTACATGGTAGTTAATTATACTATTCTGTTTCCTTTTTTACGTGTCGGAGTTTTTCCACATAAAAGTAAGGAAAGCAAAACCAAAACCAAAAATTCCTGGAAATCTATATGCAAAACTATCTTGTTAACTTTATTTGCATATTATATGTTTAGGGGCATATATTCATCTTCATTGATATACATTCATACAAACAGAATGGGCTTGATTTCCCCTATAAAATCAGAAAGGTGTTAGTATTATCCTTTATCCCCTAGGGGGATTCCAGCACATTGATGTCTGGAAATGGAAGGTGAAAAAATTATTCTTTGTTTTTCTCTTATTCTATCTGGACAAATAAGACTTTATGTCTTTCTTGGTAACCTATAGAATGCCATGCTCACCCAAAGAAGTCAGACTGATAGGAGAAGCTTCCCAAGCACTCAAAAGATCAACCTCAGAGAACTAGGTTGGTTCATTCCACATTCATAGCTTAGCTTGACCTTAGAATTTCTGAAACGAGTAGACTGCCAATGGCTGATTGCTAAATATTGAAATCATCACCAAAAGTTCCACACAATTGAAAATCAATAGCTGCTTAAAATTTCTTCACTCTAAAACACATTTAATCATTATTCCATTTTTGTGTAGGGTAAGGATACATAGATTTAAGGCATTTTGTAATATATTTTTTCTTCTTTAAAAGTTGACTTGAAAAGTAGGAACAAAATATCACATGGTAATTTGAAAGAACTAATATCAACTTAAAAATTATATCTTTTCTGCAGAATAGTGGAAAGAATTGGAGCTGAGCCAGAAACCCAGGATTCAAATTCTGGTTCTATTATACACTAGCTGTGTGATTTGTGATTAGTTAATTCTCATGAATATCAATCTTATCTCCAACCTGAAAGTAATAATAGTAAACTCACTGTGCACATAGTATGTGACAAACACGATTCTAGAATTTATATGTGAACCAAATAAAATCGCAAAATGATCCTATGAAGTAGACATTCTATTTATTATCATCCCCATTTTATAAGTTAGGAAACAGGCCTAGAGAAGTTAGTAACTTGCTTGGCTAGTAAGTGTTGGAGGCGGCTGCTTCTAGATTTGAGCTCTCAACCATTACACAACCTGCCCCTTCACAATAATCCCTAAATATAAAATCAGACAATATATGGTCAATATAATATGTATTTTATAGTCTTACCTACTAAATAAAGTAGGTGGACCTATTTTAGATACAATCAAAGCACAAGACAAATATTAGAGTATTCGTTCCTTCCTGGTTAAGGTAATACTCTTCGGTATTACAGATCTAGCCATGCATAAAGAGGAAGGCTACCAGAATCTTAATGCCAATGAATGATAGAAAACCTTTGTCAATAGCTCTTAAACTTCACTGTTTATTGATTCACTGTGATATTTGTTTAAAATCTGATACCCCAGCTTCCACTCTTTCTAAATTCGTTACATGTGGGGTAGAAGCCAATAATATATGCTTTTATAAGAAGTTCTGCCAAATATTTTGAGGCAAGTAGCTTACAGACATTATTGAGAAGTGCTGGCTTGTGTTTAAAGCTCTGTAAGTATATGGGCTGAATTGTGCCCCTCTAAAATTCATATATTAAAGCCCTAAACCCCCAGTACCTCAGAATGGGACTGTATTTGGAGATAAGGCCTTTAAAAAGAGGTAATGGTGTTAAATTGAGGTTTTTAGGGTGGGCCTTTATCCAATGACTGGTGTCCTTCTAGAACACAGACAACATAGGGGAATGAACATTAGAGAATCCTCAGAGAAAAAGCTGCTGACACCTTGATCTGGGACTTCTAGCCTCCAGAATTGTGAGAAAATAAAGTTCTGTTATTTAAGTCACTTGGTCTAGTATTGTCATGGAAGCCCGAGTAAACTAATTCAATAAGTAACATTTTGAAGTAGAAATCAGAGCTGATACGGTAACTTGGTAACTAATGCTTCTAAAGTGCTTTTTTGTTTTTTGTTTGTTTTGTTGGTGGTGGTTGTTGTTGTTGTTAAAGATAAAGGAATTAGCCACATTAAAAGAGCTAATTTTTTTCACTCTTTGTTGTAGGCTGATTACTAAGTAGCTAAAACTAACAAGAAGGGATATGCTATTAAGATAGTCTGCCCCTAAGTGAAGTTCTTTACTACCAGACTATTGCCCTGGGTTTTATAACGTACCTATAACCCAAGGAGAATAGATCATATTTTTAGAATACATATATTCCCCCACTGAAATGTTCACTTTATTCATTCATATCTATCCATCCACCCATTCATTAGCTATTCATTCATCCATCTCTACTTAATTAATATTTATTGAATACCATGTGTGAGATGCCATTTTTTTAAACGGTTTTATTTATTCATTTGACAGACAGAGGTCACAAGTAGGCAGAGAGCCAGGCCGAGAGAGGGTGAGGGAAGCAGGCTCCCTGCTGAGCAGAAAGCCCAATGCGGCTGGATCCCAAGACCCTGAGAACAGGACATGAGCTGAAGGCAGAGGCTTTAACCCACTGAGCCCCAGGTGCCCTGAGATGTCATTTTAGATATTGGAAAGCTACTTCTTTTTTGTGGGAAGATAAAAGCCCCCCAAAAGTTCTAAATGAAAACTCTAAGGTTTCATTTAAACAAACTCAAGTGTCCTTAGGATGAATTCAAGTACGGAAATAAATGAAGTGGTCCGGGGGATTCCAGTGAATTGGTATCTAAAAGGAGAGAAACTACAACTTAGCTCTAGAGAATTCCAGGCAGAGTGGTCCAGCTCTGACAAATCTTCCAATATTTTAGGGGAACCCATAAATCTGGTACTTACGTGAAATTTCCGTGTTTAATGCTGGTAAAAATCATCTGGATTTTTCGCAAATATTATGTGAGCCAGACAAAACATATAAGTTAGATACCTAGCTAGACACCCCAAGGGGTTACAAGTTTGCAGCCCCCACTTAGACTTGGAGGACACAGTGTTAGAAAAGTGTTGGAGTTCTTCAATATTGTCTTCATTATTTGATTTCCAATGAATTCATGACTAGATAATTTGACTTTCAAATTATTTTTGTTCACAACTAATTAATTTGGCATGGCATATAGGAGGCAGGACAAGGTCTTCCTCCAGGAAAGAAGTGGGAAAGCTCTGTCCCCACCTTCATCATGAACTTCCCTCCCCTCTGTACAGACTGTAAGGACAGGGACCGTGCTCTGTTCCTCATTCTTACAAGGACACCAGTTACCACCTGGCATAATTCCCTGCAGTATCCATGCTTGGTGAATGTTAGCTGAATCCATGTATGTTTTTTCAATTCTGGTTTCAAATCTGGAGTGAAACTGATTGTTGCTAAAATAGTTCCCATGTAGTTAAAAATTTTTTTAATATTTTAGGCCATGTCTACATGACAATAAATTAACTGAATTTTAGACAATTTATCAGGAAAAACAATCTGACAATTCACACTTGGAATGATACAGAGATAATCTAATCAACTGCTGTATCTCTAGTCTAATCATGTCTTGCTCTCATTCTCTTTTATTCTAGACCGACAAGACAGGCAAAATGGAATAGTAAAGTACAATACATTTTGAATAACTTTTTTTGTTTGAAGTTATATCTCAGACTTAATATTTTACTACTAGTTGGTCCTACTTTACTAAGAGTAAAACGTGATTTGCAGAGTTCATCTTTGTAGCCTAGCTAATTAGAGAAATACTAGTACTTTCTCTCATCTAAATGAAAAATTCACATGTGTCCTTAAAATAAAGAAAGCACTAAAGAACAAAGAACAAATAACAACCATCTCCCCAGAAAATTCCTCCCTGAAACATTTTAAAAATATCTTAATTTAGGGACGCCTGGGTGGCTCAGTTGGTTGGACGACTGCCTTAGGCTCAGGTCATGATCCCGGAGACCCAGGATCGAGTCCCGCATCAGGCTCCCAGCTCCACGGGGAGTCTGCTTCTCCCTCTGACCTTCTCCTCGCTCATGCTCTCTCACTGCCTCTCTCTCAAATAAATAAATAAAATCTTAAAAAAAAATCTTAATTTAAAAAATGTTTATTTGAATAAAATTATTTTTAGAATATAGGGGATCCTAAGCATTATATCATCATACAAATAAGTGTGGGGGAAAATATCATTATACAACCATCACCTACAAATCTCATCCTTCACAATATCACGGAGCTCATAGAATTTGTGGTGAAAAGTATATTTGTGAGACTGTAAAAAGCAACTCTTTAAGAAAAATGTTGAAAACCTGAATGCTGATGAAGCCTTTTTTTAACTCAACATAGTCAATAAAATGCAAATATTTCTTACATTTCACAAACGTCTTTGGACTTGGAACACCTACGTGCATAATTACACTTGGAGCGCATTCTAACTAGTAACACCCACGGTGAGTCCTTTTCCTATTTTTAAAAACAGTTCTGCCCCATTCAACAGACACCTTAACAAATGCAATGAACACATCTGGAAGTTCTATGTCATAAATTTCACAGCATTAACAATCTGAGTGTTCACAAAACTATCCTCACGTACCAAAAGACCACCAGCTTTATGACTAAAAAGCTAACCACTTCAACTTCTGTGAAATGTTCTAATTATGCGGTTGATTTCAGTCTCTCTTTGATTCCATATAAAAACATAACCAAATTCTTCACAAGTGGTGTTTCTTTTCAATTTAAGTTCCTGCAAAACTCAGAAATTATCTCAGAGTTTCATCTGAAGTCAGCCAAGGGATGTAATTGGGCGTTCTTAATATTTCTCCAAAAAAAAAGAGAGAGAGAGAGAGAGAGAATGAATATTTGATTGACTTGTTCCATGAACCCAGCTTCATTTCCTGACTCTGCTGTAGCTGTCCTGAGAACTGAATGTTCTCAGACCTTTTTAAAGAATGATAGCTAAGGAAGTCACCTTGGTTTGGGTTGAACATGAAATAGTAGTAAGGACAATACATTTCTAAAATCTGACTTCCAGAATTTTTCTGTGACACTTGACTTTCTGAGTAGAAGTATAGTTTCACTATTGCAACGAGTAAAGATAATGTTAAAAGAAGACCTATGAAGTCACAAAACATCAAAGTTGTTAGAGAATTTAGAGCACATATAAAGGGTAGCTGATAGGAATAATGAGGTGAGAGTATGACAGTCCCCCACCTAGGTGGTTGGCATTTGGTAAGAACTTGGACGTGAACGGCCAAGTCTGACCCTCTTGTTTTATAGACAAGAAAACTGAGGCAGGAAAGACAAACTCTTCCTATGTACACACGGAAGGGTTTACCAAAACTGTAAAGAAAATAAGTGACTTAAAGTTCAGAGTAACCAAAGGACCATCTCTGATATTACGCTGTTTTAGTTACTCAACTTACACAAATTAATTTTCATGCCCTCATTTGAAGGGACTTTTCAAATTTTCCCCTATGAATGGCTCTATTCTATTCCTGAAGATTTTATGTCCTAGTTCCAAAAATAAAACTAAGTTGAGGAAAGGCATATCCCTAATCATTGCACTTCCATTATTTATTCTAAAAACATTTATTAATATATTCCAGGGCTTGACAATTTAATGTGATGGAAGCTCAAACCACATCATTTTAACAAATTTAACAAACTCCCTCCACAGCCCACAGCTCCTCTCTGCTGCACTCCCCCTTCCAAGAGTTAGTCCACTGTCTTCCCCGCTAAGGAAATCTCTAAAAGTCAACCAAGCTGCTTCTGGCCAGAACTGAGGAAACTAGAAATCTTGGTCAATATTTATCTTCACAGGTATTTTTACCTTTATTTTTTTGTATGTCTGGAACTCAAATGAAACACCAGTGTGAAAAGGCAGGGCTCAGCCCAGAGTGGGCTGACTGTCCCATTGCACCTGTCACCCCTTACCTGTTTGCAAGACCACAGTTCTCTCTTCTCCATCCAGAGACACAATCCTGAAGTTATAGGTGGTTCCCGCTTGCAAATCCTTGGGGTAACATCCGTAGGTGGTGTTGTCTATCCGCGTGGGGTGGCACCATGCGACCCCGGACGTGTCACTGCTATAGATGAGGCTGAAGTTACAGGGTGACCCCAAAGTTCTCCACTGGAGAGACGCGGACCGGCTGAAGACCTTGGACTCCGTCAGGGTGAAGTTACATCTCACTGGCTCCCCCAGTCCAGTCTGCAAAGGAACAAGAGGCAGCTGAAGCCCAGTCGAGACCGCCCAGGGACTTGTCCACAGCAAGGTCCCCAAGCCGCCTCCTCAGTCCTCACTCCCAGCCCCAGCCCAGCCCTCTGCCCTCCAGCCAGAGGAAAGACCCGCGGAGGAGGTGGGTGGCAACTTTCTCCCTGGCCGCTCTTTCTCGGGAGCAGCGGGAGGGAAGGCAGGCGGCTTTGTGCCTTCGACAGTAGGATGAGCTGTCAGTCCGGCCCGGGGCTCAGAAGAGGGCCTTTCTTCTCAAGAGAGAGGAGGAAATTCGGCCATCTCACTCTGCAAACCACAACCCAGGCGACCCGACAGCCGAGCGGGAGTTCGGTGGTCGGCAGGCAGGGGCGCGTCGGCCCGCCACCTCTCTCGGGCCTCTCACCTGCAGCAGGCTCAGCGCGGTCCACAAGGCCAGCCCCGCTCCATGGCTCAGCATCGCGCTCAGCGGGCGCCCGCCAGACTCAGCAGAGGGGCTGGGGCGCGGGGCGGCCGCGACGGCCCGCGCGGGGGCCACCTGTTGCGCGCGCTCAGCGCGGCCCGCGGGCGCACAGCGCTTCCCTCCTGGAGGGCGACGCGCAGGGGCCGCCGCGGTCGCTGTCGCCGCCGCCGCCGCTGCCGCTGCTGCTGCCGCCCCGGGCGGGCTGCGGACGCGAGAGGCGGCGGGGGCAGGCAGCGCGCCGCCCTTCCCACGCTGCCATGCTGACCCGCGCTGCCTCGCCCCGGGCCCCGGCCGCGGACTTCCGCAATCAAAAGGCAATTTCCTCGTCTCCCGGCAAAGGAACAATGCGCCGGCGAGGGAGGGAGCCCCGAGGAGCCAACGCCTGAGGCTGCCAAGGGGCCCGCGGCGGGCCGCGCTGCCCCCGCTGCACCGCGCCGCCGCCTCCCTGGCCGGGGGGTCCCGTCCGGGCCCACCCGGCTCTGCCTCCTCCTCCTCTCCCGCGACTTTCACTTTTTCCCACTCGGTGGTCCTCGCCACCCCCCGCCGCACCCCCTGCAGTCGGAGCCGCAATCAGTACTGGCTCCTCTCACTTTCCAGCCCCCCCACCCCCTTCCCCCTCCACACCCAGCGCCTCCCCTCCCTGTCTTCCTTCCTATCTTCCTCATCTGCTTTCTCCAGGGCCTCTTTTCCCAGGATTAAACTTGACCACAGCAGATTTCCCTAGGTCGCCTCAGTCCTTCCTGAAGACTTTTATTAGAGAGTGCTTTTGCCCTTCTCACCTCAAAGCATTCATTTGGCCCATTGCACATCGCCCTGACACCAGCAAGAGAAAAGGACCCCCAAAGGATCTTGTTCCTTGTCAACTTGACCTTTATTTTTCTCTGCCATTCACTTTCCCCTCTCTCTTGTATAGAGGTCCTTGTCCTCCCTAAATCTTATGCAAATGGTGCTGACCAAGAACAAAGGTAATCACGGCCAGTTGTACAACCCACAAAGCGAATTGCAGAGCAGTTTCATCCAGTCGTTAATACCATTTCATCCGTAATTGTCTGAGCAATATAAGAAAGCTGTAAAACTCTCCTTTGAGGAAAATACGATTGATGGCTCAGTTCCCACACCTATTACAAAAACCGGAATTTACTCAGTTTTCAGCACTAACTATATAGCTTTTTAGCAACTGTCTCAGTACCTGAATCATCACGTATCTGAAAATGGATTTGAAAAGGGTTCCTAATAACCAAAGAGCAAAAGTGTTTAATTGTACACAGGTGATACAAGCAAAATATTGCAACAACTTTTTATAGTGCTCGATTGCTTTTCTTGGGTGTCTTCCCTGACAACTGCCAGAAGAGATGAGATTTTTACACATTTTAGTTTTCAAACCCGAATTCTCTGGAGCTAAATCAACGTGACGAATGTCATAGTCCCTTCTTTTGCAGATACTCTACAGAAAGCTATAGTATCAACTTCTATATAAACTGTATCTACTTTGAGGATAAGCAGAAAAGGGTGAAAATTGTTTTGATCCTTTTAGAAGACATGTTTTTAAGAAATCTTTTAAAGAAAAAATGAAATTTCTATCCCTTCAGGGATCCTATGGGCTTTAAATTGGCAGCCAGACCAGAGATCCCAAATCTCCTTTTCAAGTTACCAAATGCTCAAAGGTCAAACCTGAACCATGTGTATTTCTGGGAAGACAGAATCTTTCCTATTTCCCTGCCCAGATGACTTGCCTTCCAAGAGAGCTTTTCTCCCCTTCTGTATTTTGCCCCCAAGTTCAATGGCTTTTCACAGCCTGACACGCCTCTGCAGCATCAGAGGTGGTTCCTCTCCTCACTCCATTGTATCCAGGCTGCCTTCTAGCCTTACAGGGGTCTTTTTGCAGTTTCGTTCCTTTTCGACATTCATGATCTTTCTCTTTTCTTGCTGTATTCTGAAAACAATGTGGTTTCCGGTCTGTCAAACTGGAATTACACCACTCTGAATACTTCCCAGAATAAATAAAGTCACAGATGTGAAAGCACCTTTTGTAAACATTTACGTGCTGTGCAGGTGTTGGTTTACCTGGTCATAGATTACATCCCCATCACATTTTTTTTCTCTTTTGAATTCATCCATCATGTAGGTTGCACTTTTCTAGCTTCTGCTGTCTCTCTTTTGCTTTGTCTTTTCCATTGAGGTTTATAGAATTTTCTCATAAATTGACCCGCACACTTGATATCTTCTCACCCAAATATATAAATACTCGTTTCTGTCCTTTGCCCAAATCCTCAATAAATCCTATCTCCCCCAAGTTTTGCCGACCATCTTTTCTTTTTCTTTTTCAACACTACATGCCACAACCTATTGTACGCTATAAATTCATCTAAAAATTATACTTCATTTTCAACATACTGTCTAACGTTCTTCCTATAATCCTTCCTTCGATGCCGGAAAAAAGGCAAAACTTGTGAAGGCCTAATTAAATAAGGCGACAACAAAAAATCCTTACAACACGGTTTAGATTATTCTAGGTTATTAGCAATGATCTGCTAATAATGCCCTTGGAAATAGGAATTAGGAAAAGAAGAAATGATTTCCTTAAATAAGGTTCTTTTATTTTTGGTCTATCAGACACATATATTTAGAATCATGTGTTGTCATTTATTTTACTATTGATGTATATGAAGAATCATGGCAATGTGTGAAGGAAAGGCCCAGTAGTGGTCATAGACATTTCTTTTCCAAAGTTATATAACCCCTAGTTTTTTTTCCTGGAGAATCTTAAGGCTTACAGGAGAGGTCCCCCCCAAATTAGTGGGTCCTAAGTAGCCCATAGGGATTCACACAGTATGAAACGATGAGGAAAAGTTCAAACTCAGGCTCTTATTGATTACGTTTTTCTTTTTAAAGAGCACATAATAATATGAGAAATTAGAGAGAACTGTAACAGATTCGAGGCAGTTTGAGGACTGGGGAAAGTTGCCAGATACTGTTTTTTCCTATGAGGAGTATTTGAAATTACTGTACAAAGTATAAATAAATTGATTCATTTTTCTTCTTTGTTCTCATCTTTGTTTGGAATTCCTCGACTTCTTTTGAACCTATTTATGCTGCATCACCACACTGAGTGTGCTTTGGCTATTGCCTTCCAGGAATTTGGGACCAGCGACAACCACTTCTCTTTGCCACAAGGAAACCCATCCCAGGCTGCGTGGGAGGGGTAGGGCTGCTTCTGATTAGACCTAGTGGACAGACAGCTGCCTTTTAAACAAATTGTCATTAGCAATTAATTGTTATAATTTACATAGTCATAAATTATGAATTCATGGATGAACACAGATGTTGAATGATAAACAATGGGTCCTCAGGGGTCCAGGGGCCACACTTTCAGAACTGCTACTGTAGATCAGGATTTGAGCTGGGTGTGGGAAATGTTATGAGGAGGAGGGGAGGGCAGAGTAGATTGCTCAAGTTATTGGTTAATCCAAACTCCTCACCCATGCTCTAAAAAGCCTTTCACGGCTTGTCCTCTCTTCTTCTTGCCTCCTATGCTCCAGTGGCCTGGATCTGATAACTCATTTGCTCATTCACTCAGAAAATATTGACTGCACACCTACTGTGTGCCCGGGGTTTGGAGACACCCAAACACAGAACTGATTTTTTCCTGCCTCCGGGCCTTTATACCTGCCTTTTCATCTTCTTGGACCACTCCTCCCCGGATTCTGTTTGGTTATCTTCCTTTCAGTCTTTAGGTCTCAGCTTCAACACACCCCTATGGGGCCAGACCTCTTCTGACCACACAAGGAAAAAGTGTCCTTTTATTATTATTCATGCCAGCAATACATTTGTTTAATTCAGAGCATTAATGACACTGGGTAATTATATAATGCCTTATACACTTGTGACTGCCTGCCTTTCCCAAGCAGATGGAGAATTCTCTTAGGGCAATCTTGTTCTTCTTGCATAGAGCTTGGCATAAGAGTTTCAACAAACATTTGCTGAACGAATGGATGAATGAAGAAAGGAAGGGAGGCAGGAAGGAATCTTCGTACCTGCTCAGTAAATATCGTCATGTGGATACTCAAAACAAGTCCTTGTAAACATGTTCTTGCTGGATGCCTCAAATATCATCTTGGAAGGAAGGGAGGAAAAGAGAAGAGGAAAAAAGGAGAAAGGGTAAAGAAACCAAAGAAGAGAAGATTGATTTGGAAGAGAAGGAGTTGGGAAAAGATATGAGGGGGAGGGAAGATATAAGGAGGAAAAGAGAGTGGGGAGGAAGTCCTATCCTTCCGCATGGTGGTTCTCAAAGTGCAGCAGCAGCATCTTCTGAGAACTTGCCAGAAATGTAAATTCTAGTCCTTATCACCACCCAAGAGATTAACAATGCTATGGTGGAGCCATTTTAAAAAAACAAACTAACCCTGCCACCAGATATCATTTTTTATTAACGAGAGTTAATAATGTCTTATTGTTCTTTTTCTTTTAAATTCTGAGCTCTCTGGTTACAAGGAGCTGGGAAAGTGATTTAGAAGGTCTTAAACTATTTTAGAATGTGTCAAATAAGTAAATTGGTGATATATAATAATATATTTCATATAATATATATGCATATTTATGTTATATAAAATATATTTTTTCTATTACATATATTTAGAACAAACTTTATATTTTTAACTTCTCAACAAAAATAAAATGTGGATGCTAAAGGAAAAAGGATCAATATGCAACAGACTTAATAAATATTAGATGACAGGTCAATTCTGATGCTTTTTTCTTCGAGGAAGTACTTTTGTCACGAGACACTCATGTGTGTTTCCCCAGATATTGTTAAAAGGAAGAAAGTCTAGCAATCAGGGAATGTGTCCATTAAAAAGGACTATAAGATGATGAATCCTTTCTTAAGTTTTGTTTTGTTTTTAAAGATTTTATTTATTTATTAGAGATTACAAGCAGGCAGAGAGACAGGCAGAGAGAGAGGAGGAAGCAGGCTCCCCGCTGAGCAGAGAGCCCAAAGCCATGCTGGGCTTAATCCCAGGACTCTGAGATCATGACCTGAGCTGAAGGCAGAGGCTTTAACCCACTGAGCCACCCAGGCGCCCATCCTTTCTTAAGTTTTAATTCAGATTGGCTCAATAGTGAATTAGGACAGAAATGAATACATTTTAACTAGGAGGTGTCATGCATTTAAAAAGAGGTGCCTTAAAATTTAAGGGGAGGTAATTTTGGTAAGAGGCTTTTTTTTTTTTTTTTTAAAGGACCGTGACTATCCTCTTTTGTGTTTACCATTTTTGGGAAACTTATATTTCAAGGACTTTCTCTAGCCTTCTAGGTCATTAACTTCCTAGGTCATAGATCTCCAGGAAAATGGAAATAATATATGCATGGGGGGGGGGTAGGAGTTGTAAGGATTAAATGACAAGGTCGGTGTTGTGTAAAGCATGGTCCTTGGCTAAATGATGCAACACATGTTAGATACTACAATTATTTTTGGCAATAATATTATATGAATACAAATATATCATGGATGGCAGGCATGCCGTAATGCTAGAGCATGAAGTCCATGGATATGAGAATGCTTTTCTGAGAACAATCGAATGATAACAAATTAGCGTGCCTTTCTGTCTCGTACCCAAGAGGAACTCTTCAGTAGAGGAGTACAAAAGACATCCAAGGGCTGCTCTAGCTGGTGGCCATGCCCAGGTTTTTTTAAGTCCTGGAAGTGGGGGCCGGATATGCCTCTAGCACTAGGCTCCACCATCTCTCTCAGCGGACACATCTCCAAGGTTTCCTGATATTTCTTTCTACACCAGTTTTTCATCCTCTTCCCTCCCCTAGGTGGTTGTTGTTACTGGTTTCTTTCTTTTTAATCTAGAGGAAAAGGGCTTCGCATAGTGTTTGTCATAGCTTTGTCACCCTACACAGATGAATGTCTTAAAACTAGGTGTGACCATAAACTAATCACCCTTTCAACCTCAGCTGCTTCTGCTCCTGCTTCTTAGTCCCCACCACCCCACCGCCAGAAACCATGTGGCCTCAAATGCAGGTGGAGTCTAGGTGTCAAGGCACCCTGGGGCTATGTGGGCGTGGCCGCTTCACATTCCGGTTTCAGGAACTAGCTCCTGCTTTCCACTGGAGTCCAAACCCTACCGTGGTAGACAGACAAATCATGGCTAACACTGGCTCTCAAGGAAAGGAAAACAAAAACAAATAAACAAATAAATGATCACCTATTTCATCTGCCTTCAAAAGTGATGATTGGAGGGTGGAGACTCTGTCCTCTTTTTTTTTTTTTCTGGGTACCACTGTTGCTAGTGCATTATTTCCCATGATTCTCTGAAGGTCACAAACACAGGGCTCAGTTTCTGACCAGCACGCTTGCCTTTTCTGGATTTTATAGTGTGACCTTAACATTGTTTTGAAAAGACTAGAATACTTGGCTAATGTTAAGAACAACAGGTTTTACATTAAAAAAAAATCTGGACTTTGGTTTTTCTTAAACAAATCAAGAGATAGAGACTTGTTGGGTCCACATTCTTGCCTGCTACTTCCCTACAGCTCCCCCACCCCACAGCACCTCCTTCTCTGCTGGGGGAGCGAGGCAGAGCATCCTGTAGTCCCCTGGATGTTGGGGCTGATGGTGATCAAAGTGGAAGATCAAAGTTTCTTATCATGTTTTACAATAATGTAATGATAAAACTGGTCGCCTAGATTATAAACCTCGTGAAGGAAAGAGCCCGTGTATCTTCATTATCTAACCCACACCCCCAGGTTGTGGAGACTCAGTGTCTACTTTCTATTGACAGAGGAAACATCCATAGCCCCACCACTAAACAAGGGCATGACTAAGTGTTTGTAAATCTGAAACACAATGTCATTCTTTAGCTCTCCAATGCAGACCCGGAACCCTTAGCATCACAGAATCCAAGAATACCTAGTATTTAAGCCTTGGGATAAACTAGTGACCAGTCAGCCCCTGATCCAAATGGACAGACCCTGTCTACTCCGTCAAAGAGCTAATGCTTCTCCAATGATCAGGAGGTCACTTAATTCAGACCGCTAGGGTCAACACTCTTAGCAAAGTGTTGTCTCCACAGCTGTGCTGTTCTGGACCACAAAGACAGCAATAGAGCAAACACAAAAGTTAACAGACGCACAGACGAAGGGCAAGCACCTGGCAAAGCTCTACCTACGACTGTACTTCCTGGCCAACATCTGTTAGAAATCCAAAACAGAAGAGATTCAAAGAAAAAGAGGTACCTTCCATGTAGTTCCCAAACAGAAGTTTACCTGGTTGCGATCTCATTTGGATCTAGCAATGGGAGTTGTGGGGTTTTTTTTTAATAGATTTTATTTTATTTTACTTTAAACAACTTTATTTATTTATTTATCAGAGAGAGCACAAGCAGGGGGAGAGGCAGGTAGAGGGAGAAGCAGGCTCCGCACTGAGCAAGGAGCCCTATGTGGGGCTCAATCCCGGGACCCTGGGATCATGAGCTGAGTTGAAGGCAGATGCTTAAGCAACTGAGCCACCCAGGCGTCCGGGTGCTGGGAGTTTTCTGTTGCCAGCTCCCCCAAAGTGTGGGAAGAGTAGAAAGGATTTTTACTTTAAAGACACAGCACTGGAATTCATAGCACTTCCCCTTTCAGTTGTTATTGTGTGTGTGGAATACGTGGGTGCAGTCGCTAGGCAGCTGGGCGACGTTCCAGAGATTCAAAGCACTTGTCTCTTGTAGAGCTCTTTAGCTTATCTTCAGACTTACCAACTGGCTCCTCCGCCAGCTCTGACTCTTGGCTTTACTTCTTTTTTTGCAAACTCATCATCATTTCTTTCACGGTGTTTGCTTTCCTCGTCCTCTGCCCCCATCTTCTCGCCCTTTTGTCCTTGAACAAGACAGACAGGTCTCGGGTCGGAGCCGCTGGTCTATCCCTAACACAGGAGCATCCCTTGGATTCTACCCTCTAAAAGCCCATTAAGCAAACTACTCTTTTTATTTTTAACATTTTTTATTTTTTCAAATTTACACATTGTAAGAGTTGTACAGAAGGCTTCTATATACCCTTACCCAGACCAACTAATTCTGTTGTTGTTGTTTTAACATTTCCCCATATTCATTTTCTCCTTCTCTCCATATATACTGCTTTTACCTGAACTAAACTTTCAGAGTTGGTCGCGTATATCCTGAGTTAAGCGTGTCATCTCAGTGAAGTTATCAAATTCATAAAATTCCCAATTGTTAAAATACTTTAATCCACAATCTATGTTTCAATTTTGTTATTTGTCTCAATAACGTCCTTTTCAGCGTTTGGGGTTTTTTTTGTTGTTGTTGTTTGTTTTTGTTTTTTTGTGTTTTTTTCCTCCCCAGTAAAGATCCAGCTTAGGGTCCTCTATTGCATTTCATTGTCAAGTCTCTTAATCTTCTTTAATCTGGATTAAATTCCAATTCCAATTCCTCAGCCTTTTGAAATGATGCTTGTGACATTGACCTTTTTGAAGGGTAAGGGTCAGTTATTTCTATAATGTTGTCCTCCGTTTGCATTTGTCAGATATTTCCTTGCAATTCAATTCGGATTATACCTCTCCAGTAGGACTTTTCCCCTTCTCTTGTGGTGCTCATTCTAACAAGCTGATTATTCAGTTATTCTCCGAGGGATTGCAAAACTAATCACGTATTACAATCAAGGGGGAGATTTTGACACCCTTAGGTGCTGAGGTCCTGTGTTAGTAAATGCTGATTCAGTAGGACTGAGGCAGAATTTTAGAATCTGTATCTTTAAAACTCTTCCCAGGTGATTCTGATGTATGTAAGGCCAGGGCTGAGAGCCATAGATTTTCTAGGTCAATTAGCACATCCTCCCTTTCTCCTTTGATATCATTTTCCCCTTTCTTTGCTATTTTCCCCTGCTGCATCAGCCCTTATCTATTCAGGGAAACCAAGGTGCCAGAGAAATCCTGGAGAGTTAAGGAGCACGTGTCAATGCACATGTTCTGTTTCATGGTTGCATTTCTATGTACATGATTTCTATTGTGACAAAATATGAACATAGTTTTTTGTGCACACAAAATAGAAAGCAATGCAGATCATAATGAAAAGAAAAGCAAGGAAAAGAAATATCCTTGAGATTTTAAATCTGGTGGGCTTCAAATTCAAATGAATTATAGACCCTATTATTCTATTGGCACATGGCAATCCCCGTTAGCTGGCAAACTAGAAAACTCTCCATCAGAATTAGGCTTGAATGATGCTAAGTTATAAATTAGGGTCTTTAGGAACACATCCCTTCCATAAGTTACTACTCCCTAGAATGACCTTTCTGCCCGTCAGCAGTCTCAGAAACTGCTTGTATTGTATCCTGAGCACACTAGACAATCTAGTAAGAGTCCTTGGTCATGAGGCATGATTAGGGAATGGTTTTCGGGTTCTGTCTTTCGTTTTTTTGTCTTTGTTTTGTTATTTGCTATATCTTTGCACTTCTCCCTCCGGGTAAAGGGGGAGTATTGTCCTCTCTTCAGTTTTGGCCACAGAATAGTGGTGGCAGCGGGACACCTCCCCTCTAGACTTGAAGTAACACAATAAAGGGGATCACCCCAGACTTGAGGGAGGTAGGAGGAGGTGGGGATTTTCTGCGTTTGCCTTGTTACTTATTTGGAGTCTCACAGCGGCCGTGATCTCTTTGAAGGCCTAATGGAAGGAAACACAGAAGTGTTCAGGCCAGAACAGCACCACAATGGCCATTCATGATGGAGGAAATGTGATCCCTCTCCCAGGCCAGGGCCTGGCAGGGTGGGGAGGAAGGAGGTGTGCCTTCCAACAAGATTCATGGATCTTTAGCAGAGTCTGAACCAACCGGGAACATTTTTTCTTTTTTTTTTTTAAATCGTGTTCAACATGGTAGCCCTCTCAAGGCATTTTCGTTGGGTGATGTCAGCTTATCTGGTTCTTACAGCTCGGTGAAGCAGGGAGGGCGGGAATGATGAAGCAGAAACAAGAAGCTGGTGTTAATGGTTATCATGAGCAGCTACTTGTCACGTGTGGCCAATGGCCCACGCACTCAATCCAATGGAAATCCTCACGTGGTATTACGAGGCAGCGTACCCTTAGTTAGCCTTATTTTAAAGAGGAAGCAAGGGACGCCTGGGTGGCTCAGTTGGTTAAGCAGCTGCCTTCGGCTCAGGTCATGATCCCAGTGTCCTGGGATCGAGTCCCACATCGGGCTCCTTGCTCCGCAGGGAGCCTGCTTCCCCCTCTGCCTCTGCCTGCCACTCTGCCTGCCTGTGCTCGCTCTCTCTCTGACAAATAAATAAATTAAAAAAAAAAAAGAGGAAGCAATTATGACCGGAGTCGAATAACTAGTAGATGCCATCCCCAGGATTTAAGCCAGGTTCCTGTGACATGGGAGCCCTAGCCCTTACCATTATATCACACCATCTCCATCACGGTCACATGGCTGAGAGGGGGCCCAGATTGGACTTCTCTTCAGAGTCCACTACTCAAACAACAGATAGAGGCGGGTCAGATTTTGAAGCTAAAGTGAAGTCCAAAGTCCACCCTCTATTCCTTTGGAGACCACTTCATACGGATTCTTCCTCCTGCCCCCCATGGCTCAGGTCCCCCAGTAGACTAACTTCCTGCTGCCTCCAGCCCTGCCTGTCTCACCTTGCCCACGGTGAATGGCTGGACTACACGGGCACACTTCTGACACCTACATCTGGCTTCATCTGCAAGGAGGCCATTGCACAAAGACTCAGTTTATCTTAGTGGGGATGGTATACGGGGAGGCCTGGCTAAGAGTGTGCATGGGGCTGGAATCCAGCCCATGTCCTATTACAATGTCTTGTGCATTCATGGTGGAACTGCCTGCTTGGAAACATCCTTTACTAATTACCATAAAGACCCTGGGTTCTAGCTGCCATTCCCTATCTGCCCAGGCTCCGCTTTAATCAAACCAGCTCCCATTCCTTACAGAATACACCCTCTGGGAAGGAACAGCAGGAGGCTGTGATTAGATAAATTAATTTCCACTACTTGATTATTGAACTTCTGTAGCATCCTGACCCACCCCCTCATAACACAACGTACCAAAGTGCCATCAGTGGTGGGAAACAAAGGCATCTAGAACTCAATGAGGGAGACGTTATTGGTCAGGGACCAAATTTTCTGGGTCAGTGGTTCTTAAACTTCAAGGGCATCTGTGTGACTTGGAGGTCTTGTTAAAACAGGGATTTCTGGGTCCTACACCCAGAGTTTGTGATTTAGTAGGTCTAAATTCTGGGTCTGGAGTCCATACTTTGAGAACAACTGATCTAGATATTTCCTAACTCACATGGTAGACAAACTTCAGGTTTCACCAACTTTGTCCCTGTAAAGACACACACGGCCACATAATACAATCATCATGATAAAGATAACAACACTAGCTAACAGTAACCACACAGAGGTTTCCAGCACTGCTAGGCACGTGACTGCTGTTAGATGATTTAATTCGTGTCCAGGGTGAGGGAGAGAGAGCAATGGAAAGAGAGAGGGAGAGGGTTAATTTTGAAGCTACCTACTGACCCAAGTCTACAACCTTCCAAAGGCAGACCCCTCACATTGGCAGGTGAGAATGTGAAGAACGAGGGGAAAAGAAAAAAGTAGGGGAAAATCTGCTCCAAAAGGGTCAACTAGGACAACTTTGCAGTAGCATTACTAGTAATTGTTTCAAATTAGGTCCTCATTGGTATTTGCCTTCATTAACAGGAGTTCTAGGTGAGAGTGTAAAGTGAGCAGGTGTGCAGGGGTGTGTGTGTGTATGTGCGTGTGTGTGTATGTGCGACCTTCTTCTTGATCTACCATTTTCCCTCATTTGACCTTGGGCAAGTTTTTAACCTCTTTAAACTTAGGCTAGGCGTCTGCAAAATAATAATAATTATTGTAACAAAAACAATAATAAATACCATGATAGATTATTTAATGGCTATAGTTTCATTCCACACAATACGTGTGGCCCTTCACAATGTGACTTTGCAGCCTTTCCCATCAAAATGTGAGGTCTGTTTTCCCTACCTTCAAATCTGACCTGGCTGATCCGTGGAATGTGGCAGATGTGATGTGTGATTCTAGAACCTGGGCCTCAAAAGGCTTGTAGCTTCCACCTTTGTCTTCTTGCAGAACTACCCTAAGCCATTATGTAAAGAAGCTGCGGTAGCCTACCAGACGAATAGAGGTTGTGGAGAAGAACAGAGATGCCCCATCCTGCAGCCAGCACTGACTGCTAGTCATGCAAGGAAGGCTATTGTGAATCTTCTAGTTCAGCTTACCCTCCAAGCTAAATGCACCTGCGGGGGTAAGCTCAGGTGAGACCAGCAGAGAAACCACCCAACTAGTCAACAAAATCATGAGAAATAGTAAATTGTCATTTTGTTAAACTAAGTTTTGGGATGGTTTGTTATGCAGTGATGGAAAATGGATACAAATACCCACCTCCCAGAGTAAATCAAAGTGCTTAGCATAGTTTCTGGCACACAAATCTTAGATATTATTTTTATCTCCTAGATTCTCTTCTTTGTAGATACTGCACAGTATCTCTTCATGTCTCATTTCTCATAACTCAGACTGTTGATGAAAGGGAAAGACAAATACATGCCACTTTCCCAGCCCCATGTTCCAACCCCAAGTCATCCTTTGATTGTGAATCTAGAACACTATGGTCACTCCATAAACATTAGTTAGTAATGACATACATAGCATTTCCAAGCATAAAATCAGTATTTTAGTTCTTATTCTTCTCTAGATTTCTATTTCAGGCTAAGTGTTCTAAATTCTACCTCATGGTTACATGTGATGGGAGCCAAAGGAATGACAGATAATTTAATAGAGTCACTAATTAAAATAACAGGTAGGAACTACTGACTATTTCTGGATGAAGACACCATTTGAGAACATGTATTTGAGATCTTCATCAATATACCTTCCATTTCTGTACATGTGAGCATGATTACTTATATGTTATACTGTTATACTGTTGAAGTCTTTTCTACATTCTTAGCAGAGTGCGGGTCCTACATGCAGTGATTTTGACTACATTGTATTATGATTTTATCTATTATTATTCTCACATCTCCCATAATGTCAGGCAAACAGAAAGCACAAAATAAATGAGTACAAAATTGATGATTGGATTAAAGTGATAAGATACCCAAGTTTCTTTAAAATGTAAATTTTAGGTAAGAATTGAAATCACTTTCTAACTCTCCATTCCACCCTATCCCAGTTCCTTCACCTATCCCCTTCCCACTCCTCTACCACTTATTAGGTTACTCTATTCTCTTTTAGGTTTAGTTCAGCTATTCCTTTTGCCAGAAGATATTTCCTGAAACTTCCACACGAGTTTGGCGCCCTGCTTTTGTATTCCATAAGAGCCTGTGTATATTCCTATTTCCTTCAACACCACAACAGATAGTGAGTTCCTTCAGGGCAACAATTTTGTCATTTATCTTTTTGTCTCAGTGAAAGCTAGCAATAACAGCTATTATTTCCTAATGCTTACTAAGGACCAAGTGCTATAGTAAGCATTTTACATGCATTATCTCTCCCACTCCTTGCAAGAGACTTCAGAGATAGAGGTTCCATTTTATAGATGAGGAAACTGAGGCTTAGAGAGTTTAAGTAATTTGCCAAGTCACTGGCTAGTAAGAGGCAGAGTCAGGGATTTGACCTCAAAGATTGAGTCCTCAACCACTCTGTTCTGACACTAGTTAGGTCCTCAAGAAATGTTTGTTTTGAGTTGATGAACATTTTCTGAAGATATTAAATTGAACAGTCATCAATGTCTCTTCCCCTTCTCATAATTTTCTTGGGGGAAAGTTGAAGGGTGATTAAGAGATGAAATGGGGGAGGGTGCCTGAGTAGCTCAGTAGGTTAAAGCCTCTGCCTTCGGCTCAGGTCATGATCCCAGGGTCCTGCGATGGAGCCTGGCATCGGGCTCTCTGCTCAGCAGGGAGCCTGCTTCCCCGCCCCACCGCCTGCCTCTCTGCCTACTTGTGATCTCTGCCGTCAAATAAATAAATAAAATCTTTAATAAAAGAAGATGAAATGGGGGGTGGGAATTAGAAAGGAGAAAAAGGAACTGGAGAAATAGCCCCTGAATGAAACACTATATTATTATGTATTAAACATATTAAACTCTAGATACACACAAACTTTAAAACACTCAGGCAATAAAAAAGTGCATGGCCATTCAACGTGACGATCATACCTGGGCACTGATGGTATATGGGTCATTTGCTACCTAAGGGGTCAACAATTCTACCCACTTCCATACCACTTCAATCGACTCATTTTCCCTGGGCTCCATTACATTCTCCCCATTCATTTTCTCTGCATGGTGCTCTACTCCACTCCACTCCCCACCATTCCATTTCATTCCACTCTCCTCCATTCCATTCCATTTCACTCCATTCCTCTTCATTCCACCCCACTGCACTTCATGCCATCCCACTCTCCCTTCCATTTTGCTTCATTCCATTCCACACTGTTCTTTACCTTTCTACAACAGAACTTTATAATTTATTAAGCACTATGTTCAGATGCTAGAGATGCAAAGTTGAATAAATATAGTTTCTACTTCCCATTCAGATTTTTCCCATCATCACCTGATGACAGACACTGTAACTCACAGCCTAGTTATACTAAAACAATTCAGAATCATCACAGACCAGGTGCTATCTGATAAAAGAAATAACTGACACATATGCTCTTCCAATTATTGAAATAGAGTACCTTTCCAAATTACTTTCAAAGGACAGGCATTTTACCTCCCAAGTGACTTTTCCTCTCCAAATATCTAACTACAGATATTTATAATTGACTTTTACAGAGTAGATGCTCATGCTAAATCAAATGATGATCTAGCAGAGATGCCTTGACTAAAGCACTGGAGTCATGGAAACTGCAATTTTAGAAACTGCCTTTGGAAGGAGCATAGCTTTTACACACTTGCTTCCCAAGACATAGTTAAGATTTTGCCTGAGCTTCAAGGAAAAACTAGGACATGAGTCATGACTTGATGACTACTTGATATGTAGTCATTCTGGTGCCCCATCCGGAAGCTCATAAACATTGCAGTGTATTTCACTTTAGAAAAAGACTAAGGGACGCCTGGGTGGCTCAGTTGGTTAAGCGGCTGCCTTCGGCTCAGGTCATGATCCCAGCGTCCTGGGATTGAGTCCCACATTGGGCTCCTTGCTCAGCGGGAAGCCTGCTTCTCCCTCTGCCTCTGTCTGCCACTCTGACTGCCTGTGCTCTCTCCCTCTCTCTCTGACAAATAAATACATTTTTTTAAAAATTAAAAAAAATTAAAAAAAAAAAGAAAAAGACTAAGAAACAAAACCCCAAACACACCCTGCTCTGTATTTACCATGACCTGATCCTGTAAATCCAGCTCGGGCACTGGGTCATGTGTGTCCTGTAATATGGTGCTAGGTTGACCCAAGGGCTAGTGTGCCTGCACCAGAGATCTGGAGCCCTTGACTCATCCCAGTAGAGCCTGACCACCTCTGGGAACTCTCTCTGTGTATGTTTCACAATGGTTTAATGTAAGCAAAAATGGGAAAATATTTTTGCTAAAAGGCAATCCCTGAGTCTTTAGGCACATATGTTTCTATTATAGTTTTTATTCAGTATGTTTCTTATTTGACGTACTTCATATAGATATCAGTATAGTGATATATGATATATATATCATATGATATATATGATATATATCAGTACAATCTGTGCTTCTTTTTCTATACTGATATATATGCATATAATATACGCTATATCCTTAAAATATACCCTTAATTTTGTGTGTATTAGTTGTGAAAAAAATTATATATATATATATATATATATTTTTTTTTTTTTTCAGATGTAAGTGAATACTCTTACAAACTGATGTTAGAAAATGACATTTTGGGGAAAAAAATGACATTTTGGCTGAGATACATTCAGCCTAAACAAGAAGGTGCTCCAACAAGAAGCATCCAGTTTCAAAATAAGTGGCAAATCTCACTGACATCCATGGCTAGAAGGGCTCAGGAGCTGAAGGTTTAAGGAGAGTACTGTGCTGATTCATGATGGCAATCCCACGTACTAGCTTCCTGCTCTCATTTCCTCCCCACTTTCCAAACCCAGACTGGTCTGAAACCATAATGATCAAACTAGGAGAGGTGGCCAAAAACCTAGGTAGGAAGTGGGAGATTTTGGTCAAGTTCCCTTTCCCGACTTCAAGCCCAAAGGGATGGGGTGACAGGAGAGGAAAGGCTAACATTTAAATTGAATTCAGAGTTTGGGTTACTTCCTGACATAAATATGTTTGTTCATGGATTGAGAATGAGTGTTGGGTTTTGAAGTGATATAAAGAGCATCCAGAAAAGTTGTGAGGCCTTCCTAAATTCTACTCAGAGGCAAGGGGAGCACCACTTCTCAGGGAAGATTTATAGTAAAGGAAAAGTAGAGATAAAAACAAAGTTCCGCAAGTCACTCAATGTAGGTCATGTTTGCTTTGTGATTAATGATGAAGTATGTGCTTACTAGCCAGGAATCATACAATAGCAAGTTCTGCACAAGGCAAAAGAAAGCACCTAAAATAGGTGTTAAGTCTTATGCATAGTGTTGGACTTCTACTTTCTGTCAATTATTTGGTTTATTAGAAAATGACTAAACACTGCCAGATGAAACAGCATTTTTTATTTGCCTTTGCAAATTACACTTTTGGAATTACACTATTATTGCCCCAAATGGTGGCCTAGAACCCTTAGTGGTAAGCAGAACTTCAAACTGAAATACTACTTGAGCAGACTCTACCACCGCATGATCACTGCCCCCCAGCCATTGGACCCATCTGTCCTTTTGTGGCTGCTGAGGTGGAATTGCTATTGTGACTTAGCATATTTGACCATATTCACAAATCAATCATAGATTCCTGAAACTTCCACTGCTTTGTGACTCTTTCCACTCCCTTATGAGCATAAAAGATCGTGACATAGACACAAGGGAATCTGCAAGGTACTGATGTCAATTTCTACTTCCTGTTTTTAGGTTATGCCTAAGACTGTGAACCCTGACTTTGGTTCAGCAATGTGGCCAACCTGCAGGAGTGCAGTTTTGACATCTCAGCCTAATTATCTTTACCTTATAAAGATATAGAGCATTTAGTTCTATCTCAAAGATTTTTTTCATCACCTTAAATGCATTCATGCATCTTAGCAGCTAGGACACAGAGGACCTAACCACCCATTCGAGTAGTGGCATTTCCAGCCGAGCAAATCTTTTCAAGCAATGGACTTTCTGAGACCCTTCCAAGTCACCCTCCATACCCATTCTCCCCTTACCTGTTCCGTGGTGCTGGAGAAGGGCTGACTAGTCCAGGGAACCCAAGGTGTCTCTGTAATTCCGGTCAGCTGCAGATTGGGGTGTTGCCTCTGTCTGCTGTTGTGGCTGGAGCGTTCTGTTGTACTTCTGGCGAAGGCCTCTGTGGTGTTCCTAATAAGGTGTTCCAGGCTATATGGAACTGCATTTAAAGTAGTGGGGATTTGGGGTGGGGCCGTGTTTCTAGTGCTCCTTACTGAAACTTCTGCTCCCAGGACAGCTGAGGTAAAGAAAGGACAGTTGGTAAAATTAGTTTCATGTTTTGTGGGTTCTTCACCTAAAAGCAATTTGACTTTAGGAAAAGAAGACATCTCTCATAACAGGCACGTGGATGCGCTTCAATTACATGAAAAATCAAAGGTCTGGGAGTGTGACGATGCTCATTTGCCCTGTTCAATCCACCCATCCTTTATCCATCTATTGGTATCATAGGGTCAGGGGAGATGTGGAGACTGCTACCAGAAATCCCCAGCTGTGTGTAGAAGAGAGAATTAAATGTACTCTATGAGCATTGAGGGAGTCATAAAATTGGCTTCTGGGGGTCCATGAATCTCGAGAAACTTCCTGCCAAGTCCTGAATATATGTCCATGTATACTTTTCTGCTGTGGGGAACTTTCATAGCTTTCGTTCAACTTCTCAAAGGGGTCATTAAACAAAATACCAGGTTGAGAATCCCAGCTAACAACTTACCTAATGTCGTCATGAAGACTGATGACTCCCAGGAAAATAATGACTTTCTTTTACCACAGCGTAAACTGTTTCTAATCCTAATTGTGTGAGTACTAGATCCTGGGACCGTTGTAGTTTCTAAGCTCCCTGTCTTCTGGAAGGATGGTCAGTTGATTCAAAACTTATGAGCTGGTGGGATTAATTTATAGCTCTACTTTGCAAGACTGAATTGTCCATACTTAAAGATAATTGATTTATGAATTAGCTTCACCTAGCTGTAATTTTAAAATGTGCTCTCTATCGGTTGGGACTCTCGCTAATATGAACTCTCATTCAGTAAACATTGTCAGAGCCAGCATGCCTCACAAGACCCCGGGAGATGCCAGTGCTGGCCCTGATGGTCTCTGGACCACACTTTGTGTACTAGAGAACAATTGTGTAATATGAAGCCCTGGAAAGGTCTGTAAATTATGGGCCAAGGTGGTATGTTTAGATATTCCTGTCAACTCCATTATGTGTCATGGTTTCCTGGGATATAAAATCTTTCCCACTTAGATAACTATAACTTTGAAAAGTTTCTGGTTTACAGACTGGCAGAAAAAAAGGTTTTATTTTTCACTGCTCCTTTAGTGGCTCATTCAACCATTTCTTCTTCTTTTCTTTTTTTTTTTTTTAAGATTTATTTATTTAGAGAGAGAGTGCGAGAGCATGGGGAAGGGGCAGAGAGAGAATGGGAGAGAGAGAATCTCAAGAAGACCCCACCCTGAGCACAGAGCCGACCTGGGCTCCATCTCACGACCCTAAGATCATGACTTGAGCTGAAACCAAGAGTCAGATGTGTAATTGACTGTGCCACCCAGGCGCCCCACAACAATTTCTTAAGGAACTACTATGTGCTGTGAAAGTCCCCTGAAGTAGCTATTAAAGTTTGCCTATCCCTTGTTCTGGTCCACCTTATTGAGCCCTCTTTTGAATCTCATTTATTTCCATTCTGATTTCAATTGACATAATTTATACGATAATGTAGAGGAGGATAAAGCACGAAAAGAGGATGAAAAGAGAAAAGGTATTTTAAAAATTTAGGAAGATGTAAACACCAATAGTTCTCTTAAAGATTAATGAAATAATCATGACTATCAAGCATCTTTTTCTTGAGATGTGAAAGGTCATGTAAACCCTGTATGTGGGGTTGCCAGATTTAGCAAATAAAAATACATGATGTCCAGTTAAACTGGTGTTTCAGATAAAGAACTCATAATTCAGAATAGTTAGTATATCTCAAATGTACAATATTGTAAAGGTTATATTACATATGACATATTATATTGGGAATATATATATACTAAAAAATTGTATCTGAAATTCAAATGTAATCGAAGGTTCTGTACTATATCTGACAATCCTACATGTACATCTACTAGACCTAGACTTTGATAGATTTTTGGACATTCCCACTAGTTTCTGTTTTTTTCCTGTTATTGTGCCCATGTTACCGCTCTGAACATAGACCAGATTTATTTATCCCTAGGCTGTTTTTTTACATGACAAACCCACTTGTTCTATTAGCAATATTCCTTTATGATAAACTCTAAGAAGCAATCTTAATTTTGCAGTCTTAATTGAATTAGGTGCTAGAATGTTCCTTCAAGCAGACATTTGCCTGCCATTGGGACGTAAAAATTTCTGTATGTAGCGATTAGTATTTTGGTTATTTTGGGCTTTGGCCAATGCTGATCCTCTGAGTTGACTACCACTTATGAAAATTTTAGCTTTCAGACTCTCAAAAAAAAATTTAATGATGGGTTAGGACAAAAACAAGCTTCCAAATACATAGCATGTAATTATGTGTCTTAGCATGTCAACCTATGCTTACTTTTCTTCACTAAGGAGCACTTGGTAAGTTCTCATCCTAAGACCTTTTTTTATTAGTCAACTTACATGACTAATTCAATGGATGAAACAGGACTCTCCCAAAACTGGATAAGTGATCAAAACACTCTTGCAATTTCTTCTCTGAATAGCAGAGCTTCTTACCATTACATGCAGCTTTGGAACATCTTATTGAAAAAATTTCAGTCTTCTGTAATTGTCTTTAATTAACCTTCTAAATATATTTTTAAAACACTCCAAATGAAACAAGTCCATTTTCCATTTCAGGCCACTACCTTTTTTTCCAAAGAAAGAACCTACAGAATATCCAAGGCCTGTCCCTCCTCATTTGGTGACTGTGTTTTTAACTTGTGCTATTTAAGAAGCAGGAAAGAAACTTTAGTCTTAACATTCAATTTCCAAAGTCTGTGCATTTTAAAGCAGGGTCTGCAAACTCTGGTAGGCATCAGAATCCCCTTTGGAGCTTCTTAGAAGATTGAAGCCTAGGCTTTTCACTAGATTTGGTGTGGGACCCAGCATCTATATGTCTAAGTTTCTCAATGATTGTAATATACCTCTAACTATAAGGTTTTATCCATATACATGATATGAGCCAAACTGAGTTCTATTCACTCATTACATGGGTAACAAAGGGTTTAAAGTAAATGGAAGGAGAGAAAATCCATTACAGAAATATATAAGGCAACCAAAATACATTAATCTTTTCATCTCCTGAACTCTGTTGAAATGGGTGCTATGAAATTATATTAAAAATAGTAGATCCTTGGATGTTTTGGTATCTACAAAGTCTTCTGTTGTTCTTTAAAAAGGTATATACATTTTACAGTTCATGAAAGAGCAAGATGTGTTTTGACACATGCAAGGAAAAGTTCTTACACAATGGAACAATATGTCGAAGCTATTTTTAAAAAGCTTTATTGTACCATTGCTACCACATTGTTTCCACATTATACATAATTCCTCTTAGAGCACAATTCAAGATAAGGGACACCATCTTGGGTCTGATTTAAAAGATTTTAGCATGGAACTTGTAAATAGCTCACCTATAAGATGATTTGCAATGACTGTACCATATCAGCACCATATTTTGAAAATATATTTTTGAAAAGAAATACATATTTTAGTTTATTAGTTAGTCTATGAATTAGCTCAGATATGATTCATGATAGAAATGTGATTTTTGTAAAATGATAATAAAATACATGACTTGTCAGTTTGTCTCCCTTGAATGACACAAATAACTTTTAGGCATGTTGAAAACCGAATAACTTGAACAGAATTCATTTTGGAGATAGAAAATTTTGACTATATTGGGACTTGCTTTTCTGTAGGAAGATGACAAATATAATATGCCTTTTTAAAGCAGGCAAATAATGTGAAAAAGATATAAGAAGTGAAACAGAAGATGCACTAGAAAAAAGATGATTTATGTATATAGATATTATACATTAACTATATTAAACAAGATGGGGCTAGAATAAATATGAAATGAAATGTATGTGAATTATAAGAGTCTAAATAATTTCTAGAAATAGTAAAAAGAATAACATTTCAGAAAATGCCATCAGTAAAATAAAGCATACATAAAACAAACAGGGTACATATTCAAAATTTGAGAAAGTAAACCAGGAGGTGAAAAGTTTGTGAAAGGAGACACCAAAAATGGAGAATTCGCAAACAGTGGGAGACAGCAGACAAGTCAGAAGTCACTAGAATTTCATTGACTTAGAATATTCAAAAAATATTTTACAGACTTAAAAAAGATCCAAGATTAGAAATAAAGAAAGTAAAATTAACAAATGGAAGTTAACAAAGCATAGAAGGACATCAAAGCAGAGCATAGTAAAAAGTTTAAACTAAAAAAATAAATGAAAAACTAATTAAACAATACTTTTTAAAGGCCAATTACTACTCAGCTACTATACTATGAGTTGCTCTAGGAAGATGCGCCTGGTGTATCCTGATGTCCCATGTGTTCTTTTGGGACATGCATGTCTATTAGATGGTGGGTAGAAGGAAACTAGGCTGGGTGGAGGAGGAAGAATGGCTTTTAAATTCATCACTACCAGGCTGTGGGAGAGGGATGCTGAAGCAGGTGCTACTTTACCAGGGTCAGCAAAAGGGGAGATGGAGAGTGTGTGAATAACTTCGTGTGCCCATGGCTGATTTGTCCATCAGGCAAAAGAGGCACAGTGCTTAGGGCCCATGATATTATAGGGGCTACAAAATCCTTTAAATCCTTGAAAATTAAAAAAAAAAAAAGAACTTTCAGAGTCAAAGAAAATGTTTGCTTAAGAATTTTTTTTTTCAGACACTAGGAAAAAATGAAGATTTGGAGGTCCATGAAAATCAACTGAATTATTTAATTCATTAATTTATTTTAATGGTGGGAGGGGCCCACAAAGACATAAGAGCCCAGGGCTCATGAAAGTCAGATGTAGCCATGGGTGTGCCCTGATGAATTCATTGACATGGTACAGGGTGAAAATGGTTGGAGTGGGCAGGGGAGGGGCAGGAGTACAGGGGTTCTGGAAGCTGTGCTGGATATTTTTCAATTATCACATACGTCATGTATCAGTAATCAATGATCATACGATTTTCAATGATCACATAAATCAATGGTCGATTACAAGGCCCATGTTTTTATAATCATGCAAGGAGAAAACAAAGCCTAAGATGGCCATGATAGCCAGTTTGGTCAAAGTAGGGTCTATATGCACAAAAGACATTGTGTTTGGATTTGTTTTTCCCCTTACACCCTCTATATTTATAAGCATTCCCACCAATCACTAAAGGAAACAGCTTCTATTACAACCCCTTCTATATATGATTGCTTCCCTATTACAGCGCTTATGGGTTTTATTCCTTTACCCACATAACTATAATTAAACAATTACTTTAATCAGCAGTTAGAGCAAGTCTGGCAGCAAAACGGTTTACTTCAGCAGCGAAATCTCTTCAAGTGATTTCACTAGCTCAGTCATGTTTGAAACTATGTCTGCAAAAATTTTCCTGCCCTTAGGTAAGTGTAAGATTTGAACGAGTGGACCTGTAGTAAATGCTAAGTGAGGGCTGGTTGGTTAGCTGACTGACATCCTACATACAATACATACAATGTCTCTCTCCATATAGTACGAAACACCTAAGGGAATGTAACTATTTTATTTATTTATTTTTTAAAAGATTTATTTTTTTTTTTTTGAGAGAAAGAGAGCCCGGGGGAAGGGCAGAGGTAGAAGGAGACAAGCAGACTCCCCTTGAGCACGGAGCTCAACTGGGAGCTCGATCTCAGGACCCTGAGATTATGACATGAGCCGAAATCAAGAGTCTGATGCTTAGCCAGCTAAGCCACCCAGGTGCCCCGAAAATAACTGTTTTAGAAAGCCACCTAACTGCTTATAGGCAGGGAGACTTGGCATCTTTTGGAAAAAGTATCCAAGTGATGGCTGGAATTTTGCATCCTTCATCTAGAAGATGTTGCTATGTTTAAAGAGTTTGTCAATTAGAGATTTGGACCTCAGAATGCATTTTTATTCCTAAAGTAGCTATCTTTTTAAAAATTTAAATGTGTGTATAAAATTGCAATATTATTGAATAGAACAGATTTTTTTCCTTATTCTTTTTGCATGATTGATTACTGGTTTGTGTTAGTTTACAGAATAAGACTCTGAAATTATATACTAGGGATTTCTTTTTTTTTTTTAAGATTTTATTTATTTATTTGACAGACAGAGATCACAAGTAGACAGAGAGGCAGGCAGAGAGAGAGGAGGAAGCAGGCTCCCTGCTGAGCAGAGAGCCCGATGCGGGGCTCGATCCCAGGACCCTGGGATCATGACCTGAGCTGAAGGCAGAGGCTTTAACCCACTGAGCAACCCAAGCGCCCCTGAAATTATATACTAGGGATTTCTAAATATTATGCTCTTAATACAGTGACTTCAAGGATGTAGCTGTACAAGTTAACACAGATACATCTGAAGAAAATTTGAGAAAGTCTGTCAGTCACCTTTTTGTTTTATTGATACATGGCTAAAGGTAAAGTTGTTTCCAAAGAGCTGGATATCTGGCACATGATTGACAAAAGAATATAGGGAGAGAATGCATTTTTTTTTCAATTTTTAGCCAGTTATGTCAGCATGTTGGAGATGTTTTTATTATTGCTCTTATGACTCATAATAATAACTATAAGGGTCTAATTTTATAAATTGAACATAAAATGTTGATTTTCCTTTTTCCTTTTTTTTAAAGATTTTATTTATTTGTTTGAAATAGAGAGAGAGAGTGAGCAAGCGAGAGAGAGAGAGAGACAGCTCTGGCAAGGGAAGGGTTAGAGGGAGAGGGAGAAGCAGCCTCCCCACTGAGCAGGGAGCCCAACAACAACAAAATTGTGGTACCAGATTACTATATTTCATTATCAAATCTTTTAAAAAGGATATTTGGAGTCATCCGTTGCAAAAATCTGAGTGTCATTTAATTTTTCACAATGGATTCTCTAGCAAATCAATGAGCTTTCATGCTATGGGTCAACTAATATCATTCTGTATCTTTAATCAACGGTAAGTTTGGCACAGACCAGAAAAACATCTGTTAGCTCATAATTGTGTTAAAACCAACTATGTATTATACACGTGTATTCAAATGTAAGATTTTTTTTGTATCATAATTGTGCAAATTTTCATTCTGCTTTTTTCTAGAAGTCCATTTTTCTTCCAGCCTACATGATTGGGCATGTTTTGGATACAGTTTTGGATATGTTCAGAGGCCAACTGTAAATGGTCTATTTCATCCACTTACTTTTGAAGTAAAGTCCATCATTGGACATGTTCTGCAGGAAGGTCAAAGGAAATCATTTTTTCCCTTTAATTATCTTCTATCTTGAATAACTCTTTGCTGATCCATGTCTACTTTTTTAAAAGTTCCAATGAAACTTTCTCCTAAATAAGGTTCTATTGGGGGCTGCGAAAGAGTCTTACTTCTTGTGTTTAATGGTACAACAAGAATATTTATAATGTTTCTGTATTGTTTAGGACAGTTCACTGTTCACTCAATGAACTATAGGAAAAGAAATGTACACATTTGTGTCATGTGCTATATATTTTCTGATAAAGTTGAATTTTCTAACTGACTTTATCATTTTTACCTTATTCTCTTAGTTAGAAGTTTTATAAGCTCAGGACTATACAGTCAACTTCTTTGTAGAAGAGTCACTGCATTCAACTAGCATGTAATTAAGTACTTATTTCATTTATGAAATGAACGAGAGACAGAAAACCATCCAAGGATCAGCATGGTGAAAAGACTCATATAAGCCCCCAAAATAAACATCTAATAAAAAAGATTTAAAAATACAGTGAATGTTGATCTCCAAATGGGGTTATAGATCAAAATTATCTTAGGAAATTAAAAAAAAAAATCAAGTATTAGCCCAAATTTCTTGAAACTGAATCTTGAAGGTGGTAGGAAAGAAGAAATGATGGTGATGAGTTCCTTGCCTACCCCAGGTGATTCTTATGTAGTCAACTGGGCAAAATCCTGTAAGCATTTGGAAAACTCTGGATGATGGGATATATACGGGACAAGGAATTAAGAAATTTAGGTTCTAATCAGACCTCTGCCACCAATTAAGCTGGGATAATTCACTTGACCTTGGTAAATTTCTGTCTCCTCAATGATGGGCTTCATTTCTAGATAGTATCTTCAGTGATTTGTAAGGTCCACTTGTACCTAATATATAATGATTCTATTAGTTTTATCTTTCATGACTTCCTAAAGCAAATCTCTACTACAGGAGTAAATAAGCAATAAAATGATTAAGTAAAACAGAAAATTAAGGGTCACCTGGGTGGCTCAGTCAGTGAAGTGTCAAGACTCTTGACTTTGGCTTAGTTCATGATCTCAGGGTCCTGGGATCAGCCCCAAGTTAGGCTCCCTATTCAGCAGAGAGTCTGCTTCTCTCTCTCCCTCTGCCCCTCCCCTTGTTTGTATACACTCTCTCTCAGATAAATAAACAAAATCTTAAGAGAAAAGAAAATTGGGCTGTATCCACAAATAAAATCCGCAGCACAGGACTGAACTGTGTGCTGTACCAGGAACTTCTGCACGTGTATGCAAGTTTTTACTTGTATCTGTCACCTAGATTATATCCATCAGTGGTCAACAAGTTAGAAAACCCTGTGGCTACACATCAATTCTTACCATTTCAAAAGTCTGAGACCTCTTGTACCTCTAAACATTAGTACAAGAGATTTGCAAATGTGCAATGTATTTTCCCATCTTGCCAGTCTTCTCAAACACCATTCTGATGATCTACTAGTCCCTCCTAATCAGAGAATAGAAGAGCCTACATCAGCATAATTAATAATTTCTTCATCATTGGCTTTAGTCATTACATATGCACACTATGTGTATCCCTGATTTATACCACTACATTGAATGGTATCTAACCCAAGTGCCTACAGTGTGGTACAAAAAAGAAACCCAACAAATATTTGTTAACTAATAAAAGCAGCAAGGAAAGAAGGGAAGGGAAAGTAAGAGGTAGAAGGAAAGATGTTGGGCTTATTTAATGAGAATAATGAAACTTTCCATGTCTGTAGGAGCCACATGATCCATTTCCAATAGCTTATGAATCTCCCATGGGCACTGTGTTGAGGTAAGCAGACATCCCTTTAATGTGAAACAAAACAAACATAATGTAACATTGAGCAGAAGAACATTCAGAATCGATTCCAAAAAGGAGAGCTCACCTTTTTTTAAGCAGAGGCTTCCATTGACTGGTTTCCCCTCCTGGTTGATATCTATTTTCATCCAGCTATGGAGGTATTTCCTGTCCTTCTTGACCACTACCCTGGAGCCTTGTTTCTTGAGAAAGAAAGAGGTATTTTCCACCTCAAGGAACCCTTCCTGCTCATGGCAAGTCCATCGGGGTGCCTGGGAGCAGTGGGTAGAGATAGCTGATAGGGAAGGGCCACGAGAATTGGAGATGCCCAGGCACAGAGCAGATTTAACATGAAGGAGTTTTCCATCCTCAGTCCACATCCACTGCTGGTTCTGGCTGGTCGCATCACACAAACCCACGACCACTCTCTTATTTTTGGAAAGGCACTCTTGCTTATGGACATGGACAATCTGAAACCCCTCTGGAAGACGAGAAACTCATAAGGTAGTGTGTAGAAAATTATAAGGCCCAACAGAAAACAAAACAACCCACTCACAAATCAGCCAAATGACAATATGAGGCTGACTCATCTTTTGTTATTGCTATCGTTTCAAGTGAATATTCCCAGATTCAAAACATATGACTTAAAATCCCAAGGCTGACAATATCAAAATGTCATACTTTGCTCCCTTTCTTTTACTTTCACATGCCTCAGGGAAGAAAACACGCTCCCATTGACATAATGAAAGGATTCGTGGAAAAGACACGAAACAATTAAGAGAATATGGTGTGATACTTGAACCCAATTAGTTAAATATGCTGTCTAACCATTTCTAGTCTTTCCATATCATCACCACCCCCCTCTCTAAAAAGCCCTCCCTTTCCAATTCTGAAGTTACCACTGTAGTATTTATATACAAATTGCATCGTTTGAATACATGTTTAAAAATTAGATGTATTTATCCAAAACCAAAACAAAACAAATTTTCCCTCCTGTCTAAACCTTCTTAGCTATTAGCAACCAAAGAAGGTATTGATGATCACAAACACCATTTCTTACAGTCCTGGAGAGAAGCATTTCTCTATATTGTGACAATACCTACAACTTCCCCTCAATAAGTAATAGACTAAAAAACATCAACATTTCTCAGCATAAGAAAATTAAACATCCAATTGTTAAACATCAGTATTAAAAAGTGAAATATTCAGACTCAGAAATCGTATTCTGAACTTTTACCTAATTTGCTCAGCTCACGCATGAAAATATTCAGACCTTCCTTCCAAATAACAACTTCCAAATAAAACACACCAGAGTTCTTCGCCTCCCATAGTTACATCTCCTCAGACTTTCTTTCTTTAACATGCACACAAAACAAACCTATAACCTGATAAGGAAAAAACATGGAGAATGCCACAGACTGTTACACAATCATCAAGATTTCTCCTCAAGGTGCTTTACTCTGTGCTGTAAAGATGCCATTTCAGGAGCGGCCCGAGGCATTTGGAGGACATGTGGAGACCATTTGTTCTCTTTTAGGGAGAAATCTCAGTGGTGCGGACAGAGCCGGCTCCTTTTATTCCTCCTCCTCATTGTCTTTGGTTAAACCGCCATGGAGACCTGGCTCCAGTTCCGCCCTAACGCAGACATTTTTCCAAGGACAGAGACTCCTCTGCTGGCTGGTGGAGAAACACCGCAAGAGAGAGGCAAGCCCACTCACCTGAATTCCCAAAGATGAAGCAGGTAAGAAGCGCCATGTAAAATTCAGCCTCCATTTTCCACTTAACAACTGTTCATGCTTTGCTTGGGGTGGGGGGGGAAATCTCCCAGATAAGAGAAGCAAAGCCTAGGAAGGAAATGTGCCTTCATGGTGGGGGAAAAAGTCAGTGACGAGCACTTCCTCCTATTGAATTGTTTGGGGAAGTTTTACACCAGTGTCCTTTTGTCTGTTTCCTTAGAAAGAAGGGATTATGATTACCTCTCCTATTTTACAGAGAAAAAATTCTGCCCTCCCAGAGTAGAATAAAACTTGTAAGTTTTCTCCTGCATCCCTGTGGCCCATAACGACGTCTTAACCTCAAGAGGGAAGAAAGGAATTGCAATCGTAGGTAACTGAATGTTCCTAAAAAATTACATCTCTTCAGGTGATGTTGATTCTGCTGAATAAACACGAGGCATATAATTTATGAGGGTCTATGACAAGTGACATAAAGACATAAACATGTACTGTTTGTCTAATGATATGCTGGGAGTCTATTGAGGAAAACCACATAATGATGGCACTTCTAGATCATTATTCCTCAAGTGATGACAATATTACATTGCGAGATAGTTATCTCTGCTGGGGAGAGGTGGAGACTAAAATTAAACCCATCTCATTATCTATGCCAGGCTTTCCCCAAAAGAGAATAGCTTCTTTCCAATGGGGGGGGGGGAGGGAAAGCATATGCTTTACTCAATACTTAGTATTAAGAGTAGTTTATTGGCAGTATGAAACAAAGTCAACATAGCTGCATTAAAAATTCATACTTGAGCAGAACATCTAGTGTTTGCTGAATGCATTTTTTTAAAACTTTATTTGTCTCTTGAGGATGAAAACCTTTCAGAAATTTAAGAATATCCAAGGCAGCATCCTTTTGAAGAACTTCTGGGAACGGGACAGTTTACTTCATTCCCAAAGGCATCTGCCTTTTGGGGGGGGGGGCGGGGGGAGAGATTCTAGGTAGACAGAATATTCAAAGATTCCTTCTTAGTAAAAGAGAGACAGGTATTTAAAATTCTGGATACATCATTGTTGCTACAAATTTGTTTTTCCCTTTTAAAGTAAAATGACTCACAATGTAGAAATACAGTGGCTGGAGTTCTGGAGCAGAAACCATCTCCACGTCCCATAATAGAGATTAAATACATACACACCCAGTGACAATCATTGTGCTCTGTAATTGATTGACAGGAGGTACTGATAAATACACATTTCATAGGTAATATTATCAAGACACATTTCCATATAAAATAGTACTGCTTTTGATTTTTTTTTTTTTTTTCAAAAACAAGGACTTATTTGTTAAAAATCCATTATCAATCACTTGCGACCTTAACGGCAAGATTCTGGTAACTGAGAAAGGTAATAGCACTTAAAACAGGAACAGTTTAACAGCTGACAGTCCATTCACAAGACAGGTTTTGCAAACATTAAAGCATCTAAACACACAATAATAATGTCTTCAGCAGCTCTTCCAGTTGTCATCTGATGACATACGTCACCGAGGATTTCATAACATACATTCTGTGTGGCAGGTAGTCAATACAGACAAACAAAATCCTCCTTAGCTGTGGGATACTTATCATACCCCCATCAGCATAGGACCTTCAGAATAATTTAGGGGATGCTTACAAATGCATTCATATACACAAGGGGCTGCCGATCTGTAGTTGTTGCCATCTTCTATGATCCGTGCCACAGCTTGGCTTCAGGACTTCGCTTTCCTTCCACGGCAGGAAGCTCCTTCTAGAAGCCTCGGGTGGGTAATTGGTTAACTACCCTTAGAGCTGGAGGGTCTGGTAAATCTTCAGAGAATCACTGGACAGTTTCTGCCGAGAGTCTGCTCTCATACAGGCACAGAGCGTGGTGCACGAATTCATACTGCTCACTAGTTTGGACCATTCCGCCCCTATAAGGATGAGAGAATACAAGAACTTCTTACTGCTAATATCCTGCAGTCTTAAGTCACAGAGACCACATCCAAGCTGGGGTATTATGCCAAAGACACAGAACAGTTGACCTGCTGATTCTTTTGTGATGCCTCTTAGCTCCTGTGTTCAAATGACCCAACTGGTGAGCCTCATATGCTCATGTACAGAGAGGGGTTAAC
Organism: Mellivora capensis; assembly: GCA_004024625.1. Lineage (NCBI taxonomy): Eukaryota > Metazoa > Chordata > Mammalia > Carnivora > Mustelidae > Mellivora > Mellivora capensis. The sequence continues at coordinate 55,771 of PISX010000959.1, forward strand.
ACAGTGCCCAGGAATCACTAGACATTTGATTAATTTTACCTACATACTGTTACTGGGGAAGCAGTACTGCCTATTGGTTAAATGCTTAGACTTTGGACCCACCAGCTGTCTGAGTTGGAATCCCTCCTATACCAATTCTTAGCTGTGTGCTTCTTGCACATGTTGTCTTAAAATTATCCTTAAGCATTTTATGGTTTTAATGTTATTATAAATATTGGTTTTGATTTTACCTCTAATCGTTCATTGCTACGAAACAAAAATCTTTGTTGTTTCAGTTTCCTCCTCTGTTAAAGTGGGATAACAACAATACCTATTGCCAGGATTCTTGGCAGGTGTTAAAGAAATTCATGGAGTGTGGTATCGGGTGTCTCTCATTCATCTCATGTTAAAATGGTTTATGCACTTGGTTTAAAATTGAAGTTGGTTTACGGGGCACCTGGGTGGCTCAGTGGGTTAAGGCCTCTGCCTTCAGCTCAGGTCATGATCCCTCTGTCCTGGGATTGAGCCCCGAGTCGGGTTCTCTGCTCCTCAGGGAGCCTGCCTCCTCCTCTCTCTCTCTCTGCCTGCCTCTTTGCCTACTTGTGATCTCTGTCTGTCAAATAAATAAATAAAAATTAAAAAAAAAATAAAATTGAAGTTGGTTTACCGACCAAAACTCAGCTGTGAAGTGTTGCTCTTGTACAAGTTAAAAGAACAACTATCCGGGAATGGTCTATTTGACTATGTGATAGGGCCTTAGTCTTAGTCTTTTTTTAAAATTATTTTTATTAACATTTAATGTATTAACGTTTAATGTATTATTTGCCCCGGGGGTACAGGTCTGTGAATCGTCAGGCTTATACACTTCACAGCACTCACCACATCACATACCCTCCCCAATGTCCATCACCCAACCACCCAGCCTTAGTCTTTAGGTGTTGTATGCTGGGTATCTAAACACAATAGTGGGCGGTCACTTAAATGAGTTGGGGAAAAAGGAATTGACTCTTGCTTTTTTCCGCTTTGTTATCATCATTATCATCACTGGTTACTCAGAAGTACCTTTTGTTACTGGATTAATAGAAGGCTGCTCCTCATTCCACGTTTGTAGATAAAGTAGATATATCATATTTTGCTCTTTATAATAAGGGTTATTTACTTGGCAAAGCTACCCATAGTGGTATAAATGTTACTTACAGCTTATGCTCACTGCGTAACTGAAACACTATTAGGAGTCTCTGTGACTGTGTGATTATACAACTCATTTTGAAATTACGTTTTGGCCAGTTCTCCCTAGTTGTTGTTGCTATCATTCAAAATAATTCTTTCTAGACCATGTAAGCACTCAACTTAAAAACAAGATAGATTGTTTTGCTGGAACGTGATTTCTGGTTGATGGTAATAAGACTGAGCTTATGTTTGTCAACCTCTATAAATATAAGCTTAAAAGATATTAAGATATTAAGCCTTCACCCTTCTAAACTAAGCAGAGATGTTAAGTTAGTAAGATTTCATCCTTCCAAATTAAACTAAGCAGCTTGACATGATGCCACAGTGATGTGGTTGGCAAGGAAAAACATAAATTTTAGGGACAGCAACTTAATGGCAGAAGTATTCATCAGTCTTTTCTCCCCCAACTAGACATTTTGTTGTACTCAAGGCAACTTTCTGGCTAATGTGTTCCTTGGTCATGAGTTGACAACTTATGGAGGATGTGGCAGTTCTTTTTAGCTGGATGGGAACTTCTGAGAACACCTAAAACCATAGCAGGTGTCCGAAAGATGCAGGCTTTGACTGTGAATCTTAAGAGATCCAGCCACAGAAAATATTAGGGCAGCTCAAGGAAGCTGGCCTCACATAGCTCAGAGAACCATCTTTGGTTCTTTAGGTCTTCCGCTTTGAATTGCTAACGCTACGAGAAGCCCCATATGTGCTCCATCTCCTGGGCTCTGGGCTCTTAACTCCCTCACCAATTACTTCACTTTGAAGTAAACTCTTGTCTTTCTTGTCTCTTCTGATAGGCAGTGGTATTTATGTGTTCAGCTGGTGCATGAACAAAGACATAGCCCAAGCTTTCATACCCATGTGACCCCCAAATGGGTCAGCAGTGTATTTTCTTACTCGCAGTATATTTTCTCTGACGTTCTGTTACCTACCTCAAGGGTGTTTCAGCCAGCAATGATGGAGAAGATGGGGAAACAAACCGATCAGTTGTAGGCTAGCAAAATTCTTGGGAGTCTGAAGGCTTATGGAAGGTGTGTGAGAAATTGTTACTTCCCACATCATTTGGAAAGAACTGGCACCAGAAGGATCCTCAGAGAGAAGGATCCCCAGGGATCATTTATCCCAATCACCAGCACAGTGCAGCCTTTCCGGGAGGGAGCAGTCTACGAGGCCGGTGGTTAGCTGCTTTCCGCTGGGATGCTCAGTGGGGAGGCGAGGTCCCATAAGAAAAGCAGCTTTTCCCCAAGTTGCAGGAAAGCTTCTGAGGAGATCAAAATGAATCTGCTCCTTTCTAACTGTCACCTCAGTGGTCGAACTGAAATAACCACCCCCCCCCAAAAAAAGTCTAAAGGCTCCTCTCATAGTCACACAATAGCTTTCTAAATGCTGGAAAACAATCATCAAAGTCCTATAATCTTTTCTTCTCTAGACTAAACATCCTGTGGTCCTTCAATATTTCTATAAAGCTTGGTTTCCCGGTCACTCACCGATCTCGTCTCCCTCTTCTGTAGGCCGTTTTATCAAAGATGACCTTCTCAGAGTGTTGTGTCTGCTCCCAACAGGGTCTAGCCAGTGGGAACACTGTCTTCTTTGGGCTGCCTGTCATAGGCCAATGAGTCTGCATTTGCGGGTACATCGGATGACAAGACATCACTGTGCCTGACTAGAGCCCGGTGCCCAGCAAGCATTTTTAGGATACTGAGGGAAGGTTTGGGCTAATGAAAAAGTCTGCAGGATTTTTTTCTTTTTTTAAAGTGTGAAAATGACAGTTTGCTCTCACCTGTACTTAAGCTATTGAATTTTTGAAACGAAATGCAAGATTTTTATTTATTCCTATTAATTTCAACTTGGTTTCACCACGAAGTTCCTAATTATCATCACCACTATTTCTATCATTCCATATGTTAGCTTTTCATTTCTCACTCCCGGCTTTGTGTCTTCCAGATATGCAATAAGCATGTCTTACTTCTTTTTAACTGTCATTTATAATGGAGTAGAAAAAGAGAGGGCCAAGGTGAGGTCTTTATTGTAAGTAATTGGATATCATGTTATATACTGTCTGTCCCTTTCCAAAATTATTTCCAACTAGGTGGTAGAGGTCCTTTAAGGGCAGGCATGATGTCACAGTCTTTTCAGATGCACAACAGTGATAAGTGCTTACTAGTCCTAAGTAAATACCTGCCATGTAGATTACCCAGGCCATGCTAGTTTCATCTCATATGAAAGCAAATAAACTCTGGGCTAAAAGAAGGCAAGAGGCAATACAGGATGCATTCACTGGAGTCTGGTACAAATTCAGGGACTTGTTACAATCCTCTCTGAAACTATTTAGTAAATGTCTAATTCCAAATATTGGTTTCTACTTTACTAGGTGTATCTTTTTAAGAACAGATTTCAAAGTCTTTTTATTGGCTGGCCATGGTGAAAAAGATCCCCCAAAGCTAATACAGTTCTTGTTTACAAAATTCAGTTATATGATAAATGAATAATGTTAGATTATATGGATCCCTCAGGAGAGCCCTCTAATAATTCAACCCCAGGACCCCTCTGACTTGGTCCCTTGGTACCTCTCAGGTCAGACTGGGCTCCGTGGACTTGCCAAAGTCCAGATCCATATCACTGATGTAAAGTTGGTAACGCAAGCTGGTCTTTGAACAGAAGCAGGGATGCTCTTTTTGTTGCTTTTAAAAACCATCCTCCACCTCCCTTTTAAAGAGCAGGCACTAAAACGAACTTTGACCTCCAACAGATCATAGTTTAAATTGAACCTACGTTGATTTTAAAAGATTTCCAGGCGATCAAGATGACACTTCAGTGGAGAAGGCCTATGGGGCCCAAAATAGATGGACCATCATGAGTCAGACAGCACGCACCAACATTACTCAATACATCATAGGAAAGTATTGTCCCCTGGAGAATCCTTTAGGTACAAAGCTGTTTCCCAGAGTTCCAGATTTCGATCAAAAAGAAACAAGAAATGCTTGTCCAATACCTTTTGCTGAGTGGGAATGAGTTTATAAAAAAAATGTTTTGAAAAAAATACAGGTCGAGGGGACCCAGTGAGTTGTAAGAGTGATCATGGCTGTGAAAGGTTTGGAATGCCAAAGTGTCGAGTTCATCCCCAGTAGGGACCAAAGGGGGTTAAGAGAGAAAAAGACACCGTATACCGCTGTCCAAACAAATCCCTTCTCCAACACTTACTAGCTGCTTTACCTTACTACGAAACCTTTGCAGCATTCCGTTTTCTTGTCTGCGAAATGATGAGGTAGTAACATGATGGTTCCTACCTTAGAGCATTGCCGTGAGCAAGGACTGGGACCGTCCATTTAAAATGCTTGTTACACAGCCCAGCACATTCAGACACCACACTGCTGACTGTTGCTACGGTTCTGGTTACACTTCGGTGCTATCTGGTTAGACAGGACTGCCTGGAAGGCTAAGGGATGGGGCCTCTGAAGGCCTTGGAGAACTGAGAACACACTTGGCAGAGGACAGAATATAGCCCTGCTGGGGCAAGCCTAGGTGGAAAGATCCAAATACGTCTCTAAATATTACCCAGCCTAGAAGTCTGCTACCATGGAGGCAGATGATGTCATGGACAGAAGGGGGCTTGGAGTCTGACAGATTCAAGTCTGAATCCTTGCTTTTGAACCAACTTGCTATAAGATTTTGGACAAATCATTTAATCCTTCCCAGCTGGGGTTTCCTCACTTATAAAATGACATTAATGCCCAACCCTGTCATTGTGAGGATTAAGTGAGTCAGGCCATATCAATGTCTAGACAAAAGGCTCCCACAGAATTCTTTTGTTTTGTTTTTTTTAAGTGTTTTTTTTTTTAAGATTTTATTTACTTATTTGCCAAAAATAGAGAACACAAGTAGGGGAAGCAGAGGGAGAGGAAGAAGCAAGCTCCCTACTGAAGAGAAAGGAGTCGGATGTGGGACTTGATCCGAGGACCCTGGGATCATGACCTAAACCAAAGGCAGACACTCAACCAATAGACACTCAACCAACTCAGCCACCCAGGCATCCCTCTTCACAGAATTCTTTTTTTTTTTTTTTTTTAAGATTTTATTTATTTACTTGACAGACAGAGATCACAAGTAGGCAGAGAGGCAGGCAGAGAGAGAGGAGGAAGCAGGCTCCCCACTGAGCAGAGAGCCCGATGGGGGGCTCGACCCCAGGACCCTGGGATCATGACCTGAGCCGAAAGCAGAGGCTTTAACCCACTGAGCCACCCAGGCGCCCTCTTCACAGAATTCTTAAAAACCTAAGGTTCTGCTTGGTCCCTGAGGCCATGGCAGGGTAGAGGAGGTTGGATTTTAGGAAAAGCTTCTAATTCCAGTTTTGACCAAGGTAGTTGTGCCTCTTATTTTATTTCATTTCTTTTTGAAGATTTATTTATTTATTTATTTATTTGGGGGGAGAGAGAGAGAGAGAGAGAGAAGAAAAGCACTCATGAACACAGGGTGGGGGAGGGGCAGAGGGGGAGAAAGAATGTCAAGCAGATGCCCCTCAGAGCACAGACCCTGACTCAAGGCTTGATCTCAGATCCTGAGATCATAACCTGAGCTGAAATCCAGAGTCAGGTGCCAAACAGACTGAGCCATTCAGGAGCCCCTATTTAATTAATTAATTAATTAGTTAATTACTTTTTTATGTTGGCATTCTGTGGAAGATTTTGTCTTCCCAAGATTTTGTTGCTTGTTGTTAATGAGAAATTTGAAAGCCACTGGCCTGCCAAACAGTATTTACCTAGTAAGGTTTCAAGTTTTGCAAGTTAAAGAAAAATTTTTTAAATTAATATATATTTTTAATTTTTTTATTTGGAGAGAGAGAGTGCTCACATGAGTGGGGAAGGGCAGAGAGAGAAGGAGAGAGAATCTTAAGCAGGGTCCTTGCTCAGCGTGGAGCCGGACGTGGGGCTCAACTGATCTCACGATCCTGAGATCATGACCTGAGCCAAAATTGAGTCAGACGCTTAACCGACTGAGCCTCCACGTTTCCCAAGATTGAAATGAGAATCCATAAAATGCTTAGCACAGTGATAGCTATGTAGTGAGTACTTACATAAATACTACATATTTTTTTTCTTATTCTTTTGGTAAGTGTTTGGCTAACATGATGCCTAGAATGATCACACACCTGATTTGTTTGGGACAGTCCTGGTTCACTCTTGTCGTCCTGTGTAACTATTAATAGAGCCACCCTTTACTTCCAGAAAGTGCCTTGCTGTGGATGGTTAAGTTTTTTGTTCACCCTAATTCTGCCCTGTGTTGGTTGCAACACAGGTGTTGGCTGCAAGGCTCTTGATTCCTCGGTGGCCACAGAATATGAACACAATATTCGGCGAGGCCAGAGAGGATTCGGATATACCGCCCTTCTAGAAGTGTCAGATATCTCCTATCACATTAGCCTGACCAAACAAACAAAAAAATCAGTGTCTTCTGTCTCCATGCTGGGAAGCACGTAGCTGTGTCAGCTGGGGGTGGACTCAGGTTAGAAGGAAAAGAAATGTAGTTTTTTCCTTTCGCTACTTGGGAGGGTGTGTTGAAAAAAGCCTTCCAGATGCCCAGGAGAGAGATTTGGTTTTTAACATGTTAAAATTGTGACCTTTTGTGACTATTAACTCACATACAGACAGCAACAGCCTTTCCTGCTGCCCCGCCCAGCCCGTATCCGGTCTAATCAGTAGACAGAAGGAATTCTACAGCGGTGACTCACTTCTGGGCTAACAATGGAACTTACGCTCCTTGGCTTTTTATTATTTTTGAATCTGGAATTCTTTTGGTAAAGTTTGGTACAGTAAATTTAGAACAAAAGGTGTGGATGTTAATGTGCCTCATGGGTAAAGCTTCGACAGCTTGGGCGTGAGTCAAGCCAGGCTAACGTCTGCCGCTGTAACTCAGGTGTCTTGAGCAAAGGTTTTCCCCAGGTCTTTACATAGATGTCATATGAAAGAGGGAGAATTTCAACATAAGTGTTCTGACTCATTGTGCCCAGGTGTGCTGAACACAGACACTTTCTCTGGAATAGTTGTGTTCCACAGTATTTATAGGGCATAAAAGCCAGACAGATCCAATGATAACCCAATCAAAATTCACTACTGTAGCATATTTTGAATTCCATTTTTTTCCCCTGAAAATTAACCAATTTTCTTCTGAACACCCAGGTTAACACTCAATTAACTCCAAGTTGAGAAGAAGGAAAAGGTTGTCCTGGCAACCACTTGAGAGATTCATTTGGCATAATCTGTTTTATAAGAGGACCTCTTGTTATGGTCTCAGGAACCGTGATGTCAAGCAAGTAAGTCCATACCAATTTCTGGGGCTTAAAAGAAGGAAACCAAATGTTTAATTTCTGATCTTCAAATGAGATCCTTGGAATTCACTAATGAAGGGGATCTTTGCAATGAGTTGGGAATGCAGAGAGATATGGATAAATGTTAAGGGTAGAGCTGATAAAAATTATACCAACAGGTGGAAATTTTAGCTTTGGAATTATTTTAAACAAGTTTTGGAAACAAAGAATACTTTGGGGACACACATTAGCCTAGAAAACTGATGGCTTACATATGCCTCCTCTTGGATTGTTATAGTTAAAAAAAAGAGAGAGAGAGAAATCATCACACTGGAGTGATTAATCAAAACATTTAAACAATGATATGACGCACATTGGAAGCATTTTTCTATCCTGTCTGGGAAGCCACAAGCAAGGTCTTTGGATGTAATTCCAATTTAGGCCTCCAAGGTAAGGATGTACAAAGACAACAGCAGATTTCACCAGTGACTCTCTAGAAGGAGGATTAGACAGATTGTTTCCTGTTTCTGGGGAAGAAAAAAAAAAAAGGGAAAGAAAAAAGCCTTGGGACTGCATAGTATTTTATGTGCTTCACTTCCCAAATTCTGTTTTCAAGTTCTTCCAGGGTCCAAAGGTGCCAAGCAAGATTAAAAGAAATTTGATGGGAAGAAATTGTCCGAGGTCAACCTCCCAGGGAATGCATTCCTTTCATCCCTGCCTAGATGTCTTCTGATGGCCACATATTGTTCTTTAGTCATTCTCTATGTGCATGGAAGGCATTTTTTTAGTTTTCTGGGCCATTTTATTATGATGGATTATTATTATTTTTCAAAGGGACAGGTGTGTTTTTCATATTCAGTGTATAAATGACTTTCTGTCACTATTTCATACTGCAAAACCCTGGCACACAGAAGCCTAAATGATTCTTTTGTAGCAGGAGCTAAATATGGTAAATGCTCATTGGTTTTGCTTTAACAGCAACAAGGGTTATTAGTTAGATGGGATAGTCATACCAATGTGGTGATGTTTAAGATTAAGAGATATAAGGAGCTCCTGGGTGATGCAGTTGCTAAGTATCCTAGATTCTTGGTTTCGGCTCAGGTCATGATCTCAGGGTCATGAGATTGAGCCCCCCAGTCGGGCTCCATGTTCAGTGCAGAGTCTGCTTGAGACTCTCTCTCCCTCTCATTCTGCACCTCCCTGCTGTATGCTTTCTCTCTCTAAAATAAATGAATTAAAAAAAGAAAAAGATTAGAAGATTTAAGCCAGGTATGAAAGGTCTCAGTAATAAAACATGATTACACTGGGTTCAGTTTAGTGGCAATGTTATAGGTCCTTTTTTCTTTTCATCATAATTCTTGAAAACTGTTGACCTGTGTATGTACAGGAACCTTCCATTAATAGGAAAACATGATTGAAAAAATATCCCTTTTTGTCATGCTGGCCAATAGAAAGTTCACTGTACTTATCATATTCAGCTATTAATAATAGTCTAAGCTGAAACCACCAGAGATAAGCCATTTTCCCCGGTTTATACAGCAACTAGTTCAGGGTCATTGCCAAAGGCAGGGCTAGAATGGGAACCTCCTCTCAAACTGTATGTAACCGAATTCAGTCTCCTACTCCAGAAAACAACAGTGTTTTGGGAACCAAACAAATTTAGAATTCAGCTGATCTCATTAGAGTAAAACTGGAAGTTCAGTTGAGAATGTCTAAAGAACCCCCAAAGAGTCAAAATTCATTATGTGACTTTGGACACATCATTCAGTCCTTTTAGGCATTGGATTCCCCCTGAAGAATGAGAGACTTGTATGATATTTGACCAGATCCCCCCCTTTTTTAAAAAAAGATTTTATTTATTTATTTGACAGGGAGACACAGTGAGAGGGGGAGCACAAGCAAGGGGACTAGGAGAGGGAAAGCAGTCTTCCCGCTTAGCAGGGAGCCCAGTGCGGGGCTCTGAGATCATGACCTGAGCTGAAGGTAGATGCTTAATAAGTGAGCCACCCAGGTGCCCCTCGACCAGATCTCTTTTAAACCATCCCTTTCCTAGTAGGTGTCTGGCAAGTGCTTTGATTGTCTGTTATTGCCATTCCATTGTTCTCTACAGAAATAAAGTTCAAAGACTCAAAGAACACAATAGCTGAGAGAGGGTTTAGAGAGTCAGATGATCACTTCCCAATCACTGAAGCCCAAATGCATCTTATTGGAGGGGTCCTCGAATCCACCTGTGCTCCTAGCCTTATCAGTAGACCAAATAAATACACACACATATACATCACTAATTTTAAAATGCATGTAGGTACTGTTTTGAATCACAGAATGAAAGTGAATTTATAAGCGTTAATGGCTTCAAAACACAGTTGTCAAGTTGAAGTCCATAAAATATTTTACTCTTAAAAAAGGGGGTCCTCATACCAGAAGAGGTTGGGGGGACCACAGATATGCCCCATTTCTCCTTTTACATATGTAGACAGAAGGCCTAGAATGGAGTCACACATGGAATTAAGGCACAGCCAGGATTAGCACCAAGCTTTTTGACCTCTGGTCCAGCGACCTCCAGTACCTCGTACTCTAGTGGCTGCCTGTTTCCTAGTCTCACCAGCCAGCTGCTTGGTCCCAACTGCCTGCTACCTACTTCATCTTTTAATTAAAAATGAAAGCTATGGGAATGAAGGAATGATCCTTTAATGCACTTCTAAATAAAACACTTGTGGGTGCCTTGCACTGAATCTGAACTCCCACTTGGAAAAAAAGAAATCCTAATTTAGTTCAAAATATGCTCAAAAGTATTATTAAAAAGAGAATCACAGACTCGTGGATCTACAGTGAGAACTGTAGCCTCTATTAATAGAAGTTGCCCTAAAGCCAATAAAAATAACATGTTGCCAGAGAATGAGGAATCCACCAAATGGCCTTGTCATTGTTGCTACAATGGAAACATCCATTCAGCATAATACTCATCACTAAACCAAACCATCTGAATTTATTGCTAAAATGCAGATTTGTGATCTGAGTACAAATTGTCAGCTTTTGTCGTGTTGAATAACAGTAATCGGGCATTGCAATTTATTATCATTATTATTTGGAATCAGGTTTTTTATTTTAAAGATTTTATTTATTTATTTGACAGAGAGAGACACAACGAGAGAGCACACAAGCAGGGGGAGTGGGAGAGGGAGCAGCAGGCTTCCCACTGAGCAGGGAGCCCAATGTGGGGCTTGATCCCAGAGTCCTGGGATCGTGACCTGAGCTGAAGGCAGATGTTTAACGACTGAGCCACCCAGGTGCTCCAAGGAATCCATCCTTCTATGCCGAGGTGCCTGATGCATGTACAGTAATAAGCATTTAGGAAATGTTTGTTGAATGAATGCATGCACACATGATTCAGGAGCACTGCTCTAAGCTGAGACGTTGGGTGCCCGCTCCACAGGACACATGACCCAAGAATCAGGCCCATATACAAACACTTATCCTAAAAACATCCCACCTCAGAGTCAGCTTCATGGGCTTGTGATGGGCTGGGTCACACTAGCCCCCTCCCCCATGCTAAGAAGGAGCTTGCCCTTGGGTTAATGCTCTGCTGTCACTATCTTGAAACACTTTTTTTTTATAATTTTTTTTTAACAGGGGCCCCACATTTTCTTATTGCACTGGGCCCTAGTAGCTCATCTCACCCAAGGAATTCTTGTTAGAGCTCTTCTGCTTCCTTTCCATGCCCTTCACCTTCCCAGTGCCCTTAGCTCTCTACCAGTCCTTGCAGAGTCTCAGGTGTGCACAACTTTGGGGTCCTCTCTTCAAGTCCCCTTTGTCAAAACCCAAGTTCCGAATGTATTCCTAATGCATGGAGTTTCATTCGCTCTAGCCTCCCCACTCTAACCGGAAGGGACAGATCACCTGGTTTAGACTAAAGAGTTAATAGCTGAGAAAGTATAAGGTGTTACCTTCATCTTCTATCTCCACATTCAATGAACTTTAAACAAGAATGATTCTTTTCGTCAAGGACTGGCTCTCTAATAGCAGTATTTCAGACATTCACCATACATGGATATTTTAGGCATCCTCCATAGACAGATATTTTGGGATGAGGCATCTTGCTATGTTCCTCAAATGATATACTTAAGGCAACTGCTGACAGTACCACTCTGTCTCTTCATGAAACAGCTCTCATTCATACTCGACATTATTTTTTTAAAAATTATGGTGTCATTGCATTTTTTTAATTGGCAAAGTGTTAACAAAAAGATATGTCTGTCAAGCAGTTTTGCAATAAACATATTTGGAAAGACTGTTTACTCTCATCTGTGATGACCACACTCTTTGGATTAGAAATTGGAAGTCCTGGGTTCCAAAGAGGTCTACTTTGCCAGATTTTTAGCTACATGATCTTGGACAAGTTCCTTGACGATCCTAATTAAACAAACAGAGCCAAAGAACACCTCTGTTCCAACTTTTGGGTTCATTTTGGGAGTTAAATGAGACTTGCGAGACGTGCTTTAAAGGCCATGGCAGGGAGGCCATGATTATGAAATCAACTTCCAAGTGTCAATACTGCATTCTGGAATGTCCGAAGACAGATCCAGGACTGAAGGCGAGGGTGACCACAGGGACTAGGGCTGGGGACAAGGTCTGAAGAACTAATGAGGAATGAATAAGTTACAAGAGCAGAGAGGTGAGCGATCAGATTTTCTTGGGCCTGTTTTCTTTTACTGGCATGAGTTGAGGATGTGGTCAAAGGCATCAATCACCTACAAACTGGAATTTTCACAGTGAAATATGACAGGAAAAAAAATTAGAAACTGAAGCAAGAGGCAAGAAGCCTGGGGGAAGAGAAGTTGGATGAGGTGAAGGAAAGGAGGAAGTTTTTCTGTCTTGCTTTTCATAATAACTAGGGGGAGTGCATAGCAGAAGGAAGAGACCAAAAAAAAAAAAAAAAAAAAAAAATCTGTGTTGATCCCGTGAAGGCAGGCAGGCAAAGGAAAGCCGTTTCAAGGAAGGTTTTAAAGAGAGGATCCACTTCATAAACAACAGAAGCAGCTGCTCAGAAAGAATGTATGTAGAAGAGATGTTGATTAATGACTCAGTGAAAATGATTTCCAGACACGTATTGGCAGTAATTCAAATCCAGGGGGGTAGGGAGACGTCAGATCAGCAGAGAAGTTTTGATATGTTTTGGAGATCCTATCAGGAATAAAAAGACAAGCCTTGTGGGGAGACCTTGGTGGTGATGGAAGGCCAAGGCTAAAATATCTGACCATTTGCTTTAGGAAGGAAGGAGGTGATAGAGGAGGCATTGTGATATGGTTTAAAAAATGTATTTGTGATTCCATTCAGAGCTAGAGGACAATCTGGCAGACCTGACAGGGGAATGTGGCTGGGAAGGGGGAAGCCAAGGTAGACGTAAGGATGCAAGAGCAGGTGGGGGAGGTGGGAGATGGGGAGAGGGTGAACAGGCAAGATTGAAGAATTAAAAAGCCAAAAAAAACAAAAACAAAAAAAAACAAAAAAAGAGCAAACCAAACCCATTTTTTTCCCTAGGTGTTGTTCCAAATAGGGTCAGGGATGTTGTTGGTCATCCGGGTGAGCCTAGACCACGGAGGGGCCTGGCGCCCGTCGAGTTTCAGCACTCGCTATAAGAGAGCAGGGCACAGGGGTATGGACCAAAGTCCTCGAGGAGTTTGGGGTCCTGTGCAGGAGGCTTGTGTATGGAAGCACAAAGAAGGGGAGATCAAGGTCACTGTGGGAGCAGGTCCAGGCTGACTCGGTGCGGTCCTTTACCCTCCGACGCAAGCCCCACTTCCGGGTGAAGAGAGGCCCCGCTTCTGGAGTAAAAATCCAGACCCTATTCCAACAGGACAGACAGACAGTCCTGGATGGAAGGACACTAGGACAGTAATTGTAGGAGAAGGAGAAGAGATCACTGGAGGTGATCTTATGTACAGAAAGAAAATATTTTTGAAAGCAGTTACATGTGGGGTATGGAAAGGGGAGAAGTGGGAGGGGTAGAGGATTAGAAACATGGGCTGAGCCTTCTACTAAGTACATCCTGGAGGTAATCTCATCTCTCTACTGCCGTAGCCCCGAGAGGTACATATAAGAATACGTATTGCTTCCAGTTTATAGATGCGTGTTTAGGTTTCTTGCTACATATATCGAAAAAAAAAAAAAAACAAACACTGAGTAAACTTGACCGCATGTTTACTATGTGCCAGGAATTTACAGATTATCTCTTCCTCCTTACAACAATAGCAAGTAGATACAAGTATGACTTCCATCTTCCAGCCAAGAAAGCCTGGACATGGGGGTGTCTTAGAACTTGCTGAAGTCCACACAACCAGGAAAGGGAAGCCGCCATGAGGCTCACCCAGGCCCTGTGTTCCCAGAGGCCACTGGGATAACTACAGCAATGAACAGCCACTGCGAAGCCAGCCAAAACAGAGAGGAAAAGAGATGGAAGATACACCGACAAAGACTTAGAAGCCGTTCCTGAAGAAGAGAAAGGACAGCAGGCCCAGGGAAAGGAAGACCTTATCTGGACAGAGGGATTTGAAAGTTTAATTTTTAGAGATAGGAGAAAATGTGTTGGTAATTTTAATAACAAGGAAGACAATAAGAACGCGGTACACATTAACTGAAGGTTTACTGTGTGACAGATCCTGTTCTAAGTGGCATATATGAAAGAATAGAGATGAACTGAATTTTTAGACCAATCCTGTGTCTCTTTTACTGAAACCCCAGATGTAGCACATAGTAGGTGCTCAATAAATATTTGTTGGATGAATCTTTAAGGGTAACCATCTACATTTTTTGGAATCTTTGGGCTCCAGGGCTGAAGTCCAAAAGACTCAGTTCCCATGGCCTCCTTGTTTTCTCACTCCATAGCATTTATCTGTATCTGAAATTATCCTGCTTTCTTCTTTCCTTTTTTATTATCTGTCTCTCTCTCTCTCCCTGCATGAGCATGTAAACCCTGGGAGAGCCAAGACTTACTCATCTTGTTCAGTGCTTTTACTTGTAGCGTCCAGAACAATGCCTTGGGCATAGAAGGCAATTAATAACCATTTGCTGCATGAATGAAAGAAGAGAACCCACTATTTCAGCCTTTCCAAAACACTCCTGAATTGCAGAGTAGAGAGGCTGGCTGCCCAGTAATGAGGATATGGCATCTTTTCCTGTGCCTGTTTTCAAAGAGCATCTGTTTACTTTCTCCACCACCAACTCAACTGAGAGGCTTAGTTGTAGAGGAGGGAAGACGAGAAGTTTCTGGTTTGCTTTGTTTTCAACACAGATAAATACAGATCATCACAAAGATGATCGAACCATCTCTGTATGAAAACAACTCTTCCACCTCACACCCATTAGGATGGCTACCATTAAACAACAACAAACATGAAATAACAAGTGTTGGCAAAGGTGTAGAGGACTTGGAACCCTTGTGCCCTACTGTGGAAGGCAGCATGGCAGTTCCTCAAAAAATTAGAGAGAATTCCTGTATGATCCAGCAATCTCATTTCTGGGTATATATCTAAAAGGATCTCAACCGCAATTTGTACGCCCACATGCATGATGGGATTATTTACCATAGCCAAAAGGTGGAAGCAACCAAGTTATCTATTGATGGATGAAGGGATTAAAAAAATAGGATCTATACACAAAGGGAATATTATTCAGCCTTAAAAAGTAAGGACAGTCTGACACATGCCACCACATGGACGAATCTTGAGGATATTATGTGAAGGAAAATCCCAGGGTCCCAGGGGCCAGAGGGAATAGGAAGTTGTTTAAAGGGAACAGAGTTTTGGCAGATAAAAGGAGCTCTGGAGACTGGCTGCACAACGAGTGAAGATACTTAACACCACTAAACTATACTGTTAACAATGGTTAAGATAGAAAATTTTTTTATGCACATCTTTCCCAATTAAAAGAAGTAGATTAAAAAAAAAGATGACTCTTGTTAGTGTGACATATGCCTCATTTTATACAATCAAGATCCTAAAGTGAATGATTCAGCGAAGTCATATGAAAATGCAGAGTAAATAAAAAGGAAGAGGGTGTAAGACAAAGAGGGAACTGCATCACCATAAATAACCTGTATTAGAGATGAGGAGGAATTAATCATAAGCTTTTGGTTTTGTACTCTTTTTTTTTTTTAAGATTTTATTTATTTACTTGAGAAAGAGAGTACGTGCACACGAGCGGAGTTGGGGGAAGGCAGAGTGGGAGGGAGAAGCATCCTCCTTGCCGAACAGGGAGCCCGATGCGGGGCTCAATCCCAGGACCCCAAGACCATGACCTGAGCTGAAGGCTGATGCTTAACCAACTGAGTCACCCAGGTGCTCCTGGTTTTGCATTTTTGATGGCCGGTGTTGCAAATAACACTTTCTTTAGTGGCTTTTTAATGTAAGATATACCTCAGCATTTTACATAGATCTCTCTAGAGATTTAAGACTTTGGAGCCTGCGAGGGTTATGAAGTCAGGCTGATCGGATCATGGCGCTCTGATGTGACATCTCTGATCCCCAGTCCCGCAGACACTCACCTGTCCACACGAAGCTGGCAGACAATGCTTAGCGCATCGACAACTCCTTCTTCTTTCAACTGTCGACAGCCAATGGATGTAGCAATAAAACACCCCGTTCTACCTATCCCTGCACTGGAAAGAAAAGACAAAGAATAAAAAGGCGGAGGAAAAGTAGAAAACATAGACTATATTCATTTATTTATTTATTTAGGTTTTTGAAAAATTTTTTTAAAATTTTTATTTATTTTTAAAATTTCTTTTCAGTGTTCCAGAATTCATTGGGTTGTTGAAAATTTTAATTCCAGGATGATATTCATCTCCGGGGTACAAGATAGAGATTGGACAACTCCATACAACACCCAGTGCTCCTCGTGACCCCCATGACCTAGCTCCCCCACCTCCCCCCCCATGCCTCCCCAAGAGAAAAGATTGTCTTTCAAAAGGGTACGTCTAATTCTGAAACAGCAAGCCAGGCTTAGCAACGACAATGACAAAAGCTCTCGGGTCCAGATGACACACCTGGCCCAGAGCAGCGCTTAAACGGCGATCCGTCATTGAGTTATTTGCTGCAGGGAGAGTTGGGTGGAGGCAGAAGAGTGAAAAAGCCACTGTAATTATTCTACAAAGAATAATGCAGACCTGAATTTAGGGAAAGTATAGGCACTAGAAAGGAGGAGAAAGACTTAGATACATCACAAATGTGAATCCGGGGGACGGGAAGAAAGGTACTGCCCCCAAGACAAAGGGAGAATTCTAGAAGAAGGGCTGATTTGTGTGCGGGGCAGGTTGTTTTCGGATATACCGATGTTGAAGATTCCGGTGAGGGACTGAAGATTCAGCTGGGTTTGGGAGAAGGTTGTGGCCAGAGGCACAAGTTTCTGAGTCATTTATATCCAGGTGATAGTTGAATAGAAACGCTATCCTATCCGTCCAGAAGTCCTGGAGGTGTTTGCTCATTCATCTGCCCTGGATGGTAAGTCATCACCCTAACAAGCCCTTTACCTCTCCCTCCCTATTCCTCCTCCATCTCCCTCCCCTCCTACCCCTCAGTAATTTCAACCAATAATAGCCTTTATGCAAATTTCTCTCAAATTTCCATCTAAATTCCCTAAGTTTCTTTTAAACTCTAGATTAGCATTCTATCTCTTAGCTGGAACTCTTGATGTTACTATTTTGCACTGGCTTCAGTTCAATGTATCTAAATTCAGTGTATCTAAAACAGAATTAATTATCTTTTCCCTCAATGGCATTACCAGTTAGCCACAAGTTTTCCAGTCTAGAAATCTTGGAGCCATCTCCAACATCTCCCCCCTTTCACTCCCACATCCAATCTGTTACCAATTCTTATATTTTCCACCTCTACTGAAGCTTCTGGGATCCATGCTTTCTTTTCTATAAACTGTGCTCACGTTTTCGACATCTCCTTACTTCGTGGTTAGCAGTGATCTCATTATGGTTGCCAACTCTTGAGTCTCTTCCTGGAGGAATTCACGATATACACAGCTGCTAGGTTCATCTTTCTAAAATAGGGATCTGATCATATTACTCTCTACTCAAAGACTGTAGATGCCTCCCAGTAGTTATGGGTAGTGTCTGAGCTCTCCTCTATGGTGTCCGTGACCTTGCGTAATACGAATGGGACTAACTTTCAAGGTTTTGGTCTTTCTACTATCCTCCTTGTATCCTTTGTGCCATTTTTGTCATCTACATGAATCACTGCAAAAAAATGGCTTTTATTTTCCAACTTTCCTTTCTATGTTAATGATATTCCTTCCGTCAGAAACTCTCTCATTACCAGCCTTTAAAACCACAAACATTGGTCATTTTTTAAGATCCTGCTCGACATTATTCCAACTCTTAGAAGCTTTCTTCAGTCCTCATGATTTGAATTAATAGTTTCCTTCTCAGCACTCAAATAGCATTTGTTTCTTCTATCTGGCACTTGTTTCTTTTCTTTTCTTTTTTTTTTTTTAAAGATTTTATGCATTCATTTGAGAGACAGAGAGAGAGACAGAGCGAGCACAAACAGGGGAAGAGGTAGAGAGAAAAGTAGACTCTCCACCTCGCCGAGCATGAGCTGATGCAGGGCTCGATCCAGGGACCTGGAGTTCAGGACCTGAGCCGAAGGCAGATGCTTAACCATCTGAGCCACCCAGGCGTCCCTTTGCACTTGTTTCTTACTGAATGGGAGTGCAGAGGAATTCAGAGATGGAAGGGGTCCCTTTTAGCTGAAGAATCTATAAAGAGTTTGTTTCACTAAAGAGATAGGATTTGAACTGTATCCTAAATGACGGGCATTTTGGTCGTCGTGAATGAGAGGGAATATTGCATGTATGAAAATAGTGTAAAGAAAGAATTGCTGCAGAGCCGAATATATGATGTACAATAGTGACTAGACTAGCTTGGCCTGAAGAGAAAGTTACCTTAGAGAAATGGTGGGAAACAAGACTGGGCAAGCACACTGGGGCCTAAAAGGATCTTATAGGGAAAGCTAAGAGGTTTGGACTTCGTCCTCTAAAACAGTTGTGCTTTCCTTTTTGCTGTTGTTGCTGTTGTTGAGAATTTGATAAAATTTAGGACTTCAGTGACCCCTGTAGTTTATCCCTAGGCCCAGGGTTAAGCTCTTTTGCTCTAAGCAACGGGGTGCCATTGAGAAGTGCTGAGGAGGAATTCCAAATGATGAAGGAGGATTTGGGGAACATCAGGCAAGAGAAGTGGATGGGGTAGCCTGCGCTGGGGGTGGGGCACGGGGAAGTGGGGTGTGTTTGTGCAATTAGCCGACTACTTCTAAAATACATGGATGAGGTCATTAGGGCCTGAACTTGGGTGGCTGGACAGGAAGTGATGATTATGGGAGAAGCTTTGAAGGGAAAGCCAATCTGGTGACTGATTAGATACCGAGGCTGGAGTTGAGAGAAGGGCCAAAGATAATTGTCAACATTAGATGTGGAGTGCTTGGAAAAAAGCTGCTCTTATTCTTAGAAATAGTCATCAGCAGGGGAACTGGTTTTATAGGGGAAACAGCTCGTTCATTTTAGATATCCTGAGTGTTTTATGATTTTTGGGTGGAGGACAGTTCCAGCCCTAAAACAGGACCCATTTGGCTGTCTTTCCTCACCCCCAGGCAAAGTTTAGGATAAGGCCTAATGCTAGAAACTGGATAATGACTCCTTTGGATATATAGATATACAGTGAATTTACTCTTAATTAAACCACAAAGGTTCAAGGAAGGAGGCTAAAGTTACAATGTTAATTATATTTTATTTGTTAAAAATATCATCAAAAGCTATCTTGCAAGGCTTATGAGTTTAAACAAAGCAACATAAATTACTTTGACAAAGTACAAAGAATAAATAAATGGCTAGTTATGTAAATTACTTAAAGCGATTTGCTTTCATTTAGGCACACTAAAAGGAAAAGGGGAAGGAGGTATCGGTTATGAGAGGAGAGTTTTAAGCCAGATGTTAAGGAAGGGACTCACCTCTGACATCTGCGGCTTTTATCTGCCAAACCTCCAATACCCCACGTTCTGGTAACTACACTTTGTTCTCCTTTTGGCGAACTACCACTTACCCACTTCCCCCTTCATAAATTTATTTCCACCTGTTTGTTGTTGTTGTTTTTTTTTAAATGAAATCACTTTCAAAATAGCTGACTGGTTTTTACCACGTTTGATATAATAATACGTGTTCTCAAGATACCATCTCAAGATACCATTCAAGTATGGTTCAATAAAAAAGCCATTGACAATTTTTAAAAAACGTGCCATTCCTCCCATCAAAGAGCCTGAGGAGACTAAACAAATCAATGTATGTTCCAAGGTCGAGGGCTGAATAAAGTCTCCTGTTCCCTGAGCCATTGATGTAAAAGTGCTGTTTTCTCTACTGTGTTATTGTTGTTTGCCGAAATGACCTGATACTACCCGACTTCATTTCTACAATGTAGCATCTCAATCAAAAATTAAATGTGAGGAAGTGAGCCAATTTCAGTAAATATTGAATTAACCAACAGAGTCACAACCAGGAAGCACCAGCCAGCCTCCACCCGTTCCATGGCTTTACGGAGGATGGACCGTTGCTTCGGCAGGAAGGACGGCTCATCCCTTACCTGCAGTGGACGACCACAGGCCCCCGGCCCGTGGAAGCAAGTCTGTCTTCTTCGACATCCAGCATGAGCTGTAGAAGAGGTTGAGCACTGTCTGGGGTCTTGTGATCGGGCCATGAGGTGTACCAGTAATGCTTCACATGCTGGGTATGACTTCCTTGCTGAAAATAGCAAGAGCCACCAAATGCCTCATTTACTTGTGGAACTAAAAGTCATCCAAACCACAATACTGAATGCCTTCTATCACTCCCAGCTTGTTGGCAACTTACTTCTGGATGGAAAAAAGACATCTAGGAGATTGCTGAAGCGCCCTTTTCTACCTTGAGAAAACATGACTATACATATGATGAGATCTTGCCTCTATTCGATGAGAAATAGATATTTACAACTGAAAAGGCATGTGAAACAAACTATCTATACATTTGTGATTTATTATAATAAACAGAATGGCCGTCGCAAAGGAAGCCAAGAGGGAATTGGAATACAGTGTGTTTCCTGCTCTTTGAACATTCTTGACAAGCGACGATAAACATATGAACCCACCTAGGAACACTTGATTTTATACTTGGCCCCTATACTTGACTTTCTACAGTCATCCCAAATTGTAGTTTATAGCAGCAGTGAGGAGTCCCAGGAGTAAAAGAGCTATAAGGAATGGGTCACTAAATGAGAAAAGCTTTGGGGGAGGATCCATGCACATCACCAAGTAACCTGGTGCCCAGTGTGGGGGGCCCGACATGGAGTAGGTACTCGAGGGTATGTGTTGAAAAGGGTGCCTTCCTATCTCGAATTTCCCTCTAAAACCCTCAGTGAAGCTCTGCCTCTCCTCTCTGTGATGCTTCTGTTCCAGCAGTGAGGCTCTAGACGGGGTTGAGATCTTTGAGATGATTGTTCTCTAGAAGCAAAAATAATACCATGGCAATGTTCCTCAAATCTGCTGCCCGTGATTTCAATAAGATAACTTTTGTATGATGTAATGTGGTCTGGGGAAAATCCCCATAAATTACTGTAACTCCACGTTTGGGAAGATCTCATCAACACTTCAGGCTTGTCTTGCCTCCCACAGCCACCCACAAACACAGATTTTCTCTTTCACGGTTTCTAGGCCTTACTAAAAGCTGCTTAAACCAAAGGCATGTTAAAAAACAAAAACAACAACCAAAAAACAACACCTCCCCCCCAATCATGGTAAAATCTCCAGTATAAACCTTTAGTTAAAGGCATTTGAAAGGTTAAATCAGGAATGTTTTACTTATAGAAATTAGAAGATCACAACATCCTACTTAGTGAATTTCCTTAATGCCTACTTGTATTAAATTAATTATTCCACATACTAAGAGTACCTGGAGACAAAGAAATACATGAGGGGATGATTATCATTTCTCTTTGATCTTGACATTATTTTTAAAAATTGAATCTGTAGTACTTCTTAGGATAAATAATTTCAGAGGAGAAATGTAATCCTGTCATATCACCCACTTTGTGGATAGCGACAGCTACATAATCTTACCTTTAAGACAAGGTTTCGAACAGTGTAGTTGTCACATTCATTTACGTTGATGACCAGAACCTCAACTTTCCCATATATTCCTCTCTTTTCTGGCCAGTAAAGCACACATTTCTGGAAGAGGAGAAAAAAAGAACACAGCAGATAGTAATGATTTCACTGGACTTTGAGTACTTTTCATTGAAGTATCTCAATAGTTTTTATTTAATTAATTCTAAAAATATCAAGTATTGATTTTACCAGGCTAGAAATGTACTAAAAACCACTGAATTATACATATTAAACAATTGACTTTTATGGTATGTAAATTATATCTCAATAACATTTTAAAAATGAAATATCAATTTTTACATGTGCCTGTCAAACACTATTGCTACTAACCTCATACAAAAAGGGGGAAAATTTTCCCAAAATCTGAAATGAATAATCTTTGACAAAACAGGAAAAAATATTCAGTGGAAAAAAGACAGTCTCTTCAATAAATGGTGCTGGGAAAATTGGACAGCTATATGTAGAAGAATGAAACTCGACCATTCTCTTATACCACACACAAAGATAAGCTTGAAATGGATAAAAGACCTCAATGTGAGACAGGAATCCATCAAAATCCTAGAGGAGAACATAAGCAGTAACCTCTTTGACATTGGCCACTGCAACTTCTTTCAAGATACATCTCCAAAGGCAAAGGAAACAAAATGAACTTTTGGGACTTCATCAAGATCAAAAGCTTCTGCAGAGCAAAAGAAACAAAACAAAGAGGAAATCCACGGAATGGGAGAAGATATTCGCAAATGACACTATAGACAAAGGGCTGATATCCAAGATCTACAAAGAACTCCTCAAACTCAACACACACGAAACAGATAATCACGTCAAAAAATGGGCAGAAGACATGAACAGACACTTTTCCAAAGAAGACATACAAATGGCTAACAGACACATGAAAAAATGTTCATCATTACTTGCCATCAGGGAAATTCAAATCAAAACCACACTGAGATACCACCTTATACCAGTTATAATGGCCAAAGTTAACAAGACAGTAAACAACATGTGTTGGAGAAGATGTGGAGAAAGGGGAACCCTCTTACACTGTTGGTGGGAATGCAAGTTGGTGCAGCCACTTTGGAAAAGTGTGGGGATTCCTTAAGAAATTAAAAATAGAGGGGCGCCTGGGTGGCTCAGTGGGATAAAGCCTTTGCCTTCAGCTCAGGTCATGATCCCAGGGTCCTGGGATCAAGCCCCACATCGGGCTCTCTGCTGAGCAGGGAGCCTGCTTCCTCCTCTCTCTCTGCCTGCCTCTCTGCCTACTTGTGATCTCTGTCAAATAAATAAATAAAATCTTAAAAAAAAAGAAATTAAAAATAGAGCTACCCTATGACCCTGCAATTGCACTACTGGGTATTTACCCCAAAGACACAGATGTAGTGAAAAGAAGGGCCATCTGCACCCCAATGTTCATAGTAGCAATGGCCACAGTCACCAAACTGTGGAAAGAACCAAGATGCCCTTCAACAGATGAATGGATAAAGAAGATGTGGTCCATATATACTATGGAGTATTATGCCTCCATCAGAAAGGATGAATACCCAACTTTTGTATCAACATGGATGGGACTGGAAGAGATTATGCTGAGTGAAATAAGTCAAGCAGACAGAGTCAATTTTCATATGGTTTCACTTACTCGTGGAGCATAAGGAATAACACAGAGGACACTGGGAGATGAAGAGGAGAAGTGAGTTGGGGGAAATCGGGGGTGGGGGGGAAGAGCCATGAAAGGAACTCTGAGAAACAAACTGAGGGTTTTGGAGGGGAGGGGGCTGGGAGGATGGGTGAGCCTGGTGGTGGGTATTATGGAGGGCACGTATTGCATGGAGCACTGGGTATGGTGCATAAACAATGAATTTTGGAACACTGAAAATAAATTTAATTAAATTAAAAAGAAGAAGAAAAAGAAAACCTGAAATGAAGAACTAAAGTGAGAATTAAGAATTAAGAAATTAAAAAATCCAAGTATTAGACTTTATCATGTAATGGAATAAAAGGAATTTTTTTCACAATGATTGGGCTAAGTCACATTTCCCTGCTCCGTCCAGTTGAACATCTAATAAATATGTAATGTGTTAGATGCCACAGCATTAAGGTTCCCTAGTAGGTAAAGAGGATGTAATGACCATTAACACACCTATAGTATTACATTTTTCAGGACTGATGGTCTTTTCACCGATAGAGTTGATTAACATAAATGTATAACAAAATTATTAAAAAAATTTTATAGCAGATCCTCTTTGAAGGATTTAATAAGAATAATAATAATTATATTGCAACCGTGGCATTATTAACGTGGTAGTTAAGGTGCAGGCTTTGGAGCTATAGAACATAGGTCCAAATTCTGGTTTTGCCACTTATAATTAGCTGAGAATCTGTAAGAAAGACACTTAATCTCTGTGGCCTCATCACTTACTACATGAAAAGCTACAGTTACTACAGTTAACTTATCACTTACTACATGAAAAGCACTCAGGACAAAGCCAGACATACAGTAAGCATTTAAAACATATTGTTCTTCTTCTCATTATTCCAATTTTAGGTTTTTAATCTAAATGATTCAATCATTACTTGATTATACATTAGATCATATATTAAATATTGTATAATTATTATATCCAAGCTACATTATTAAAAGAAAAATACAAAATGAGATTCAAGCATACATACAGGCTCATAATATGTATTATTTTGCCTTTTAAACAGCTACCAAAAAACCCTATGAATTCTGACTATATATGATTAAGAAAGGGAAGGGTGAAAGTTGATGTTTTATTTTAAGTGCCCAGAGAAGCAATGTTAACTTTTGTTTAAATAGAACTTATCATTTTCTTGCAAACACACAGGCACATTTATAGAGAAATTCCTTCACATTTAGAGAGCAATTGCCTTCAGTCAGGACCTTTCAGTCCTTAGGACACTTGTTTTTTGACATCCAAGGTCGAAGGCATAGGACCACACTTGGAAAAAATTCAGAACTTACAGATTCAAAAGAGCAGCAAAAGAAAGACTCACATACGTACAGAACTGATGGAAAAGACATGAAAAGTATCAGAAACATACCTCGGGGAGTCTATCATGCTAAGTACTAGCCCCCCTACATTCTAGAGCCAGGATGGAATCCCTGTTTCTTTCATCCATTACAATAAAAACACATTTGCATCCTCTGAGTTCCTGGTCCTTTTCCAAACAAAGTAAATCATTTTCACCTCTATTTACATGCCACCCCATACCCAAGACCGGCAGGCAATCAGGCTGAAGGCATAACTCTGGCTGACATAACATTAACATTAAGAAAAGAAATCTTTTACAAATAAAGCAATTTATTTCTCTCTTCATTTACCAGTGCCAAGTGTCTCAGATTTCCCAGGTTTGTTAAAGAGAATCATACTAACCAATTTGCCTGGTTTCTTTCAATGAAGCATCAATTATTTCGCTGTGAGACCCGAGCTATTGTGTATCTTAAAACCCATGCCTCCTGGATGAATCCAAGAAGAGTGACAAAGAATCTTGAAAAAGGTATTGAACAAAGAAAGAGGCATTCAGCGGTCCAGCAGTCTGGCATACGTGCCCCATTGTTCCGATGAGCCCCGGAGCAGCAGGCCCCTCTTTGGGAAGGTGGCTCTTGAAACCGGTAGGAAAAAGCTGCAAGGCAGGAGCTCAAAGCCTGCACCCTGACTCTTAACAATACTCGAACAGGCTTGTGCACCTACTTGATAAATGGAAGCGCAGCTCGGTTCTCTCTCAAGCTTGCCGGGGCCCTCTTGAATGTTTTTCTTGACTCTTTACCAAAAATGCAATTGGCAGTCGGCTCCCAGTAGACAATACAATGTGACTTGTTCATTCAAACAACCCTTAATTAGCATCCTATCTCCTTTCCGAGATACAATAGCTTATTTTTACACACTGAATACATTTTTCCTCCTTTTAGGAGCACATAGAAAAAGAGACCAGATAAGTGTGGGTGCTTTTGAATGTGAGGTGGGGGAGAGCTGCAAATGCAGTTGTTTAAAGAGCACAAGTTCATGTTCGAATTATTTTTGTGAACAGCTTTTTAGGGGTTCTTTATTGCAGCACTAACAATGATCTGAAAGGCAGAAAATGCAAGGAAGGAAAATGTTCTCTTACAGATAATATTGTGAAACCCCACTAATTGTAGGTAATTCAAAAAAGCATGCTATCTCGCAAAATATAACCCCAAATTATCACTATTCTTTGCTAACGGGGCTGATCCTTCCAGCGAAATTATCTATTAATTCCCAAAATTCATAATTTGGAGAAAAAAGAGGTTTTCAGAGGCTCATGTGTCTCTTGTACGAACAAGTAATTAGTGAACCCTGACTGTAAAGATTCTGGTCATCAACCAATTCTTCATAATTAGTGGTTTATTATTGCAAAGCAATGCAAACTCCTATATTTTTTTGATCTTTTGTTTGTTTTTTTTTCTTTGACCGTCCCTCTCACTTCCACCACATTGGGGCTATTTGTGTACACGGAGGAAGGAGGTCCAGCTAGTAGTTTAGTTGCTTGGAAAAAAAAAAAATCTATTTTTAAGTTACTTTCTTTTTGAATTCTATGCGTTTAAAATCAAAAAGATATTGCTCTCTGAGCTAAAGACATGTGTCATCACATAGACAGAGGCTCTAAAATAAAAAGAAGATGGTCAGTTTCATTTGGGTTCCATTAGCACGTGAGAGGTATAGGATGGGTCAGATTGCCTACAGTTAGTATAGTAACTTTCATTCCTGGTGTTCCAACTAAATATTACCAACACAGGTGCAGCTATTTATTATTACAAGTACCTTCACCAGCATGTCACTTAATCCCTTCCACAATCATTTGAATTAGGTATATCAGGTACACAATTATTATTATTATTATTATTATTTATCATGTTACAGCAGAGGAAACAGAAGTTCAGGTGTTTTGGTAGGGGACTCTGGGAAAATTCCCTTGGGAACTAAAACTCTCAATGCCAATATCATTTTAAAAATTTAACTTTCTATCTGATATCCATTGTCTCTGAACCAACCCAACTTTGCCACGGCATTAACCAGAGGCTTTCCTTCCCTGTGTGTAGGAGGCTGGTGCTCATGCAACACAATATTCTCAGGCCACCCTCCTACTCAGCTCAGTACTTCTGTTACTATCTGCCGAGCTGTACGTGTTCACCAGTGGGAACTCATAGTCAAATCTTCTTATGGCAATTGTAACTCATTAGCGGAGCCCGGTAATTTAATTCTACATAAATTAATGAAACAGGAAGGTGCAGAGAAAAAGGGAATTGTTCTAGGAAACAATTGTACAAGTTAAATAAGTTTTTCACTGGGAAAAAAAGGACTCAGTAGAAAAAACTGTAGTCAAATCAGGTACAGGTGACAATGATAAAAGTTAGAGCAAATTTTAAAAATCTACACAGGATTCTGCATGCATAATTCCTTTACAAACTTTTCTGTACTCTCTCTCATTATAAAGAAACTGAAATGGGAAATTTTGATTTATGTATAATTTTATAAATTTAAAATAAATTTTGATTTGATGTATAAAGGGCATGATTTAGAGCTGTATGATCTAGAACTCTAGCCTCAGACTTACACTAACAAAACCAAACAAACGGAGTCCTATGAAAAACATGAAAAATTGTAGTGTGAACAAATGCACATGTCTTAAGATAAGATAAAGCATTAGAGTCCTGTTGTTGTTTTTGTGATTTTTTTTCCCCACTAACTTTTTTTGCTAATTGTGCCAAATAAGAGGGTTTCTAACTATAGTTAGAAGTAAAGCAGACTACAACAATTGAATAAAACCTAACAAATTAAAAATTAAGGTGTGGTTATATTTGGAATATAAGCATGTCTGAAAGGACAGGTGAGTAATTTTGCTTGAGAGAGATAAGCCTCTGAATTTTGGGCCACCCTTAATTGCTTGTGCAATACAAGCATAGGAAATGGGAATAAGAGATTAGCTGTCCAGCATTGCTAGGCAGTGCTAGGCCAGGCTGCCTCTCTAAGATATTATAATAGCTAATTCTGGTCGTCCAGGAAAGCTGAATGCTGGTCCACAGGCTCTGATGTCTATCTGCCAGGCTGGCCTTCAACATTACCTTCCTTGACCTTGTCTGGACAGACAGCTGGTTCTGAGACTTGGTTCACTTGTTTTGTTTTGTTTTTTGTTGTTTTTTTTCATTCTTGGTACAGGCATACCTCGTTGTATTGAGCTTCACTTTATGTGCTTTGTAGATCCTGCATTTTCTACAAATTAAAGGTCTGTGGTGAGCTTGCCCGGAGACTCCTCTCCTTCCTGGAGTTTATCGGCACCATTTTTCCAACAGTTTTTGCTTGCTTCATGTCTCCATGTCCCATTTTGGTAATTCTCACATCTTTTCAAACTTTTTCATAGTTATTACATTCCTTAAAGGTGATCTGTGATCAGTGATCTTTGGTGTTCCTACTGTCATTGTTTTGGGGTTCCATGAACTATGCCTTTCTAAGACCATGAACTAAATTGTTACGTGGGTGAGTTCTGAGTGCTCCACTGGCCATTGTCTGTGTCTCTCTGTCTCCCAGGGCTTCCTTATCCCCTGAGACACAACAGTATCCCAGTGAGGTCAGTTAATAACCCTACAATGGCCTCTTGGTGTCCATGTGAACGAAGAGTCGTAAGTCTCTCACTTTCAGTCAAAACTAGTAATGATGGAGCTTCGTGAGGAAGGTACATGGAAAGTCAAGATAGGCTGAAAGCATCTGCCGCATTGTGAATGCAGGGGAAAAGTTCTTGAAGGAAATTAAAAGTGCCACATCAGTGAACACATGAATGATAAGAAAGAGTAAAAACCCTATTGGTGATATGAGAGTGCTGGGATTATTAAATAAGAGCTTGGCAATTAGTTATTTATTTATTAGAAAGTAGAAAGGTTCATGAAAATATAAAGCCTGGGAATTTCTAAAGATAACTCCAACTTCATTTTTTGGGGAGGAAATGATTTTTGTCTATTCCAAACAATGACGCTCAACAAAATTGAAAGTTGGCACATTTTTGGTAAACAGCATTTTCCTGGTAGTGTGAAGCTTACTGCATATTTCTTTTGAGCCAAGCTTCTCAGTATCATTTTGATCTACAAAACATCAAAGTTTCCTCTATGGAGTTATATTTATATCATGGAGAGTCTGGACAGAAAGGAATTTTTAATTTTAATTTAATGAGTAAGGCATGCTACTCAGATTGAAAGAATGTTGCTAAATGTGGTGTGAGTTCTGGGTCATCACTGTCTTTCATTCCTTGCTAGGTCTGTTCTTCTGTTTTTTGGCTTCTATGGCTGCTACTGAGAAGCCATTTGTTAGTTACTCTGTTGTTAAAATCATCTCTGTAGTGTTTTTTATTTTCCTAGTTGTATCTAGTTGTGGATTTATTTTTACTTACTAGCCTAGAATTTATGGTGATTCGCAAATCTAACAGCTCATGTTTTTTATCCCTTCTGGAAAATCTCTGGCCACTATTTCCTCAAATATTGCTTCTTTTCTTATATTCTCTTTGTTCTTCTTCGAAAATATTCATTTTATATACATTGGACATTTACATGCTGCCCTCTAGGTCTTAAACTTTCTTTCATATTTTTGGTCATTTCAGTCTTCTGGGTAATTTCTTTAGTTCTATTTGCAATTCGGTCATTATTTTTACTCAGCTGTGTCTGGCCTGTTATCACACCTGTCTAATGAGGTGTTCTTTTTAAATTTTAATATGTCTATAATATTTATTTCTAGGACTCTTTGGTTTGTTTTTACACTTTCCTAGTCTTTTTTGGTAGTAATTTGTTCTCCTGTTAAGTTTTTAATCTTATACTTTGTGTGCTTAATTATTTTTAAAAAAAGCATTTATGTATAGTTTCTATAATTTTCATTTCTTGTAGGTCTACTTTACCTACTCGTTGTTGCTTCTGATTTTTCCTTATGTTGTTTATTTACTTGTGTTGTCTCATAATTTTGACTTGTGAGCTTATGTTTGGCTGGGCCGTTTCTGTTGAAAATTCTCTGACGTAAATCCCGAGAGTGTATGTATCCAGAAAGCTTTTACCTTTGTTTCTGTAAAGTGCCACAGAGTGTTATCAATCAGGATTACTTTCTATATTAATTGTTCGACTTGGCGTTTCCTGGTTTTCAAATGGTGAGTACTAGAAAGACCCTTTTTATCTATCCCACAAGAAGACCAGATTTAGATGGACTGATTTCCTGCTACAGTCCTATTTTGGAAGGCAGGTTTATTTTTGTGGTTCACCTTTTTACTGAAGGCACAGCCTTTGCAGGAGCTCTCTCTGTGGAAGGTCTCCATTCTAGCTCCTGGCTCCTGCAAGCCCAAGGCTTTGTCTCCAGTTCTTGTATTGTCATTAAAGCACAAGTAAGCCATAATTCTCTGGCTTTATGCCTTTATTCAGTTTTTGACTGCTGGGAATTTTTCCCCCCAAGCTCTGTTAGGCACGCTATTTTTATTTTACTATTTTATCTGAAAAACATCAGAGTTTCCACTGTAGTATTATATTTACATCATGGAAGCTCTGGGCAAAAAGGAATTTTTAATTTTAATAATGAGTAATACAGTCTACTCAGATCTAGGAAATGTTGCTATATTCTATTTTATATTTTATGCTATTTTAAATTTTATGCTATTTTAAACTAGTATGACTAGTTTTGTGATGGGAGGTTTTTCAGATTATCCTAGCCTATTTGCATGCAGGAATGTATACATACAGAGAATACACTTTAAACTTGAACAGTCTGTTTGAGTAGATAAAATAAAGGGAAAGTGTCATGGATATTAAACAACTGTGCAGGAATTATCAGTGCCCTGATGTGTTGATATATTGATATGGGTGAAACAGCTGAGAATATTAGGGGCTATTTTTATTATGCCACCTCAGGTTTTCATATAAGATTCATAGAAATATATTTATTTAGTAAGTTATATAGTTAGTTAAGTATATAGCTTCATCTACTGGCCCAAAATACACTTTTTTTCTAGGATAGATTCAGGGAAAAAAAAATCCGTTATCTATTGTAGCAAAAATGAAAGAGGGCAACAAGCTTTACAAAACTTATAAATTGCTACTTGTGAGCCTGGATTTTCTTGATTAGTGCAAGATTATAGTATGCTTAAGGGTTATAACTCACCAAAAAGGCATAAGGGAAAGCTCAGTTATCTTAAACTCTTATTGTCATTGTGAGGCTCTGATACAGTAATTTTGATAAGGAAGCAAACACAAATGCTGACTAAAATCAGACTGTAAATTATTCCAATAAGATGTCTTAAAATGTAAGCAGTACGTAGCACCCTTTGGGAATTACAAAATTCTGTTTTTATGATGCCAAGGACTGAATGAATGTTTTGTAAGCTAGACCCTTAGGAAAGACTGCTAGTATGGAAATGGAACCTAAATTTATCTCCTTGGATTTCTTATTACGAAGATATTGAAAAACTTGCTTGGTTTTTGGAACTTCCTTCAAATCTTTCTTTCAAGTCTCCCTTGCTTAGGGGGCTTCATTCCTCCCACCCTATATAATACAAAAGCATATTCCTCCCTTCTCATCCCCCCTACAGCTCAGCACACCCAATCTCCTTTTCCTACCTACCTTGTTTCCCCTATACAATTTATTCTTTCTAATTGCTACAGTTTTATGAATTTATTATGTTTATTGTTTTTCAATCTGTCTTCCCCATTAGAAAGTTAAAATCTACCAATGGCAGACATCTCTGTGTGTTTTGTTTACTAATATATTACCAACAGCTAAAGTAGTATCTGTCACACAATAAGTGCTCAAACATTATTTGAGATATGAATGAGTGATTTTTTAAAATTTCCCTGCTTAGAAATCAGAGTGATAATACAGAGCCCCTCATTTCCTTAAAGAGATACGTGGGATATGTGAGATACATGTATGTCAAGTGTATTGATTCTTCTGATAAAAAGCTGCCGCTCATACAAGGACAACAACGACCATTCTCAGAAGCATGAAGTGAACTTGTCTTTAAATTTCCATCTTCAACGTGTAGTTAAGTACAAGACAATTTTCCTTATACAATAGCTCTTCCATAGCAACAGAAAATTTATAACGTTCACTACTTGAGGAAAGGTCATACCTCATTTTTTTCTTTGAGTTTTGTGATCATGACAATCACGGGACTGTCTTCCTGCCAAACCATCTGCCAGAAATCATTCACGGTGTTGATCATGGGGCCCTGTGTGGCGATGAATGCTTTCTCTTTGCCACTGTAGCCCTGGTGTGAGTAAAGAGACAAAAATATTGGATTTGAAATTCATGCCTTGCACTGAAAGTTTAGAACAAGTCCAGAACAAAATGGTCCAAAAGCAACACAAGCGTTTGGCTTCACTGATTCTAGCACAATCCATCTGGCTGTTCTCCCAAGTCAGGCACGGCACACAATAGTGAGGGCCACGATGCCTGGTTCTCACCAGAGCACCCGCCCCCCCCCAGCACCCAGAGCTGCAGCCAGAGACACACAGGAAAGGAAGGCTCAAGGTAAAGGACCCGCTACCAATGTCGATTATGACTAAACAAACGAGAAAGTTTGCTAGTAATCAAGTCAAATCAAAATTAATCCACTCTGAGGGGAAAACAACCCCCAACAATTCCAAATAGTAAGTCAACATGCTCATCAGAAAGATATTTTTATTTACTTACTTACCCGAATATAATTAGCATTAATGTAGGTGCTCAAAGAATCAGTTACATTTTTTGGTCTCAAACACACCCTGCTGAGGGGATCTAAAGAAGAAAACAAGAAGGAATGCTTTAGACAAATCTACTCTTTTTAAGGTTCCTTAGAACACCAATAACTGTACATAGCACACTTGTTAATTTATATACTGACCATCTGGCTTGTGTCAATGTTTGTTGCTGATGTGTCTGTGTCTGTCTTTTGATAGAACTGTGTGCACTGAGGGACAACTGGGCCCATCTTGGTCCCTGTCCCTTAATACAAATCTTGCCCATAAGCTTGAGATAATGAGTTTACTCATCATGCTATTTTTTGTGGGTTTCTGATTCTTGACCCCATTTCTTATTTATGCTCCTTTTTCTGTTCTTTGGGATTTGGAATTTGTACCAGATTTTCGTTATCCTGATTACTCACTTCACACTTCTCTTCTGTCCAATAAAAACACTTGGTCTGGCTTGAATCTCCTGTCCCTAAAGAAGCTGTCTTTAGTTACCATTTGTCCACCTACAGCAGGAAAATCTGATATTAGGTAGACTGTTATAGTGCTAAGAACATTGTCTTAACTCTTCAAATCACTTTCCGTCAAGAACTTGAAAGGCTCTTTGCAAACCACGGTGTTATGGAAAATATGGTAGTTATTTCTACCAATGCTTATATAAATGAATTAGGCCAAATCATCCCTTTAGGATTTCTTTAGTCTGACACACTCCGAGCCTCTTAAAGGTAAAGACAGAGATTTTTTCATTTTATCCAAGACTGAGTGTCTAGGACGGTGTTTATATGAATAGCAGACATTCAATATTTGTTTATTGCATTGATTTAGATGGTTAAAAAATGTTCCATCATTTAAGAAGTCAGTTCTAGGCATTCCTCTCTAGTAATTGTTTTTTTACTGTTTTTCTCTAGACAGGTAAACTTGAGAGAGTTTATCAGACCCACTGTTCTTACCTCCACCTCTACAATTCAGTCCTCCTTGTGTACACCCCAGTCTATCCTAACCTTAGTTTAATGCAGAGACTCCTCTTACTGATACCACCAATGACTCTTGTTGAGCTAAACCAAATAAGCCTATTGTGCTACTTTTTTCATGCTTTATTTTAATATTTACCATCTTATATTTTAAGTGCTTCAATTTTTACCTGCTCTCAATGAATTGTACTGAACCCCTTGAAGGAAAGAATTATATTTAATTAACTCTTTAAAAAAAAAAAGATTTTATTTATTTATTTAACAGACACAAGTAGGCAGAGAGGCAGGCAGAGAGAGAGGAGGAAGCAGGCTCCCAGCTGAGCAGAAATCCCTATGTGGGGCTCGATCCCAGGACCCTGAGATCATGACCTGAGCCGAAGGCAGAGGCTTAACCCACTGAACCACCCTGGTGCCCCAATTAACTCTTTTTTTTAAAAACTAACTTTTGTATCCTTTGTGATTTCTACCTGGTATGTGGTTCATAGAGTGTTTAATATCAGAATTCATTTCTATTAGAGTTGAAACACTGTTTTTGACTTTCTAGATTCCTTTTGTTAGCAAAGGGGACTGGAAAATTTTTCATCCCTTTTTAGCATCCACTATTATAAGTTTCCACAAGAGCCTTATACCAGTGAGACTTGAAAAGAAGCCCACTCCCTTCAATTTTTATAATGCCTACCATGTATGCGATTTATTGAGAACTCAGCCCTATAAACTGCTTATAGCAGTTCCCTGTCAAGCTAAATTTAGTTTGGAAATTGGTAGCTTGTAAGACTTCCAAGTATTTAGAGGTTTCCAAAAACTTTTTAAACAAGAATTCACCATAGGACTGAGTAAGGGAAAACTGTCACTCTAATCAAAGCCTTTTAGCCTTTTTAATGTTAGATTAGACTAATAAAAAAAGCTAATGATTTAAAAAAATCCAAAACTTTATCATCATTATCGTTATTTTCATATTACTGTTATAGATGTATTCATTTTATGCATTTAAATCAATATGTGTATTTTAAGTCTATATTTTGGTCAAATTCACCTTTTTTCAGGACAGATATTTCTGGACTATAGTTAAATATTTAGCATGCCACTTATGATACATCTAGGAAGAGGCAATAACAATCCCAACACTGAGCAATTTTTCTTCCCTCTCCTCTGCTCTTCCCCTTTTATTTCCTTTCTTCTCTCCTCTTGCTTTCTTCCTCTTCCTTCCCCTTTTTCCCTCCCTCCCCTCTTTCTCTCTTATTCCTTCTTTTTCTTCTGCTCTCCTTCCTTCTTTTTTTTCCCTCAACAAATTATTGAGCACATATAGATTTAGTGTATAGAACACATGAAATTTCCCCATCTGGCCTCTTCAAAATACCTCTGGCAATTTAACTCTTTCTATTTAACAGACAAAATGGTACCTGGATCCTGATATCCTTTAATTTTTTTTTAAAGGTTTTTTTATTTATTTGAGAGACAGAGAGTGTGTGAGGGGGAGAGGCAGAGGGCGAGGGAGAAAGAAACTCAAGTAGACTCCACACTAGGCATGGAGCCCAACAGTGGGCTCGATCTAACAACCATGAGATCACAACCTGAGCCAAAACCAAGAGTCAGACCTTTAACCGACTGCATCACCCAGGCATCTCTGGATCCTGATATTCTGACTGCCATCAAAGGTTATTCTGTTCCGATGATTTCTTCTCTTTGCAGAAAAGCATTTGAGGTTTGGAGTCAAGAGGAGAAGCTATTAGATGAAAGAAGGGCTTATACTGCTAGTGTATCCCTGAGCATAGGCAGAGGATGAGAGGAATAGCATAGCATAGGAATAGCTTAGGAATTCTCTAGATGAATTCAAGATAAGTGGGAAATAGGAGGGAAGGCAGGGACTTGGCTCCCTTGGCTCAAGGTGACTGGGAGTCACTTTCAGTTTGTTGCAGGAGAGAGAGAGAAGACTCCAGGCTTGCATTATCCAATTTGGCACCACTAGCCACATGTAGCTAACGTTAAGTTAATGAAAATAAAATAAAACTTAAAAATCAGTTCCTCAGGTGCACTGGCTAGACTTCACATGCTCCTTTGCTACACATAGCTAATGGCCATCATATTGGAGATACAGAGCTTTTCCATCACTCTACAGGGTTTTGACAGTGCTGATCTTAGCAATGCAAGATGGTGATTATATGGAAACTCCCTTTTTAAAATCCATGTGAAAATTGTAAGAGAAAAAAGCGCACTTAAATAGTCTGCTTTTGAAACTGTAAAGTTTTCTTTCCCCATTAATGTTACTATTTTCTGGAATTGGTTGTGGGGTTAATGATTAATGCATCCTCAGTTAGGTGGTGGGAAAGGAGAAACTAACGTTAGATGGGGACTCACTAGTAGTGGGAACCTCTCTTTTCACATATGATTACTTAATTCTCTCCACAGCCCTATGTAGCAATATTATTATCACTATCTTTAGGGATGAAGAAAGGATGGTGCAGAAAGATTAAGTTGTCTTCCATAAACTCCTGAATGCTCCTGCTAGAGTAGGGAGGCAAGTCTAACTCCAATATTTTGTTTGAGCCATACAACTTGTTGCCTTAATGAGTGGCTCGTTTATTTGCATATCTACTCTGTTCTGGGCACTTAATAGAACAGGAAACATAAGTAAGAAATATTACCAGATTTTAGATTTTTAAATATGAAGTGATGGCCAAAGTAATTAGGGTTTAATTAGTAGAGTTCTTTGATTTCATCTATCCTGTTTTATATTTCTATATATAAATTGTCAGCATGGAATAAATATACATGAAATTTGTTATTATACTTCATTGTGCAAACAACTTCATACTGATATATGATTAGTTTTTTTCCCATTGCTTTTATGATTTAGGACATAGACCTATTTTCATCACTAATATTTGTTTTTTGTTGCAAAGTATGTGATATAAATTTACCCTTCACACTTTAATCTACCACGTAGAGTGTTCTGAGCCAGGCTGACATCATCCCTAGAGAAACAGCCATGATTTAATTGGCTCTTGGTCATCCATATTTCTGCTGCAAAACATCTTCCAAATTATATAGCCTCACTAATATGTAAAGTCTGGCTTTTTTTTTTTTAAAGATTTTATGTATTTATTTGAGAGAGTGGGCGAGAGAGAACACAAGAGGTGGGAGGGGCCAAGGATGTGGGAGAAGCAGTCTCCCTGCTGAGCGGGGAGACTGACATGGGGCTCCAACCCAGGACCCGGGGATCATGACCTGAGCCCAAGGCAGACACTTAACGGACTGAGCCACCCAGGCGCCCCCATGTTGGAAGTTTAAACTTGAGTTTATTATAGGTCAAAATAATAAAAAAACATAATACTTGGGAGGCCTGAGTGGTTCAGTTGGTTAAGTATATGCCTTCAGCTTAGGTCATGACCCCAGGGTCCTGCAATAGAGCCCTGCATCAGGCTCCCTGGTCAGAGGGGAGTCTGTTTCTCTCTCTGCTTCACCCCCCACTCATACTCTCTTTGCTAGCTCTCTCTCAAATAAATCAATAAAATCTTTAAAAAAACACCTTAAAATCTTAACCATTTTAAATTATTTTATGTAATGTTTCAAATTTATCCCATATTATAGCCTAAAATAAACCATAAAGAATAGCTTTCCATATAAATTCCAGTCTTCTCTGATGATTTTCAACCAATAGTGGGGTATGCCCAAACTATACGTACCAAATTATATTTTGTGCAACAGGGGATGGGTAGTGCATTCAGGCTACAGACATTTTCAACAGAAAACCCATTATTTGCAACATCACTTGTCAGCACAGGTGCCCTGGTTCAAGTGACCCACCCAGTTCTGGGAATGGAAAAGCTGACACAGGACTATGAGGGACTAGGTCTGATATCATCTGGGCAGGAAATAGAGAAGGCTGAACTTTATTTATTTTTCTTTTTTCTTTTTTTCCCAAAGACTTCTTTATTTATTTGAGAGAGAGAGAGAGAGAAAAGGAGACAGAGTTTGCGAGTGTGGGGAAGAACAGAGGGAGAGCGACTTCCAGCTGACTTCCTGCGGAGCCAGGAACCTAATGTGGAGCTCTGCGGGCTTGACCTTGAGATCCATGAGATCATTACCTGAGCTGAAACCAATAGTCAGATGCGTAACTGACTGAGCGACCCAGGCACCTCTGAGAAGGCTGAACTTTAAATAATCCTGATAATTTCTGAATCCTTCTGACATTGGATAGTTAAGTAAAATTGCAATGAATGTATATGCCCTAATTACTTATATTTGGTAAATTTCAGATGAAAAATCTTAAGAGAGACAGATACAGAGAGAAGCACACTTGTAACACACAGCACTTTCATTCCTGTAGTTATAAAATATCTTTCAACAGGGATGATACTGGATAGACCCATTGAAAATATGTTATAGTGGAGTGTTTCCAGCTCTACCAGAGGGGGAAGCTCAAAGGTACCTTTAACAATAATTCTTGATAGTACCATAAATATGGAGAATTTGATGTTTTATGAGTGAATTCATGGGCTTAATTATACAGACTCTACTATTTCAATATCCATACTTTTAAAAAGTTTTGTGCCTCCATCTTTCCAGAGCTATTGTTTTGAGATGTTTATGGATTTTGCCAAACCCCCAACTATCTGTTGGCTAGTGATTGACAATGTTATATCCTCTCCAAAGCATTTTTGCTACTTTAAACAGAATAGCTTGGTCCTCTCTATACTCCTACACTACTTGGGCTAGATCTCAATTCTGGCTTTTATTACATTGAACATAATTATTCATTTACGTGACTCCTCTAGTCCACGACCTCCTTGATCTTAGAGGCCATTCTTTATTTCTTACTAGCTCATTGCCTGATATTGATAAACTTCATGGAGTTAAATTTAGTTTTTTTTTAGTAATTTAGTAAAAAATTTAGTAAAAAATTAGTTTTTTTTTCTTTAAAGATTTTTAGTTTTTTTCCTTAAAGATTTTATTTATTTATTTATTTAATTTATTTGAGAGAGAGCACAAGCAGGGGAAGCAGCAGAGGGAGAGGAGAAGCTGGCCCTCCGCTGAGCAAGGAGCCCAAAGTGGGGGTTGATCTGGGACCCTGAGATCATGACCTGAGCCGAAGGCAGAGGCTTAACCAACTGAGCCACCCAGGTGCCCCAAGAATTCCTATTTCTAAGCTAACATCCAGGTGATTCTGATACAGATAATACCAGGACCACACTTTGAGAAACACTGTTTAGGCAATGTTAGAACTAAATTTCAGTTGGGTGCTTGGGTGGCTCAGTTGGTTAAGCCTCTGCCTTCAGCTCAGGTCATGATCCCAAGATCCTGGGATCAAGCCCCACATTGGGCTCCCTGCTCAGTGGAGAGCCTGCTTCTCCCTCTTGCTGCCACTCTGCCTACTTGTGCTCTCTCTGTCAAATAAATAAATAAAATCTTATTATTAATTATTATTATATTATGATAATTTAATTATTATATTATATATAATTATATATAATTATATATATTAGATTATATAATTATATATATATAATATATATAATATATAAATTATATATAAATTATTATATTATATATAATTATATCTAATATAATAATCAAATTATTTTTTATCAATTAAATTAATAATAATAATAATATAATAAATAAATTAT
This sequence comes from Mellivora capensis, assembly GCA_004024625.1. Lineage (NCBI taxonomy): Eukaryota > Metazoa > Chordata > Mammalia > Carnivora > Mustelidae > Mellivora > Mellivora capensis. Next base: position 94,779 of record PISX010000959.1, read on the forward strand.
TAAATAAATAATATGATATAATATATAATTATTAAATAAATAATATAATATAATAAATAAATCATCAAATGAATAAATAAATAAATAATAAATCATTAATAATTAAATTATTATAATAATTAAATTATTATAATATAATAATAATTAATAATAATTAATTATAATTATTAATTATAATTAATATAATTAAATATATATGTATATATACATATATACGTATATATATTAATATATAATATATACATAATATAATATATTATATAATATATAATATTATTATATATAATAATATTTTTAAATATTATTATTTTTTAAGGACTCTAGATGATTACTATGCACAATAAAACTTTTTGGTAACAGCTTTATTAAGATGCAACTCATATACCATACAATTCACAGACTTAAAGTGTACCATCATAGAGTTCTTTTTCTTTATTCACAGAATTGTACAACTGACAGCTATTTCTCAGGCCTCCCAGCACTAGGCAGCCCCTAAGACAGTTTCTGTCTTTATAGAATTGCCAATCTGGCCCATTCATATAAATGGAATTATATAGTATGAGGTCTTTTGTGATGGTTTCTTTCACTTAGCATAATGTTTCAAGGTTCATTCATGTTGTAGCAGGCATCAGCACCTCATTCCTCTTTATGGCTGAGTAATATTCCATTGTGTGGATATTCTACATTTTATTTCTCCATCAGTTGATGGATATTTTGGTTGTTTCCACCTTTGGGGCTATTATAAATAATGCTGTTACAAACATTTGTGTATAGCTTTCTAATATCAATACTTTTTTTTTTTAAAGATTTTATTTGTTTATTTGACAGACAGATCACAAGTAGGCAGAGAGGCAGGCAGAGAGAGAGGAGGAAGCAGGCTCCCTGCCAAGCAGAAAGCCCGATGCAGGACTCAATCCCAGGACTCTGAGATCATGACCTGAGCTGAAGGCAGAGGCTTAACCCACTGAGCCACCCAGGCGCCCCTAATATCAATACTTTTAAAAAGTCTTTGTGGCTCCATCTTTCCAGAGCTATGTTTTGGAATGCTTATGGATTTTGCCAAAACCCCAACTATCTATTTGTCTTGTGATTGACAATGAAATGTTTTCATTTCTCTTGGTTATATGCGTAGGAGTAGAATGTCTGTGTCATACAGTCACTCTAGGATTTGCTGTTTGAGGAACTACCACATTGTTTCTTAAGTAGCTGTACCATTTTACATCTCTACTAGCAATGTGGGAAGGTTCCAGTTTCTTCCCATCCCTGCTAGCACTTTCTATATGGTCTATCATTTTTATTATAATTATGTGGATGTGAGGTGGTATCTCATTGTAATTTTGATTTCCCTTATGGCCAATAATGTTGAGTATCTTTTCGAATGCTTGTTGATCATCTGTATCTCTTCCATGGACAAATGTCTACTCAAATCTTTTGCCCATTTTTAAATTGGGCTGTCTTTTGATAACTAAGTGGTAAGAGTTCTTTATACATTCTAGATAGAAGTCCTTTATTAGGTATTTAATTTACAAATGTTTTTTCCCATTTTGTGAGTTCTCTATCTTTTTGATGGTATCCTTTGAAGCACAAAATATTTTCATTTAATAAAATTCAATTTATCTATTTTTTGTTGTTGCTTGTACTTTTGGTGTCATATTTTAGAAGTCATTGACTAATTCAAGGTCATGAAGATTTACATCTGTTTTATAGTAATAGTTTTATAGTTTTAGCTTTTACCTTCGGGTCTGATCCATTTTGTATTGAGTTTTGTATATGGTGTGGGGCAGGGTCCCACTTCATTTTTTTAAAAAAGATTTTATTTATTTATTTGGGAGAGAGAGAGAGTGAGTGAGAGTGCATAAGCGGGAGAGGGACAAAGGGAGAAGAAGCAGACTACTCTGATGAGCAGAGAGCCCGACATGGTGCTGATCTTAGGACCATGGGATCATGACCTCAGCTGAAGACAAACTTTTAACCGGCTGAGCCATCCAGGCCTCCATGCAGCTAACTTCGTTTTTTTTTTTTTTGGTTTTTTTTTTTTTTTTGTATGTGACTATTCAGCTGTCTCAGCAACCTTCAGCTGAAAAGACAATCCTCTGCCCATTGAATTGTTTGATGAAATCAATTGACCATAATGTGTGGTACAATATAATTTTAGAACCACGTGTTTGCTGGAATTGTGAGCTGACCATTTTAAGAAGAGTAATACAGGATAAAGTAATGAACCTCAAGCTACTTTCATGGTCAGTAGTCTTAATGTGCACTTATAACTCCAAATTTGGTATGTATGGAGAAGTTGTGAGGATGGGAAGTGATGAGATAAGGGGGACTGGGGAAGGCTTATGCTTTATAATGCAAACTATTTCATTCAAGAAACTTACTTGGCAAAATGGTCTTATAGCGATTTTTAGTTCCATGACGGGGAATGTCAATTTCTTTGGGATCCACAAAGTTCATTGGTATTTCCTGCAAAAATAAATGATATCAAATTAGTACATCTAATGCTGCCACAAAGAAAATCTTCACAGGGGGCCATCTGATCCAGAACCCTACTGAACTTCAAAGTCATTTATAAAACAACAGACTACCACCTCTGGTTGACCAACACCCTTCCTTTCACAAACATATTAGCTGCACCCTGGCAAGCTGACTCTAAGAAACAGCTCGCTGTGTTAGAAAGTATTATTTTACATATGGTTATTAAAGAAACATATAAAACTTTGATTAGATTTTTAAAATTCTGTTCTGACATAATTGCTAGAAATATATATAAACAGCTGAAAATGGACAATGTATTCAAATTTTTTAAAAAATCTTTAAGTTACCAAAAATTACATTATGATGGATTCTCTTTTAACATTGTTTGACTCTGTCAGGATTATTAAAACCTCCCTCTCCAAATGGAAAATACAAAGGGAGTTTTTTTTTATTCAAGTGATGGCAATATAATTTTTTTTGTATTAAGGAATGGATTATAATTGTATTGTTCCATTTGTTTTTTGTTTTGTTTTGTTTTTTCTTTTTTAAATTTAAATTCAATTAATTAACATATAACGTGTTATTGATTTCAGAGGTAGAAGTCAGTGATTCATTGTATTGTTCCATTTGTTGTTGTAAATGCAATATTTTTAGTGAAGGACATCCGGACACTGTTTTCTCCCACTTAACAAGAATACAAATGTTTTTACTCAGAATATATGTCATGGGCCTCAAATGATTGGAGAGGAACAATTAGAGCAGAAATGGCTCTGTGGAAGTGAATTAGATCTTAAAGGTGAGCATCTATAGATGACTGGGACAAAGAAAGCCATTAGCCAACATTTTCAAAGGGTTGAAACAAATATGTAAAGATCTGATTAGACAAAATAGTAGGATCTCTAGTTAAAATTCTGCAAAAGATTGCTTAGATAAATGTTAATGTGAAACAAAGGAACTTTTATTTTTAGATCATGTGAAATACTATTTTCATTACTTGAACTTTCTTCAATGGAAAATATAACTCAACAGCCTAATATTCATTGAAATGAAAGAAATTATCTACAAATGAATTCAATTTAATGAAAGAAGTTATCTACAAATTAATTCAAATTATTTTTAGTCAGTCTGGAAATTTGAGATCATGAATTTGAGATGTGGTCTACAAAGAGGAGTAGCTTACTTTTTAAATATCATTTCCTAAACCTGCATTATTTTAGATATTTATAATATTCATCCCTACTCTCTGCTTCAATGAAATATTATAACTTCCGAGTTCCAAGTTACCAAAAGAAGCGAAATTGTTGAATGTTCAGTAGAAAGCACACATTTATGTTTGGTAATTTCAAGCACATCAGTCTGTTTTGGTAAAACCATGATAGATCTTTCCTCCCCTACTTCTTCCTGCTTTCTGACACACACCGACAATGACCATCTCCCAGCATTATCCTTCTCTTTGGTATTCCTTGTTGGCCTCATCTTTCCTGTAAGGGCTTATCTCAAAAAAACCTATCTGTGGTTCTAGAAAAGAATATTAGGTGTACTTTTGGCTAGCCGTGTGATCGTTCACTGGTTGTTTCATCTCACTAGGTTTTCTTCATATGTGAAGAGATGACACACTACAAAGTCTAATTTTAAAAACTGTATGTTCATGTTTTACCTTGAATGCTTAATAATAGTTGATGGGGCCATTGGTAAAACTAGCCCACTGCTAGATATGTCATCATTAGAGTGGTTGCAAATATCTGAACAGACCCTGGAATGATCAATTTATTAAAATCAACAGACTTGGCTTAAGATGTACAACTGATTTACCTAGAGTGATCTACAAAATGGATATTCCCTTTGGACAATAATTAGACCTAAGAAGGTCTAAAGCTCTCTGGGTAGACATGTGTTTTTCCAAATCGACTTAATCACCAGCAGCTCCGATGGGTCCCCTGAACATGCAGTGAACAATAAACAGCAGGCTCACCATGAATTCACTTTGGAGTAAATGTGAACTTGCCACGACGTCCCTCAGCTGTGATCTTGTGAGTATTCGGCTGGCTGACTGCAGATACTCCATTGCCACCGTCTCCCGTGGGGTTGGGATAGCCACAAAGGGTTCAACATTCCCCAAGCTATTCATGTCCAACGTAAGAGATACGTTGGACCCTCGTCTACGTTGGGGAAGACGGTTAATACATTTAGAAACCACATGAGTTATTTTGATCACACAAATTTGTCTTTCGTACATATGCACTCACTATTCAGTGAGAACTTTTCCAGAAATAAGGACCAAATGTCTTTTTCTCTTATGGTACCACAGACGACTATAGCAACTATCTACAGTTTCTTTATAGGAAACTGGCAGGTTTTTTGTTGGAAATAAGTCTGAATTGAGAAAATGCACTATAATTTACTAATGGATATACTTGCTAGTAATATTAAGTGACAAATTCAGGAAAAGCAAACATCACATTTGGATTAAGAAATCATGTATAACACAAACCAGCTTTATTTTCTGTATGTCTGAGAGTTCAGTCTAAAAATCAAATAGCCATTTCTGACATCAACATACTGTACACATGATCTCCCTGGACATAGGAAGCTCAGAGGAAAAAAACACTTTGGTTCACATTATTGCCATTGAAATAGAAGTTAAAAGTTTTAAAATGTATGTACTGTTTATGATTCTGAGTGAATCCCTAAAAAAATAGCATCTGTATCTTTCATTTATGTATGTATGTATGAATGCATGCAATATACATGTGTGTGTGAATGTGTATGTATTTATTTGATTCTGTGATAAACTCCTGAAGATATTGAGATCACAGACTCTTATTCTGAGTTATAATTTATCTTCACTCTGTAATTTTCCTCTTCTAGTTGGGAGATGAGTTGGAGCTCTTCCAACCTGTAAAGGCCCCTTGTGTCTTGGATAGAAGGTGTGAGTGCCTCTTAACAGTAACACTAGCTGTATGGAACCAAGACTGAGGGTCAAAGTCAGAGATTATACTCACAAGAACTATTAAATTTAAAGGACCTTAGGTATTTCTGAGATGATCCAATATGGTGCCTGGTGGTTGGTATTCCAAGGAAATGGAGAATAGTGAAAAACAGGTCAAAACAAATGTAAACAAAGACAGTAAGAGCAAATACTAGGCCCAGGATATTTCATTCGAAGGGTGCTTTGCACGCTTTCTATAGAGCACGACATCAGGAAATACTCATGTGGCTAGAGCTTAATTTTCAACAATGGAAAATTATTAGAACATACAACAAAAACCCATTAAACAAAAGCATGTTAAGTTCCTTTCTCTTACGAATTGATATGTAATGTCATTTTTGTTAATTTCTAAATGGTTTATAACTGTAGTTTTAATTCCTGCTTTAGCTTGATGTTTAAGTTTTTATGAATTTATCTTCCTTATTAATTTGTAGTAATAGTAAATGCAAATCATCCAACTTCTAATGTTTGCAATTTCCCAATTCTTTATTTGAGACAAATACTGTGATAATTTTTTCTGAATATTTCATAGATACTTTTGGAGGCAACTGAACTGATTACTATTTATATCTATCCCTCTATAAATTTATCTATGCACACACACACACACACACATATATATATACACACACACACCACCTTATTTATATTATTATATATTATTAAATTATTATATATAAATTATATATTATTATATTCCAATCTATTTTTTCCTCCTGGATTTCTCAAAGCCTGAGATGTATGTGATCTTCCCCAACACCTGTATTGTTATTTTTCTTTATATCTCTGGCAATTTTTACTTTATATATTTCAGCCATTGTTTTATTTGAAAAGATTAGCAATTACATATTTACTATAAATTTTATCAATATTAAGTATTTATTTTCCTATTAATTCTACATTTTGTCTCCCATCTGACTTTTTTCCCCAGTTTTATTGAGACAGAATTTATATACAGCACCATATAAGCTTAAGGTAGACGGCATTACTAATTGAACTACATATATTGTGAAATGATCGCCACAATAAATTTAGTTAACATTCATCATCTCCTATAGAGACAAACAAAAACACCTTTTTTCCTTGTGATGAAAACTTAGGATCCACTCTCTTAACAGCTCTCAAATGTACCATACAGCAGCGTTAGCTATAGTCATCGTGTTCTACAGGACATCACATACATTACATTATTTATTACTTGTTATTTGTCTTAAATGGAAGTTTGTATCACCTTCTTCCAATTCACCATCCTGCCACCTCCCATCTCTGGCTTAAAAAAAAATTAATATTGATGACCTGCCTTTTTTTTTTTTTGGCATGTTCTCAAAATATCTTTTCTAGTTTTTTTTTTATTATGTTTAATTCTTTTGAATCACTGTTAGGGATTAGGGGATAGCATAGTGGATACCCCATAAAATATCACTTAGCTGATAGAAGAATGTTTATCCCCCATCATTGTGTGTGTGTGTGTGTGTCTGTTGTGAGTGACTGACAGGGCCCCTGTGATTTTTGAGTAGGAAGTAAACAGTTGAGGTGGGTGAAGAGTGGTTCTATTCTCAGAGCAAGAATTTTTATCTATTTTTAGTGGGAAAGCAGTTTGTACAAGTTTCTCAATCCAGCTCCTCTGGCCTTTAAATGGTCAGAAATTCCTTCCTAATTCTGATAATACATTGTTTATTAGTTTTTAGTGTATTTGTAAGACCGTGGCTTTTGCTTGCTTCATAAATTTTTTTAGTAAGGAGTTGGGACAGGCCATTTATAATCAGATGCTGTTTTAAATCATTATTCCATCCAATCAATCTTCCGCCCCCGAAGAGTAAAGCGTCTGTCCATTGAGTGACACTCAGTGCTATGGTGGTCTGGCAGAAAGGGAGGTCTCTTCCGTCCAGAGTGCACAGAGCTGTACGAGGAGCAGGCATTTGAGTGAAGCCTTGAAGGTAAAAGTTCATAGATAAATTTTCGGTAAGAGGTTATTCAAGGAGAGAGCCCAGCAGGAGAAAAAAAAATGTGGAAGCAGGAAATGATAAAGCATTTTTGAGAAATGGCATATAAGCAGTTTGAGCTACAGTTCAGTTGTATAAAAGTGCATTTTGGAATGGGGGGGGCAGGGTTAGGTAGGAGAAACGAGAGAGAAGCAAGAGTCAAAGACTTAAGAGTATAAAAAGCTTGCCCAAACCCAGAAGAGAGAATTTCGAATGTCAGCTTATATAAACTTCTACCAGGGCTTTCCACAGCATCCCCCGCCCACACTTGGGGGATGAGAAGCCTCTGAGATTCCATGTCTAATAGGGTCCATTTGATCGAATGAACAAAAATTCCGAAGATTCTGTGATAAAGTGAGAGCCATGGAAGCATTTTCATGCAATCTGATTTAGTAAGGAAGAATGACTTTTGTGTGACAAGGGAAGGAAGAAAGGAAACTAATATTTATTAAACATCCATGATTTGCCAAGCGTTGTTCTAAGCACTTTCACATATGCTGTTGCCATCTCTGTAAGAGCTCTCTGAGGTTATTACTTTCCCCCATTTTATAGGTGAAGAAATAATTAACTTAGGAACATGAACATGGAACAAAAATTCAATCCAAGCTAGACTACGAAACCCAAGCACTTTCTGATTCGCTCCCCAAAAGCAAGGGTAGGGTGGGCAGATTATGTTAGGCCAGCCAGTGCCCTACATGGAGCGGGGGGTCAGCTGTTAGGGGAAGATCCAGACAACTGAAGTCTAATGTAGAGGCAGTGTACTAGGCAGAGTATGAATTCTAGCCTCACGGTCAGATTTGTCTGGGCTCAAATCCTGCCTCTCCCATGTCCTTGTGGTGGACCTTTGCTCAGCCTACCTAGCCTTGTTGCATCAGAATTTCTTCTTCTTTTATGAAGTGAGTAATTAAGGGTACCTTCTTCAGAGGCTTATTCCAAGGATGAACCCGATAGTGTAAGTACACTGCTTCTAAGAAGTGTTGCCTGGCTATTATTTTGGGTAATAATGGAATAAAGTCCAATATAACTCCCACCTTCTGCCTCCCTAAGGGATCTACTTTGAGAGATCTTCGCAGAAACACAAAAATTGTTTACACTGAGATTAATGTTTTGAAATGAACTGAATCTACACATTTGTCACTACAGAAAAATATATCCTTCTTGATAACCTACTTATCTAAAAATTTCCCTTTATTATGGCAAATCCATTTCCCCTGAACCCTAAACAATTTCAGAACACTTCACCTCAACACCTCAGACATTGTCTCGAAGTTCAATTATGGAATTAATCACGTACAAGCTGTTGACCATGCAGACAGCCTTCTTCCACAGAACAGCCCTTATCAAGGTAGTTCTCTTCTCTCTTGGCCATGAAATAATACCATAGGATGTCATTAACTTGGAAAAATCTCTGCTTTTGTTAATTTTTATTTTCAAGGAACAAATTAAGTTAATTGAAATACAGTGGAATTAGAAAATCAGATCAGGGACGCCTGGGTGGCTCAGTTGGTTAAGCGGCTGCCTTCGGCTCAGGTCATGATCCCAGCGTCCTGGGATCGAGTCCCACATCGGGCTCCTTGCTTGGCAGGGAGCCTGCTTCTCCCTCTGCCTCTGCCTGCCACTCTGTCTGCCTGTGCTCGCTCTCTCTCTCCCTCTCTGACAAATAAATAAATAAATAAATAAATAAAAGAAAATCAGATCAGTAGAATCAACTCAAAATATCTGTTCACTTTTTAGTCATGTCTTGTGCTTGCAGAAGACATTAAACACACATCTATATATGTTTTAAAGTGCTAATTTTTTCATTATAAAAGGAACACGTGCTCATTGCAGAAGATCGGTGGAACTTAGAAGTTTTAAAAAGGAAATTAAAATCACTCAGTCGCATAAGCTTCACTAGCTTTTAAGCTGACTTTTAAGTTTTGCTATGTTAATGGCAATCATGGCAGTGACTTATTGTTTTAAATTTTATTTCTTTGGTTAGAAATGGGGATAAATACATTTTCATATGATTACTGTTCATTTATCAGTCCTAACCTTTGATACTTGTCTGTGCTCTTTCCTAATGTTTACATTGGAGCATTAATGTATTTATTGTTGAAGACTATGACATATAAGAAATTAAATATTTCTCAAATGTATGTGTTGCATATATATGGTCTATTATTGCCTTAAAACACCAAGGATTTTTTTCAAGTTATATTTACATTCAAACATATCAATCTTTTTTTTTTATGGTTTCTTGCACTGCTTTAATAAACATACAAATTCTGCTGGAAGCTTAATTTTTACTAAAAGTTAATCTTTTAATCTAAAAGTTCTAATTTATTTTGGGGTAAGGTAAAGGTGTGAATCAACTAGATTTCTTTCTCCCAAATAGGTTATCAAGGTGTCTAACACAGTTCACTGAACAATTTGGAGAAGAGAGGTGTTTTATAATCATAGAATCTTGGGTTTTTAACCAGCTATTACTGACTAATGATCTGGAAGACAAAATGCCACTTTACTGAACTAAGAGAGAGGAATTTGTTTCCCAGTATCCATAAACCAGTGATAAGAAGTCAGGATCAAATCAGAAAGACATTTCAAAAACAAAACATCAGACGTTAAGAGAAAATACAAATTAAGATGCAGGGGCTGCGAGAAATCTAACAGACTTAGTGGGAAAAAAAAAAAATCAACAGAAATAATAGGAGACCTGGACCTTTAATAAAAACAGAATGTGGAAAACTAAGAACACAAAGTCCTACTGAGACTTTGCTTCTCCTTTGTTATGTAACTCTGGACAAACTGTTTAGACTTCTTTATGCCTCATGATTGCTGTTGGACAGAAGGGAACATAATAAAAAGCTTTATCAAGCTCCTGTGGTAGCACCAATTATTATTTATGCCAAAAAAATAAATAAGCGGGAGGAAATTCAAAAGATACCAATGCAAACAATTGAAGGAAAAAGCAAATTCTTAAGGAAAGGTAAAAGGAATGCAATAAACAGCATGCTAATTACAGTTAAGTGAAAAGGAAAACACGTATAAATATTATGGCCCAGGGCCACACATCCATTTCAGCAAAGGCTTATAAACAGTGCTCTGCTGAAATTGCTCCATTCTGCACCACTGCTCTTAATGACCAAGAAGTGGGAAGAAAATACAGCTAAAAATATAAGAACAATACAATTGACTTTGAAAATAACTCAAAATTAAGCATTGATTTTCCGGGTAGTCGGGGCTGTGTGCTGAATTTTAGAAGCTGGGTTTAGGCAGAAGACTTATAGTCTTCAGCCCTGGGGCCAGGAGGTTATGCCCAATTCTCAGATTCTGCGGTGCCTCGCCCACCAGGACCAGGGAGACTTCAAGCCTGGGACCTTGCTCAGTACCAGATAAGGAATGGAAATGGGAGTCAGAGAATAAAAGGAAACAAATGATCATTTTGCCCGTAGTCCAGGAAGATGTGCTTCTGAAATTACTGGATTAAGAAATGATAAGTTTCAATGGGCAGTGGTGGTAGCTGCTTATCTTGAAGTATTTGAAATGAGAATGGAAAAATATGCCCCTGAAGATTATAAGAATTTAGTCCAGAATGAAAGCGAAGAGATCTGATCTTTGAGAGTTTTCCCAACCTTAATTCTTTTGTGGTCATCTTACTGTAAAAAATATACGTGATTCATTCAGAGCTGTCTTTATAGCTATACACATCTCAATCCTACATGATGAGAAGTGAGACTTTTAATATTGGCGTCCTCTCCAGTTCTGAACTGTTGGGAGTCTCAGATGTTCAGTCCTGCCTTGCCTCCCTCCTGGTGTCTTCCCTTTATGATGATCACAGATCTGACAGTCTTGGCTTTATCCCAAAGGTGAGTGAGCATAAGCCCCTCCAACTCCAACTTGATTTTTTTTTAATTTAATTTTGTTCCATTTGTCTGCATTTTCTGTTTTCTAGGGTACTTTTAATAAAAAGAAAGAAAAAAGAGAAGTTTTTACTTACTTGCAATAACAAAGGAGGAAACAGTGGTGAGTTAGAGACTTCAAGTCCCTTTACTATGTGTGGCTTGACTAGCCCCCATGGTTCTTTGAAACATCTGATTCTACCACTTTTAAGTTCCAGAGGTCATGGTATTTAATGAACGGTTTGCTGTTTCTCTCCACCTCCTTACCTTCAAATAAACTATATATAGTACTAACTCCCTTCCTGGATCACTTGACAGATGAAAGGGTAAAATTTAAAAAAAAAAAAGAAAAGCTAAGGAGTGCTAGGCGTTTTAAATTGTGGCTTAAATTCAAAGCTCTTGGGAAGTTAAATGTGACACAAAATGCAGTGTTACTAATTTCTAAAAGCTGAAATAAATGAATAGATTTTGTGACCATCCATCGTAAAATTTCCCAAAGGAAATCCTGTAGGGAAGAAATGTAACAAGGACAACAGACCAAGCACAGGCCCAAGAAGATGACAAATGAATTTCAGTCTAAAGCAAAAAGAAAATCTCACAACGAAGAACTTTTTTTTTTTTTGGTGTGGGAAATGATTGATTTCCCTACTTGAAAGCATCTACTTCACTAGGTAGAATGCTGCTCTCCCTTTTGAGTGATTAGATAAAAATTTTTGAAGTCATACAATGATATCTGATTCTTTTATGCATGTATAGGACAAGGCAAAATTTACAATATCCTTCTTTTATTGTTTGGAAACATAAAAGTCAGTGGGGTGCCTGAATGGCACAGTTGGTTAAGCCACTGACTCTTGGCTTTGCCTCAGGTCATGATCTCTGGGTCGTGAGATCAAGCCTTAGATAGGGCTCAGCACTCAGCACCAGGTCTGCTTAAGACTCTCTCCCTCTGCCCCTCCTCCCCTCTAAAGTAAATACATAAATCTTAAAAAAAAAAGTCAAAACAATTATTAAAAAAATAAACATAAATTGAACTTGTTATATTTTTCTTGGAGCACTGACCTTGGATTGTGAGTTTAAATCAGCGCTCTGTACTTCACTTAAGCTCTTATGACCTCAGACTACTTAATCTGTAAATGCAGCTGATAATAAAATTCACAGGGTCGATTCACATTATAAAAGTTAAAGAAACAAAGATGTGTGAACATTTCCAGCCTGTATCTGGCATATAGTACACGTATGTGAATGATTATAATAGTTAATGATGATCATGTGGTAATTCTTACTTTATCCTTAAATAGCTGTGTGCAAGCTATATGGCATAAACATTGCTAAATATTTGAAGAAGGCAATGTTGGAAAAGTTGGTTAGTGATGAGAAGTCAGTGGCAGTGTTACATATGCAAAATCAGTGGTCCTCTAAGTTGACACCATTTTCATACCTCGAGCCCTTAAAATTCTTACCTCATGTCCTTAAAATTATTTAATTTTAATTTTTATTTTTATTAAATATTTAATTACATTTAATTAAAATTTAAAGATTTTAATTAAAATTATATAATTTTAGATAAAAAAATGCATATTCACTGTAGAAAACCTAAAACTAAAGATAAGAAAAACAAGGAAAAATATCCCATAATACCAACACTTAGAATGATCACAAATAACATTTTATGTGTATGTTCTTCAAGTCCTTATTTGTATATATGGCATCATCTAGATTTTTACTCCACATATTCCTTCATGACCTGCCATTAAACTAAATATATCATGGTTATCTTTTCATGTCTTTAAATTTATTAAAAAACCATTTTCAAACACTCTGTAGTATTCCATTGTATGGATGTCCTGTAGTTTGTTTATCTAATACCTTATTTTTGGACATCAACTTGTTTTTAACTTTTCACAATTATAGACAAGACTGCAAATAAATAACCTTATATCTAAATGCTTGTGCATTTCCATGATTATTTTTAGGTTGAGGAATTCCAAACACTAACTCAAAATCTCTGAGTTTAGAGAAGTCACCAAACACCTGGAATGTGGAAGACACAGGAAGACTTAACTCTTGGAGCTCATTGACATGGAATTAGCTCAGACGCTCTTCACCTATTGTTCAGACCTTTACAGTAGCTCCCTAACAAGCTTTTGTAAGTCTAAAATTTCTTAGTCCGGTATGTTTTCTTCCAGATTTCACCTGGGTGATGTCTGAGCATTGAACATATGATAATCAAACTCTAGAGATTTTTTCCTCTGAAAGCTTTTAGCAATTTTTCCATTATGTTTCCAATATATTCACTAAAAATGACTTACCCTAAAGTGTGAACTTCCTTGGGGGCAAAGACTGTAATCCTCCCTCTGAATCTAGTCCTGAACACATGGAGAGTAACACTTTCATTTCCTGTGTGTATGAGTGATTGCAAGTAATCGGTTAAGGTAATACTGTGTATAACAATTACTGTGTTCTGATGGCTTTTCCAATCCTTCTGAAGATAGGAATAGTGGGGGATCATGTTAGATAGAAGTTGGAAATGTAGAATGGAGAAGCCATGCTTATCCAGGTACAGTAAATATTAAAATTGATACATAGTTTGAATCTTATTTAAGTATCAGTGAAGTCTAGCATTAACATCCAAAAGACCTACAATGCTTTTGTTAGTAAAAAAGGGGGAAAAAAGTAGTGCTTTGCCTTGTAACCAAGTATGATTAATTTTTACTTCTTTTTGGCATTTAGTATTGTTTTGACTGTCACTCATGGTGAGGAGGCTGTTTCCTTTTTAAGAAAAGAACAAAATGATGGTAACTCTAATTTTAGTTCCCAAGTTTAGTTTTTCCAAGTTTATATAATTAGTTTAGAAAAAGATGATGCTGAATGAACATTAATAAGTCTCAATGAAAAAAAGCATCCTTTCTGAAATAAGAAATCGTTCTTTGACTTTTAGCTGATGTATACATATACACATGCACAATTTCCTAAGTAACACAAAACAATGAATAGCTCTCTGTCCCTTTAAGCAATTACCGAAGAACTCTTTTAGTACTGAACATTAAAGATAAAATTAAGTATATTCATGTACTTTCAGGATTATAATGACCCATCGAGTTCAGCTAAAATGTGAAAACATCAAAAAATACACAACTCAACATAATAAAAATAAATAAATACATAAATACATAAAAATAATAAAAAATAAATTAAAAAAAGAAAAGATATACAACTCAGCTTCAGTTTTTTATATGTTTTTATCTGGTTGCAGCCCCATTTTTAAAAAAATGAAATTCTTAGGGAAATCCAACTGCTTTTTAAGTTAAAGACTTCTTTGTCAGTTAAAAACATTTATTTTACAATACATATGCAATTGACTTGGCGTTAATTTTTTAGCATTAAGTGTATTTCATATATATATATAATAAATTGTATGTTATAATTTTATATTATATATTATATATTATGTAAGTTATTAAATATATTACATACCATTGAAGTATAGTTGACACACAATGTTACATTAGTTTCGGGCATACCACATAGTGATTTGACAACTCTGCACATTATGTTAGGTTCACAAGTGTAGCCACCATATTTTTCAGTTTTAAATAGCAGTGAAGGGGGAATTTTATACCTCAATAGCACAATACAACATATAGCTATAAAGCTATATAACTGACAATGATAATACTGATAATTTGCAGTTCCACTGCAGTAAGGCAGTAATTTCAACTCTGGCTGCAGTTAGAGTGCACGTTGATAATACATCTCAGGAATTAATCATTGAAAAGAGACAACTTGACTGCTTGGAGGACTCTGTTAAGCAGCAGCCACCCATATTATTTTTCCTCTTAAAAAAATCAGACAGTTTGATAAATTCTTCTCTTGCCTCTGCACAGATTATTAGGCATTGTTTGCATAGTTATATTAGAGTAAATGTCCACTTTGGGAGTCCTTGCATGCATGGAACTGTGTCATCATGATGGGAATAGAATAAGAGCTTTAGAAATATGTCGATCGAGCATTTGTTCTTTAAATCTGCAGTTTTATGCAGTTGTAGACATTCCTGAACGTATTCTGTGGTTAGAATCTCAACCATGCTACAAAAAGTAGCCAGCGTGATTTGGATCCTTGTGGAGCCAGTTGAAAGCTAAATTTTGACAAGGATAAACACTGCTTTCACCGCATCCAGATAATTGGGAATGTTGTATTTTCATTTTTCATTTATTTCAAAATATATCCTAATATCAATAGAGAAAGTCAATGAAACCAAAAGTTGGTTCTTTGAGAAGATCAATGAAACTGACAAACCTTTATCTAGATTGACCAAGAAAAAATAAAAGACAAGACTCAACTGAAATCTCAAATAAAAGAAGGTACATCTCTTCCCACTTTACAGAAATAAAAAGAGAAGACTATGAATAGCTGGATACCAACAAATTAGATAACGCAGATCGACAAACTCTTAAAAAGACATAAGCTACTGAAACTGATTCAATATGAAATAGGTAACTCGTAGACTCATCTAAATAAAACCAAAATAAATAAAGAGATTGAGGGTGCCTGGGTGGCTCAGTGGGTTAAGCCTCTGCCTTCGGCTCAGGTCATGATCTCAGAGTCCTGGGATTGAGGCCCGCATCAGGCTCTCTGCTCAGCAGGGAGCCTGCTTCCTCCTCCCTCTCTACCTGCCTCTCTGTCTACTTGTGATCTCTCTTTGTATCAAACAAATAAATTAAATAAATAATTAACAAATAAATAGATTGAATTGATAATTTTAAAAACTTCTTATGAAAAAAAGCCTAGGACCAAAGTGACTTTAGTGGATTCTATCAAATGTTTAAGGAAGTATTAACACCAATCATTCAAAAACACCTTCAAAAAACAGATAAGGAGGAAACAATTCATAGCTCATTATATGAAGCCAGTATCAGCCTCAAACCAAAGCCAAAGAATATTAAAAAATTACAGCTTAGTATTAATAGGAACTGACATCAATATGAATCTATATCCATATGAATCTAGATGTAAAATCTAGATGTAAAAATTCTCAGCACAACATTAACAAACCAAATTCAGCAACATATAAAAACGATTACATAGCATGAACAAATAAGGTTTATCCCAAGAATGCAAGGTTAGTTTGATAAGCAAAAAAATCCAACAATGTAATAATGCCATATCAAAAAGATAAAAGACAAAACCATATATCATCTCAATAGGCTCAGAAAAAAGCATTTGACAAAATTCAATGTTCTATTATGATAGAAGCACTGAAGAAACTGGGAGCAGAAGACAGCTTCTTCAACCTGATGAAGGGCATGTTTATAAAACACCATAGCTAACGTCATACTTAACAGTGAAATACTCAGTTTTCCTTCTAAGATCAGGCACATTTTCTTGTGCAAGTAAGGCACAAGTACTCTTCCACTTCTATTCAATTTTGTACCAGAGATTCTTAACCAGGGCAATTAGACGAGATAATGAAACCAACAAACAAAAATTTTGATTGGAAAGGAAGAAATAAAGCTATTTCTATTTGCAGATAGCATGATCTCATATATAGAAAACTCAAAGGAATCCACAAAAAATCCTAAATATAATGCTCCAGTTCCACAAGGTTGCATGATATAAAATCAAGAGAAGAAATCAATTGTATTTCTCTATATTGGCAACAAATACCAAAAATGAAACTAAGAAAACAATTCCATTTACAATGTCATCAAAAAGAACTAAATATTTAGGAATAAATTTTGCAGAAAGTGCAAGGATGGTGCACTAAAAACTGCAAAACATTGTTGAAAGAAATTAAAGACCTGAATGGATGGAAGGGCACCCCATATTTATATATTAGGAGACTTAATATTAAGATGGCAATATTTCTGAAATTGATCTACAACCATCAATGCAGTTCTTGTAAGAATCCCAGCTGACTTTTTTGCAGAAATTAACATGCTGATCTTAAAATTCATATGCAAATGCAAGGAAACCAAATAGCCAAAATAATCTTGAGAAGAACGAAGTTGGAGGACTCATGGATCCTGATTTCAAAACTTACTACAAAGATACACTAACCAAAACAGTGTGGCATTGGCATAAGAATAGATACATAGGTCAATGGAATAGACCTGAGATCCAGAATAAATAAGAAAAGATGTTCAACATCATCAGGCATTATGAAATCAAAGCCACAAGGAGACACTGCTTCACTCTTGCTAGGATGACTATAATAAAAAAGATGACAATGACGAGTGTTGGTGAGGATATGGAGAAATTGGAACCCTCATACATTGCTGGTGGGAATATAAAATGGTATAGTAGCTTTGGAAAACCATTTTGGCAGTTCCTCAAAAAGTTAGACCTCTAGTAACCATATGACAAGTAATTCCAGTCCTAGGTGTAGACCCTAGAAAAATGAAAAGGTATGTCCACACAAAAACTTGTACACGAATGTTTATAGCACCATTATTCATAATAGTTAAAAATGGAAACAATCAACTGGCAAATGGATATACAAAATGTGGTAAAGCCATACAACATAATATTTTTCAGTCACAAAAAGGAATAAGGTACTGATACATGTAATCACATGAACGAACATTAAAAACATTAAGTAAAAGAAACGACAGAAAAGGTCCCATATTTCATCATTCCATTTATATGAAATGTCCAGAACAGGCAAATCCTTAGAGATAGAAAGAAGATTGGTAATTGCCAGAAGTTGAAGAGTAGGGAACTGGGGAGTGAATGCTAATGGGTACAAGATAGTGAGAAAGTTCTGGATTTAGAAAAGGGTCAAAAAATTGTCAAGACCTTATAATCAATCTTTTATAATTTTATCATAACATCATTTTAATAATAAAAATGCCTATTTATTAAAAGTTGAATAAAATTTTTGTTGATTGTTAGAGAGAAGGAAGGAAGGAGGGAAGATAAGAAGGAAGGAAAGAAGGAAGGAGAAAAATACGAGCCCGAAGTACTGAAAATATTTCGCAGAGAGACTGTTTTTAAATGCTAAGAGCTACAAAGCATCACTGGAATATATGCGTAGGCCCAGGGACAGTGGCAGCTCTGATTATTTGTGGGACATCTATGGAAAATGTTTTAGCCAACATGTATATGTGCTTGCCTAACACAACAGAAATTTTAGAGAATAAAATCTTATAAAATAAGATTCATGTATGTCAGTAACAGTAAATTCTCATCATAGGATTCATGAGTGAAAACATAGGGCCATTTTATCACACAGCTCAAGATTCCGTATATCTGTATCACTCTGCCTGCTTAGTAATAGGCAGAAAATTTCTTAGTAAAGGTAACCATGGAGACGAATTTTCTTCATACATCTCTGAGTTGTGATGACCCGCATCGCTTTTACTTCAATGTATGTCTCTCAGTCTCTTTCCGATTAGATATTAAATTTAATTAAAATTCCTTTGCGTGCACGCACACACACACCCACACACACACCCCAGAAATCTCTAAGGGTGTCCTCTTCTCTCAGAGCTCATCTGGAACCTCTGCTTGTTATATTATGTTTCCATTCAGAGTGCAACTGTCCTCGTTTCTGCCCCCTCTGGGTAGATGGCGGGAGATATTGCAGGAAAACAGAAGGAAGAAAAAAGAAAGCATTGATTTTTACAGACTAGCTCTTCCTCCTAACTGGCATCAGACAGGAATGCTGACTTAGTTTCTGCCTTTGAGTCCAGGAGCAATAACCAGCTGGGCCTGGGTGAAAAGCGCCCAGGCTCCCAAAGCGGTCATGTGGCTAGTAATGTTGTAATAATGTAATGTAATAATAATAATAAAAAAAATAATAATGTAATGTAATAATAATGTAAAGTGCTACAAATGATGATGAAGATGATGATAGCACCTAACGTTAAATAAGCTAAGCTGGCAAGAAGTAGCGTACTTGTTTTAACTCATTTAATTTCTACACTAATTTTTGGGAAAGGTATGATATTTTCCTCTTGTGTGTATGGGGAAGCTGAAGATGTTAAGTAATTTATCAAAAGTCATAGAGTAAGGTATGTGAAGAGAGGTAGCGTGGTTCCTGACACTTCATTCTCAGCCACAAAGCTGTGATGAAATTAGTGCAGCAACAAGCATTTATTGAGTACCTACTGTTTTCTAGAAACCATGTCAGGCCCTAAGGAGGTGGTTGCTGCCACGGTTAATAGGACATGGCTTATGGTCTTGAAGACCTGACAGGCTGTAAAGAAAGAAACCCTTAGAGATGGTTTGAATATGATGGAGCCTGTCATGGGAACAGAGTCATGGCTAAGAAGTTACAGGAATAGAGGTTATGCACCGGTTTTCAAGAGTTATGTACTGGATTTCAAGTTCAAATCCTTGAACTTCCTTTTAGTCATTAGAGAGGAACACTTACCAAATTAAATTTTCACAAAGAAAATTTTTGCATTTATGGAAAACCATTAGGTATTTTAAAAAGTAATTAAATTTAATATCTATCTGAAAGCTTGTAGAAGTCCCTCACTCACTGAATATAAGAGGCAGATATCTTAAGTCATCAAGCAGGGCACATTAGTCATACCTTCACCTAAAATGAACTAAGTCCAGATTGTGAAAATCTACCAGATCCAGTTTCCCCAAATGTTTATCCAAGAACACCAGTTTATTTAAATACACATTCCTGTGTTTGTTCAGGGCTCATTTAAAAGTGTACCACCCAGGGGGTGCCTGTCTGGTGCAAGCAGTAGTATGCAGCTCTTAATCTTGGGGTCGTGAGTTCAAGCCCCATGTTGGGTGTGGAGCCTACTTAAAATAAATAAAATGAAATAGCAATATTTTAAAAAAAAAGTGTACCACCCAGCAAGTTATGGGCTTTGGTCAGTTAGAATGCTTTAGGAATAAAGCAGGATGAAGGTTGCCTTCTCAAGTCGTTGACCTTTCACCTTGGAATTTCAGAGTAGGGAGTTGCTTCCCTTGGCCAGTGAAGAGTCAATGACTTTGCTAGGTTACTCTGTGGCCACGGATTGTATCTAAAGTACCATCACTTCTCAGATGGAAGGAAGGCCTCAATTACGTGGAAGAGTGTTGGCAAT
Organism: Mellivora capensis; assembly: GCA_004024625.1. Classification (NCBI taxonomy): domain Eukaryota; kingdom Metazoa; phylum Chordata; class Mammalia; order Carnivora; family Mustelidae; genus Mellivora; species Mellivora capensis. The sequence goes on from PISX010000959.1 coordinate 115,156, forward strand.
AAATAGAGTGGCACTTGATTTGATTACCATGATTACCTTCTTGCCAAAGTAAATACACAATCATGTTATCAGTGATGCCTAGTACAAGTATAGATGGTTAAATATAAATTATTAAACACAGTTGCCAATAGTTAAAAAAAGCCTTTCCCCTCACGTAAATAGGGATTTGTTGATTTGAAGCCATTCATAGTAATTTTATTTCTGGGTCTTCTCTTATCCGCCCTTAGAGTGAATAATTGCAGGATCTCCCTGAAAACCAAATGGCCATTCACCCAAATGCAGATATCATCCAAACCAGAGTAAAGAATTCTTACTTTGGATACTGTGTTTTAAATCTATATGATGGCCAAGGAGCAGATGGACTGGTAGAAAAAAATATTTCTGGAATGCAAAATGACATACACATTTTCAAGAGTGAACTGAAATTTGTCATGGAAAGGACACTTTTATACTTGCTGTAAGAAATATATCCCTTTGCTTTTCCATAAATAAAAATGTTCTAAGTTAGCATGTTTCAACCAAATCAAATCAAATGAAAAAAAAAAAAAAAAGCCAGAAGCCATGTCCCACTAATTTTCTAGAAACAGCCAACATTTTGATATAAAATTAAGGTTATATATGCTTTTCCCTGCCTCTATTGAGATATAGTTACATACCATAAAATTCACCTTTTTGTTCAGTTCAATGATTTTTAGTATAGTCACAGAGTTGTGTAAGGAGTGTAGCAGCTAATTTATAACATTTTCCTCAGCCCATAAAAGAAACTCCCTACCCATGGACAGTTACTCCCTGTTCTTCCCTCTTCTCAGTTCTTAGAAACCACTGATCTACTTTCTGTGTCTTTGAATTTGCCTATTTTGGACATTTCATATAAATGGAATCATGCAACATCTGACCAGTTCTGTCTGGTGACTTTTACTAAGCATCATGTTTTTAAGGTTCACTCATGTTGTAGTGTCTATCACTCACTAATGCATTTTTTTTCATGATTTTTTTTATTTCATTTCTTTTCAGCATAACAGAATTCATAGTTTTACACCACACCCAGTGCTCCATGCAATGCGTGCCCTCCATAATACCCACCACCTGGCTCCCCCAACCTCCCACCCCCCGCCCCTTCAAAACTCAGGTGGTTTTTCAGAGTCCATAGTCTCTCATGGTTCATCTCCCCCACAATTTCCCTCAACTCCCTTCTCCTCTCCATCTCCCCATGTCCTAATGCATTTCTTTTTATGAAACAGTAAATTCTATTGTATGGATATACCATATTTATTTACTTATTTATCAGTTGATGGACATTTGGATTGTTTCCACTTTTGTCTATCATAAATAACTCTGTCGAGAACATTTGTGCACGCATTTTTTGGTAGACATATGTTTCATTTCTCTTGGTATGCACCCAGCAGTAGAGTTGCTCAGTCACAGGGCAACTCTAACTCTAGATTGAATTTTCTGAGAAACTGCCAAATGTCTTCCCAAAGTGGCCACACCATTTTACATTCCCATCAGCAATGTACGAAGGCTCGTTTCTCTACAAATTTGCCAATGTTCATTATTATCCATACCTTTGATTACAGTCATCTTAGTTGATGTGAAGTCATATCTCCTTGTGGTTTTGATAGTGTTTCCTTAATTATTAAGGATGTTGAATGTCTTCCCATGTACTTATTGGCCATTTGTACATCTCCTCTGAGGAAATATCTATGCAAATCTTTTGTTCACTTTTAAACTGGGCAATTTGTCTTTTTATTTTTGAGTTTTAAAGTTATTTCTATATTTTGAATATTAGACCCTGATTGAATATAGGATTTGCAAATATTTGTACAATTTTGTGAACTGTCTTTTCATGTTCTTGATAGACTCTCTGATGGTTAATTTTACATATCAATTTGATGGGGACGTGATGGTCAGATATTTGGTCAAACATTATTCTGGGTGTTTTGGAGTGAGACTAAAATTTAAACTGCTAGACTAAAGTAAAGCAGATTGCCTTCTATAATGTGGGTGGGCCTCTCCCAAATCAGTGGAAGACCTGAATACAACAAAAAGGTTCACCCTCTTCCTGATAACAGGGAATTAGTCCTTCTTGACAGCTTTTGCATTGGGACATCAATTTTGTCCTTTGTACTCAAACTGAAACATGGACCTTTTTTTTAACCTCAAGCCTGCCAGCTTTAGACTGGAAATACACCACTGGCTCTCCTAAGTCCCCAGCTTTCTCACTCACCCGCAGATCTTGGAACCTGCCAGATCCCACAATCATGCGAGCCAATAATAAATCTTATAATAAATCTCTTTCTGTGTGTTTGTGTGAGTATGTGTGTCTACACACATCTGTTCTGATTCTTTGGACATCACTGCCCATAGTCTCTCCTTTTTTTTTTTTAGACATTTATTTATTTATTTATGTAATCTCTACACCAACATGGGTCTCAAACTCATGAACTTGAGATCGAGAGTCGTATGCTCATTCCACTGAGCCAGCCAGGTACCCCACTACATTGTCCTTTGAGCACAAAATTTTTATCTTGATGAAGTCCAAGGTACATATTTATTCCTTCATGGTTGTGTTTTTGAGAGAAATTACTGGCTAATCCAAAGGTACAAAGATTTACACGTATGTTTTCTTCTAAGAGTTTTATCGTTTTTACATTATGTATTGGAAAGCTTATCAGAGTAATGATGTACATTTTATAAATAATAAATATATGATAACATACATGTTGATAAATATCTAATGACATTTATTTCCAATTCTTTTTGCTATTATAAACAATGTTACAATGGGTATTTTTGAATTCTATATTTGCTTATTTGTTTTTTTTAAAGATTTTGTTCATTTATTTGACAGACAGAGATCACAAATAGGCAGAGAGGCAGGCAGAGAGAGAGGAGGGGAAGCAGGCTCCCTGCTGAGCAGAGAGCCCCTCGTGAGGCTTGATCCCAGGACCCTGGGATCATGGCCTGAGCCGAAGACAGGCTTTAACCCACTGAGCCACCCAGGCGCCCCTATCTTTGTTTATTTGTGCAAATATGTCTGAAAGAACAATTTTGATAACTATAATCATTGTAAACTTCTACTATATATCAACTATGGCCAAAGTAAATTTTCTCTGTTATTTAAGACATAATAAAAAGGAACCACTTTACCTCTTTTATTGCCCTCTCTACCAGCTTTTAAGCTTTTATAACAGGACAGCATTATTAGAATATTGGAATTATGATCACACTATAAAACACTTGGATTGATTCTACCATATCTGCACTCTAAATTTACCTTCCATTTCCAGGGATAATCATTAGTAATTTTCATTTTTTCCTATTGTTCAGTAAAAAAAAGTAGGTGCATCTCCACTAAAGTTTATTTCTTTATAAATCACATGCAGGTACTATTGTACTTACATATTATGCAAATTATAAAACATTTGCAAGATATGAAATAGGAAAGGGCAAAATGAAAATAAATATAAATAATTTCTCTAGTATCTTTTTCTATATCCCAATGGACCATTCTCCACATTCCTTGATGTGGACACACACATTTCAAAACCATGGTCTGGATGATCTAGACTTAGGTAGTGGCTTCTTTCAGCTACTTTGGATATACGTGATGGTGAGAACCTGAGATGGTGTAACAGAATATCTACCATATCAGCTATAATCACCATTCACGAAAGGTGGTTTTAAATAACATTTTAGTTGTCTATCAGGGAAGCCATTTCAACCCATCTTCTTGATATACAACCGGTAATCATTAAGTTTTCACTACAAGAATTTGCCATCCAAAGGATGTCTATAACTGTAAAGACAAAATTAAAATGTTCTAAATTTAATATATTCAGTGGCACTTCTCCAAGGCAGATGGCAATGGAGAATATGTAAAAACAGTCTTTTGAACAACGGCTACAAGAATATTCCCGTTTCTCTAACAAACTATTCTCCTTCAGGTATCATTTTATAAGTTAATTCATTGTTTCTTTTTACCAGAGACCTCAACATAGAAATCCTAACCTGTGTCTAGACAACTCAAGCTCTGAAATATTCCACTTTTATTTTTAGTTCTCCAGGACATGTTTCTGTGAATGTTATAATAACCAACAAGGAAAACATACATACATATAGAGAGAGAGAAACCATTTTTCAGATAAAGGGCAGCTAGAAGACTAGAATAACCTTAAATGCCAACTAACTGTCACCTGAGCATCTTAAGTGGCCCTAAGCTGTACCAGTGACATTTCATCCTGAAAATGGTCAGATTTGATGATAAAAGTGGACTTCAGAGATATACGAATGAATCTAACTCTTAAAAGACTCTTAAGAGGGATGACAAAGTACCTAGTCACTACATTTAGCAAATAAAAACACAGGAAGCCCAGTTCGATTGGAAAAATAGCTGTAACTGCCAATTTTTGTAATTTAATTTAAAAAGCAGAATACAGGACGTTTAGGGTGCCCTGACAAAGTCAGTAGACGATGCAAGACAAAATCATGAAATACAGGACATGTCCCATATCTACGGAATGCCTACCAAAGTGGGACATAATTGACTTAATTTTCAATCCTTTTATGCATATATGCCTTTCTTTTGTGCATGGCAGAGATTTATAGATGTGAGAAGGGAAATAAGAATGAAGTACCCAGAGATTTTCAAGACTGATTAGAAATGAATTGTTTCTTCTCTTTATCATAATGTTTTTATTGATTCCAAATTTAAAAAAAATGCTTGCTTTTATTATGTACTGAACAATCTCATGTAAAACCCAATAGCTTGTCAGTGGTTTTCCTTTAAGAATGTTATTGATTTCCAGTATGAATAGGGATCCATGCTAAGCAACGAAAAATAACACCTTTAAAAAAAAAAAATCTCACACAGTCACAGTCCTTGAAAGGTCATCAAGTTAAAAGTCTGACTGCAGGATGAAATGAGTTTTTAAAAAATGATTTTGATTTGAATGTTCTATTATATATTGTATTGGGAATTGCTTCTTGACTGCTGGACATTGGAAACCACAAAGTACTGTAAGTCTTAACACTGGTAGTTACACTTCTCAAGAAAGGTTTTTAAAAAAGACTTCATGGGGGTGCCTGGGTGGCTCAGTAGGTTAAAGCCTCTCCCTTCAGCTCAGATCATGATCCCAGGGTCCTGGGATCGAGCCCCGAATGGGGCTCTCTGCTCAGCAGGAAGCCTGCTTCCCTTCTTCTCTCTCTGCCTGCCTCTCTGCCTACTTGTGATCTGTGCCTGTCAAATAAATAAATAAAATCTTAAAAGAAAAATAAAATAAAAATAAAAATAAAAAGACTTCATGGTCCACTGTTTTATATACAAACACACACTCTTTTTGTGTCTTACCATTCTGGGTTGAATATTTGGTAGAATATTTTGAAAAACTGGATGTTACATAAATTCTTCATGTATCACGTGAAGGAAATGTACTCACTCTAGCAAATAGTCTGCAACAATTTAAATATTTTGAGTTTTCCCACATTATAGATGAGGTGAAATACATATACAACTTGAGAAATGCAATTCTAATGGAGAAATAGAAGAACACATAAATTTGTAGACTGAAACATTTAATAACAGGTAGCCTATGTTTGAAATATTGTACAAAACACGATGTGAAGGTAAGTCCTTTGAACTTTTTGAACTTTTTTACTTTCCCATGACCGAATTATCAACGCACACATTTCCCACCAATTCTACGTGTCAGATAAGAACATTCAGAGAACCCTCAGAGAGATAAAAATGAGGTGCTGAAGACAATCTGTTCAAACGGATAGAGTTCGTTAACCAAATACTACTGACCCACTCCTGGAGTTCAGGCCCACACCTAACAAATTCCAAAAGTTCTTCAGACCTCAGCAAGTCAAAATATACTACGGAAATCGTTTTTGACAAGAACTCTTAGGCTAAGCTTTAAGTAATCAGTATCTGGTTGGGACAGGAATCACCCAGTATCCTGTGGAGGAAAACAGCTGACATGAGGGCCATTCCAGCTTTCCCTCATAATCACGCCTTCTGGGGTACTGCCAGTTCGCTCCTGGGCTGCCCTCAGTAAGACGCACCATTGCGGGAACCCAGAGTTCACAGATGCAAACGTTGCAAGGCTCCCCACACCCACCCTTTCCTGCCCTGAAATTCCCTCACCTTTAGTTCCACAGCGACACCCCTTTTCACTGCGAATCCTCACAGAACGTCTCAAACTCCTTGAGCAAATTGTGTTATTGTTTTGCAGTCAAATGCTCTAACCCACTGAGCCACCCAGGTGCCCCATGTGTTATTGTTTTGTTAGGAGGGGGAGAAAGAGAGCAACAGATCCTTCTCTTTTTTTTGGAATGCAAAGTGCGAAGGCTGAAGCACCCAAATCCTCCTGCTCTCCAGTCCCTGTCTATTAATCTTTACTGCTGCTAACAAAGAAGTAAAAAAGCCTTTTGTGGTTGATCTCACAGAAGCATCTTCTGGAGGGCCAAGGACAGGAGAGCTGGGAAGCGCAGCTGAGTGCATCTGCTGTGAGAACAAACATTGTCCCTGCTGGGGTGGCCTTCTGTAAATGATAAGGGATCTCAGGGAAAGGGGGGGGGGTGTTTCTGCAACTCCCCATCAGCTTTCAGGTGGTTACGTGGCCCTTTCGCTGTCTGCTTGAGTTGGCTTTAAATCTTAAAACGGCAACAAATACCTCTAGCAGGGTTTTGGGGAACAGAGAAATGAACTGCTCAGTTGTCTTCTGAGCAAAAGCAAAAAGCCCAACCTGCTGTGGACCCTGAATTTTTCCATCTGTTAGTGGCGCAAAGGCGCCATCTAGGGGCGGAAGGGGGCACCACCAGCTCTTCTCCAAATGGGTCGGGTTTATGCCGGGTAGGCTGAACATACCATTTTATTTTAGAATGCGTCTATTTTTCCACCGACAAAATTGAATACAGTCTAATTCTGGATATCTGTATTCATAAGAATATATCCACACCCAAGGCTAAAGCAGGAGAATTACGGAATGTCTTGGACATCAGTGGTGGCAGGAAATAGGAAGAAGTGTGAGTTTTCCAGCACACAGACCTGGGCTCGACACTGCAGCCCACAGGCTCTGTGGCATTTACTTAAATGCCTGTGTTTCAGTTTCCTCATCATTCAAGTTGAGATTATGAAAACCTCTCTCCCTGAGGTGGTTATGAGGAGGAAATAATATTACACAACCACAATGTCTCTTGCACACTACCTGACACATAGCAGCTTCTCAATAAGTGATTAGTATTCACAGAGACATGTCAAGGCTTTTCTAGTTCTTTGCTCTCCATACAGAGGAATAGTTATTCTGAGACCTTTTTTTTTTTAAATTGGTACTAATAGGAGACCTTGGGACGTTATCCTATATTTAAATATGCCCAATAAATGATCTTACTTCCTCCATCCCCTTATCTTTGCCCTAAAAACTTTTTCTGCCTGGGTTCAGAGGAAAGCTCAGATTTGGTTCTTCACTGCACAGGGTTTGCTCATACAGAGAGCTGCTTTGTAGCACTGATGCTTTTTATTCTAGGCAGGCCAAGAGCGGTTTAGTTATTTAAAATGCACGTGTTACATAAACAAGATCATCCAGAAAAACGTGCTTGCCATATGTCCCTGATAAAAACTGCATTGCAGACATTTGCCCATTGTTATCTCTGTTCCTTGGATGCCCCGTAAAAGCACTTAGGGGCGCATGCCACTGCCGAATATCTAAAGCTCTCAGCTTAGTAGGTTAGAGACGACGCTAGAGAACCAAGGGAACAGTTTTGGTTCCAGTCAGAGTCAACATTGCACATGGTAAAACTGCTGTCCAGGAATAGACACTCATTTCTCCCGGCTAGCATCTCAACAGGGGCACTCACCGCTATTGTGAATAACGACTGGCAGCCGCACCCCACCCCTTGGGCATACTCCTTGCCACTGCAGTGGGATCATAGGTGGAAGGAAGAGCAGGCACACAGAGGATTGCTCCTGTCCAAACAGATGGCCATGCAAATCAAAACGGGAACTAAAATGAGAGAAACCCAGAGAATATTAAATGCCTTTCCAGTGCATTTCAGGTTTGCTGCCGGATTCTATTTGGGTCTACGACGAGATTTTTTTAAGGGCCTTGGCCAATGCCAAGTCTCCCTGAGTGCTTAAAAATATTTATTTAGTGTCGGGCTTTTCTGTTACTTCATTATTGGGAAAACCCGGATTACGGCTCCACAAAATATTAGGATTCAAAACACTGCAAACCTTTTCTAGCATTCAATCTTTATTTCACAGGCCTGGCCTCCAGAAGATCACCCCCCCCACCCCCCGCCCACCTGCTAATACAGCTAGGAAAGAGATCTTTGGGAGGGTAGTTGGATGATACTAGAATTAACAGGATTAGCAAGAGGAGCAAACTCTCATGAGCATGCTTACCAATTCTTTGGTGACTCTATTCCCTGAGTTGACCTTAATTTAAATGTATTCAAATTTTGGTGTGGGAAATGTAAAGAAAGAACAGACTAGCAGAGTTTGTTCTCAAAATAAAGGAGACATGGATGAATAAATGGCCAAACTCTTCTGCCTTTTGGGAAATTCCTCCTGGTTATGGACTCACCATGGACACTTCCTCTCCCACCCACTTTTTTCCTGATTTCTTGCCACCAAACCCAGGGCACTTTTAGGTCTTGTACCTAGGACTTGCAAATGCCTCGGGTGAATAAGAATGCTTTTCCTGTGTAAGAACATAAGACATTTCAGGAACAGGAAAAGCCTATCCGGTCCAACATACCTGCCCTTTTTAGGTTTATCTTAATCTCACCTTCCTGCATTGTTACCTTCCTTCGTCTTCCTATACAGAAAAAAACCCACCTACCCCAAACACCCCCCCCAAAAAACCCCCACAAAAACCACAAAAAACCCTCCACCACATTTCTTGTACATTTCTCATGATCTCTCCTATTGCTAGATCTGATAAAATCAGACATACATTTTAGTCCCACTGTCTTTAAAACTAATGACTTCTGAAAATAGTTCTCAAGGCTGGTAGCCAATTTGTCATTTTTCTTTTTATAGAATCATAAACAGTGAGTTTGAAAGCAGAGGCCCCAAAGAAGCTTGGCTTCGGGGAATGACGAGATCATCTGGCTTGATTTTACACTTAGATTTCAATTCTGAGTTATCTTATTTGTCGTGTTCTGGGTACCAACATTTGCTCTCCGAATGCTCTGTGAGAAAGGGTATGTTTATAAGGAGTCAGACTTACTAGCAAGAAAGTACGCAGGTGGCTTCAGATTAATCACAAACAGCAGAGACCTGTTAAAAAGCTTAACATTCTCTTTCCTCGTCCCCCCCCCACATTTCGTATCTGACATTTACAATAGGGTGAGGTAAGCCACTCACTATCGTGAAAAAGGTGAACTATTTTTGCACCAGATGTTTCATTACTTGAGAAAACGCACATTTTCAGTTAAAAAGCACAAAAATGGGCCTTCCACCCAAAGCCTTCCAAGGGACCCCTGGCAGCGTTTATTCTGAGTGTCTATAAGCTTCATGTCCCGGATTTTTACTTTTTAACCGTGCCAGTCAACAAATCACTGAGAAGACACCAAAACTGTCTGCCAGATGTCGACCACTGATTAATTTGTCTTAAGTTCAGCCAAAAGGGAAGAAAATATGGGTGGAGCGTGAATAATAGCAAAGCACAATCAACATCTGACCAACCAGGGTTTCCTGTCGCCATGGGAACGAAATTGATTGGCACTGGTTTCCTGTGTACAAGTTAAAAACCAGTAGCAACTGCAGTAACAAGAATAAACTACAGATAAGAGACTTGGAAATTAAATCAAGTCCTATCATCAAAACGTCAGCTTGGAACCCTGAGCAGAAACGTCCTGAGATAACTTTTGAGGTCAGTTTTTCCCCCATAAAATTATTTTATATTTGCAGCATATTTACTTCTAATTTTGCCACTTTTGGCATACAGTCTGCAATCATTAAAAAGGACACGGGAAGTCAAACTTATGTTAGGACTTACATATTTTGCCCAAGACTCAGCATTTCCCATCACTCAGGAGGTAACATTTTACTAATGCATTGAGTGCATTTTCATTTCACTCTTTACATTATCTTGGATTACAGCTTTCTGAGGGCAGAGGGAATCTCTCGCATAAGGACCGCCCCAAGGATACACACAGATTAAATATTACAAATATAAATTGTAACCTAAACTTTCTACTTTTTTTTTCAAAGATTTTTAATTTATTTATTTGAGAAATAGAGAGAGAGCATGAGCCAGGGGAGGAGCAGAGGGAGAAGGAGGCTCCTCGCAGAGCAAGGAGCCTGATGCAGGGCTCGATCCCAGGACCCTGAGATCATGACCTGAACCCAAGGCAGAGAACTTAACCCACTGAGCCACGCAGGTGCCCTGAACACTAATTCTATTACAGCGGGTGCATGTTTGGCGCAACACAACTCTATTTGCTTCCAGTGTGGATTCTGAAAGCTTATTTCTTTTTGCTTTATTCAGCCACTCACAAATACTCATGAAGCATCAGCTATGTGGAAGCCCATATAAACTGAAGATACTGACAAATTAAACAGCAATTTGCCCTTTGGTAATTTGCCTTTTATTTTTTAGGAGTTCACAGAGCCTCTAAAAAAAGTTAAACAAGCCTCCAGAGGATTGTGGCAAGTTGCTGAGGAATAATGAAACAGAGGAGAAAAATGTTTGCAAAATCTACTTTTTTTTTTTTTTAAACCACCAGTGTAGTGGTTATGAGTGGATTATGGGGCCAAGACTGCCCAGGTTCACATTCAGGTTCTGCCCCTTAAGACTGCGATCTTGGGCAGGGGACACAGCCTAAGTGCACATCGGTCTTGTCATCCGTAAGATGGGGACGCAACTAGCATGCTTACTCCATTAGCTCATTGTGAGGATTAATTGAGATAATAGATGTAAAACACTCGGGCCAGTGTTTGGCACCTGGTAAGTGCCATGTAACTCTGAACCGACATTATTCACAGCTTTACTGTGACGGCCGCTCTCAAGACACCTTCAGTACTGCTGCTGCAGAGACCACGGCTTCCTCTGCAGTTATGGCTTGTGTGATTACGGATTTCCGTCATCGTTATTGCTGCCCCAGCCCCAGCAGCTCCGGCAGCTCCCACTCCTGTTAGAGCTACAGTCCTGTTCCCCCACTTCTTGCCGTCAGTCACTGTCATCACCAATTACTGGAAGGACGGTGTATGGTGAGTGTGTGTGTGTGTAAATCCTCATAAAACGTTAGTGAGGGTTATCTCTGGGGGTCAGATGGCCTGGGACATAATTTCTGTGTTTTCGTCTTGGGCTAAATATGCTTTCGAAAGGGGCGCCTGGGTGGCTTAGTCAGTTGAGCATCTGCCTTCAGTTCAGGTCGTGATCTGGAGTTCAGATCGAGTCCAGTCCCCTGTCGGGCTCCCTGCTCAGCGGGGAGTCTCCTTCTCCTTCTGCCCTTCACACTGCTTGTGCTCTCTCTCTCTCTCACAAATAAATAAATAGAATCTTTTTAAAAATGATTTTTAAAAATATGCTTTTGAAGTTTCCACGATAAGAATGTGTTATTTGAGGGCACCTGGGTGGCTCAGTCCGTTAAGCATCTGCCTTGGGCTCAGGTCCTGATCTCAGGGTCCTGGGATCGAGTCCCATGTCAGGGCTCCCTGCTTAGTGGGGAGTCTGCTTCTCCCTCTCTCCCTCCACGCTGCTCGTGCTCTCTCTCTCCTGACCTTGCTCTCAAATAAGTAAATAAAATCTTTAAAAAAAAAAGAACATATTATTTGTATAGTTCACTGTATAGCTCATTATTTGCATAGTTCTTTGACAAAAATTTAGGAATGCCTGGGTGGCTCAGTCGGTCAAGCGTCTGATTCTTGATTTCAGCTCAGGTCATGATCTCATGGGTCATGAGTTCGAGCCCCATGTTGGGCTCCACGCTGGGTGTGCAGCCTACTTGAGAATCTCCCTCTCTCTCTTCAAAAAAAATTGACAACAATTGATAAGGGCTGGATAAACATTGAGGTCTCATATTTACCTATATTTGGTTTTGCCTCCTGGCCAATACTCCCTTACTGAGAAAGAAAGGGTATAGGAGGTCCCCTTCTCTGTGCTCAGAAGGCATCTTATAGATCAACTGATTTTTTTTAAATATTTGATTTATCTATTTGATAGAGAGAGACACAGTGAGAGAGGGAACAGAAGCAGGAGTCATGGGAGAGGGAGAAGCAGGCTTCCTGCTGAGCAGGGAGCCTGATGTGGGGCTTGATCTGAGCCCAAAGCAGACGCTTATCAACTGAGCCAACCAGGCGCCCCTATAGATCACCCTATGAAGACATAGGACCAGATACTGCCTTTTATTTGTCCTCTATGCACTAAGATCACATAAGGCCTTTAGTCCCTGACTTATTTCACTGTTATTTTTATCTCGCGCCAAACCTTTCCTCATTTGTCTCTATGTTTAAGAAGAAATATTTTTGATAAGAGAAGAGATCTTTTGTGTATTTTAGCCAAGATATTCCCAGGAGAATGCACTTGGGCTGGCCCATAGTTCAGTTTTGAACAATTATCGGGACATTATCCTGAGAACAATCCCCACAAGTTCTACCGAGAATAAATAAAGCACAATGGAGTAAAATTATCCTCCAAACTAGGAAAAGCAGTTATATTTTAGTCAGGAAATCTAAGGCTTTTCAATGTACTATGTGCTTATGCTCTGTCACTAAAGAATTAAGTGGGGAAAAAAATTCAGATTCCCCCAGTTATTGATCTAGGGTTTGAATATTGAAAAAAAATGCATCCATAGCCAACTTGGGTGAGTTTATATGCACTGATAACTGTCCTTGAGGGACAAATGGTTTTAACAGGATTGAGAAAATAGAAGGGAAGAGTGGAAAAGCATTCAGAGTAGGTAATTGTTTTTAGAATAATGACGAAGCAACCCTTAATCTATTTACTGTTCCTCTTACCAACTGCCCTGACACTTTTTTCTTTTAAGATTTTATTTATTTATTTGACAGAGATCACAAGTAGGCAGAGAGGCAGGCAGAGAGAGAGGAGGAAGCAGGCTCCCTGTCAAGCAGAGAGCCCGATGCGGGGCTCGATCCCAGCAGCCTGGGATCATGATCTGAGCCGAAGACAGAGGCTTAACCCACTGAGCCACCCAGGCGCCCCCTGACACTTTATTTAAAAATAATTTTTTTATTAGGTTCAGTTACCCAGCATATAGTACATCATGAGTTTTTGTTGTAGTGTTCAATGATTCATTAGTTGCGTGTAACACCCAGTGTTCATCCCAACGTGTGCTCTCCTTCATACCTATCACCCTGTTACCTTCTCCCCCCACCAACCCCCTTCTGTAACCCTCAGTTTGTTTCCTTGAGTCCAGGGTCTTTCATGGTTTGTCTCCCTCTCTGATTTCTCCCCATTCCATTCATCCTGACACTTTGAATGTTAAAGGACTAAATATCTGATTTTATGAGACAGAGGGGCCAAATAATGACTTTATTTCTAGACTATTTGTCAAGTTCTGGGGTGAGTGGGTTCACACTCAGATCTCCAGCACAGCTCCTGTTAAAGGTAAACTCAACAAGTTTGTCTCTCTTTGCCAGGAGAGAGCCTTTCTAATGCCCATATAGGCCTACATGGGATGCTCAAAATCAAATAATATTGCTTTTTATGTAGACTCACATCACAGAAGGGTCATGATGAGGTGATGTTTGCAACCTAACTTCATGGGAGATTGTCCAGGAGCCCCAAGCTAAAACCCAGTAAAGAATGATTCTTTCCCCTCCCCCCCTTTCCTTCTCCTCCTCTTCTTCCTTTTCCATCTGCTTAATCTTTTTGCTTATACTTCAGTCAACTTAATTCAAGAAAACTTCATCAAAAAATCCAATTCAATGCAATAAGTATCTATCAGATACCTACTGTAAGCAAGACATTTTAAGGGAAAAAATCAGGTTTCAAATTTGTGTAGAAATATAAGGGCCTACAAATTTATGTACAGTGGTTGACAACTGGGGGTCTAGAGACAGACCCCCTATATCCCTTCTGTGGCTCCCATGGTCAGTTAGGTGACCCTGAGTCAGTGACATACCCTCTTGATTAACTTCTAAGCATAAATAGTAAGTAACACATCGGAGTTACTCTGTAAAGAATTACACAAGAAAAACTGATAAAAGAATTTCTAAGAGGCTATCAGACACTTTTTTTTCTGTGATAAGGTGTTCCAAATGGCCAATGAAAAACTGTATCTGAGAGTAAGCAATGGCTTTTCTAAGAAATTATTTTGGATTTATATTTGTGATAAACAGCCCCAGGAAGCCCTAAAGATGTCTCAGATCCACTGACAGGAATTAGAGGTGGTGTAGCTACTTCACTGAGTCAGGGCAGTGGAACTTTACTGGAAGAGTCTCATGAAGAATGCTCCCAAACAGCGCAATGGATGTATTCTACACAAAACTGCCGAAGCTTGAGGAAGACTTGTGTGCCTGAACAGAAGGAGACCCCAATTCCCCCTCAGGCCTCTGAGTCTATCTAGCGAGGATTCTCGTGAGCAAGCTTATGCGAGGAAACAACTATGGTCTCAAAATTCTTTTCAGGGAGGCTTGGGTGGCTCAGTCCGTTAGGCATCTCCCTTCCACTGAGGTCATGATCCCAGGGTCCTGGAATAGAGCACCGCATGGGGCCCTATCCCAGGGTCCTGGAATAGAGCACCGCATGGGGCCCTCTGCTCAACGTGGAATCTGCTTCTCCCTCTCCCTCTGCCTCTGCCCCCTGCTCATAGGCGCACTCTCCCTCTCTCAAGTAAATGAATAAAATTAAAACAAAAAACAAAAAACTTTTCAAAATTGGGGGCTCCTGGTTAAGAAAGAAAAAACAAACAAACCCTGCAAGGCCAACAGCAGAACGAGGGCATGGAGACTTGTGCTCACTGGAGAGTCTGAGAAGGGTGGGCCCTACCAGCCCAGCTCCCACCGCCCCCCCAACAAGGCCTCGTGGGGACACAGGTGAAAACCACTGATTTAGATCGAAATATGGAATAATCTAGAGCTGGCGACCAATCAACTACAACGCTTTGCCTGAATAACCCAGGGCTGACCGATGATTCCCAGAGGATCTACAGTTATCAACAAGTGGGTTAACGTTGTCTCAGTTCCTTCATTAGTAACACGCGAAGGGTTTGTCTTCCAGCGCCCGCATCTTGTGATCCTAATAATTTTAGTAATAGATCCATCCCCAGGAACCCTGTGCTCAGGAAGCAGGTAAGAGCGGTAGGGGTGAAAAAGGAAAGGGATTTTCGACAGTCATTGGAAGAGTTTTCAGCTTTGCAATTGACAAGCAGGGGCGTGCCCGCTGCTTTCACATCAGGGGTTCGGCCGCCAGGGCGGAGTTACAGGAACATCCCTGGGACTTGGGCCAGGACTACTCACATTGTGGTTCTCAAATGCAAGTAATTTAAATATAGAAATATAAAAGATAGTAATTTAAGTATATTTGAACATATATTTTATATTTTATATTTATTTATTTATATTATTATATATATTATATATATATTATATATATAAAATATTTATATTTTATATTTAACAGCAGTTAAATATAAAACTATGTTAGATTATATGCATGAATTTAAATATATGCATATATTTAAAATCATATGTACATATCGATATGTATCTATCATGTGTATAGATCTAGACATACATATTTATATATGTATCTATCATCTCAACTCTTCCCCAGAGCTACTGAGGCTAAATTTTTGTTTGACTCGAGAATATTTCCTTTCTAGAAATTCTATCTAGATGGGGGAGGGAGGAAGTTCTACCCAGAAATGTTTCTATCTAGAAGAATGTTTAGAAATGTTACAAAATTTCCCTAGGGGAGTCAGATCTGAAGTTAGGTCTAGGGGCCATTGCTCAAAGTTTCCTCTCAACTCTAAAATGTTGCATGACAGACTTTGCAGGAAGCCCATCGTTCCAATATATGACCACCACCTGCTTCCTGATTCTGACCATGCCCATCACGACCACTGCCACCAACACTGAGTGGGAATGAAGGAAGGAATTAAATATTTATTTAAGGTCTAATGTGCTCCAGGCACCTTGATAGGCAATAAGAACACTAATGGTGGTAAGATATCCTTATCCCAAGGAGTCTACAATTTAATTTACTGAATTACACAGTTTAGCCTTCTAAAGAATAATAACGATTTAGGAAAAAAATAAAATGTGGGGTCATGTTTAAGCCATGTCTGTTTTATTGTTTTTATTATTTTACTTATCATTCGTATTTTTAGGATTTTGACATTCTTTTTTTTTTTAATTTTTAAAAAAATTTTTATTTATTTGTCAGAGAGAGGGAGAGAGAGAGAGAGCAAGCACAGGCAGAGGCAGAGGGAGAAGAAGGCTCCCTGCTGAGCAAGGAGCCCAGTGTGGGACTTGATCCCAGGACGCTGGGACCATGACCTGAGCCAAAGGCAGCCGCTTAACCAACTGAGCCACCCAGACGTCCCAGATCTTGATATTCTAATGCCACTTGATTTTGTACCTCTCCTCCCACCTCTAAGGGGATGAAAGCACTGAATAACATGTACCAATTAAACAAATTGTAGGGAGACTCTTATTGACACCATATTAAAGATTTCATGAGACACTCTCCCCACTGTAGATTTTACTGGTGTCTCTGTAGAGGATGAAAAGCCAAACTCGAGAATTTCTGTCACACACAAGAGAGGCCAAGGTTTTCCCTTTTAAAACATACTGTTGTTTCAGGGCACCCCCTACAGGTCATATCTAGTAGGACACATTTAAATTAGAAATTAGAAATCTTTGGGCTCACCACTTCTTAAATATGTCCCTCACTGCTCTCTCAAAGATTTCACATTTAATAGAGATTAATTATTCCAATAATATCTCTGTGTATATGCTTCCAAAATATCTACCAGCCAAGCTCTTAGACTCAGTCTACCCAAATAACAAAACATGTGAGATCTCTCTCCCCAGACCTGGTATATGTGTAGCGCTTTATTGCTTACACTCTCCGATTCTCAGCAATTGAACTGGAAGTACACTCACTCTACTTCGAACTGCTCTAATACCGAGGCCCTTCTCTTACACAGTTTTTGGCTAGAACAGGACCTGTTTCTATTAATTTTTTTGGTATTCATTGCCGCCTCCAATACATTAACACTCCATGGCCGATGAGGACAGAGTGGGCAATAAAATGCTTTTAAAGTTGACATGATACACTATAGAGGCTGGTTTAAAGTGGAAAAAATACTCTTGTCCACAAAACAGTGATGGAAAATCGAGCCGTTATTGCTGCAGTCAAGACTATAAAGATTACCTGTATAAAGAAGTTGGATGGAAGAATTTTCCCGCTGTAAAAGTTTCATGAGTATTTTTTTTAAAAGACTGAAATTTTAAAATTCAGTTAGGAAAGTAAAGACAAGAATAAGGACAGTTACCCCATACAAATCTCTACAGGATATTTGAAGATGAAGTTCTTGGTTCACCTGGAAAAATCTGTAATCTTGTTATTTGAGATCTCTGTTTAGATTACTTTATAGATACGAGATCATTTGACTGCATGATTTTTCATGCCTGAGAGTCTTGATGCATACCGTACTGTAATAACAGGTTCAGGATAGAATCTCTTTAATTTTACAAGACTTATATATTAAGCCAAGCAGACTTTCAAACTCATTGGTCACACAATGGGGTTGGAGAAATGAAGTACCCAGGAATGAAATGGCAAGTGAGAAGTTTTCCACGTCCTGGGACTTTCTAGAACTAAATGGACATTTCAGAGCTGAAACAGATGGGTAAAGCTAACTCTGATGAGTAAGGCTAACATTGTATTATTCAGCCAGTATTTAAGAACCCTTATCATATGTGTGGAAATAGGAAGCAAGGAAACAGATAAATGAGTTCTTGGGAGATTTGACTTATATGAGGTGTGTGTGTGTGTGTGTGTGTGTGTGTGTGTAAGAGAGAAGGAGAGAGAAGGCATTTGTGGAGTCTGAGAAGGGTTGGAGAGGTGGTGGGAAAGTAGTTTATTCCCGGGGTCTTGTTTTTTTCTATGGATGAGATGGGGAAAAGGAATTTAAGGAGAGCAGTGCAAATTTGGAAAGATTGCGTGGGGGCAATGAGAACGAGCTGAGAAAAGCAACAGATTTCTGAGCAGTGTCAAGCAACCCTTGGAGACTTCACGTGGCTAAGGATCCACATCTGAAGTATATTCTTTCAGGCTATGGTAGGACTTTGCCATGCTTTTATTATTATTATTATTATTATTTTATTTTTGAAAGATTATTTATTTATTTATTTATTTGACACAGAGAGAGAGATCACAAGTAGTCAGAGAGAGAGGGGGAAGCAGACTCCCTGCTGAGCAGAGAGCCTGATGCAGGCTCAATCCCAGGACCATGACCTGAGCTGAAGGCAGAGGCTTAACCCACTAAGCCACTCAGGCGCCCCTTTGCCGTACTTTTAATCTATTCACTGTCACAGGCCCTTTAGCACTTCATCATTCCTACGATCATTATTGATTAAAGTGGATTTAAAATTCCACTTTGTTTTTCAGAATCCTTAGGTAGACTAAGGATTCTATCAGGAGAAGAAGATTCTTCTGTGAATGGGGATTTAGTCACAAAATACTACTGTAGAAATCAAAAGTCAATGGCAAATAAAACTCAGCAAGAATAAAACTAATCATCCAGGAAACTATATTCAGAGCAGGGCAAGAAGGGTTGTTATAAGCTCTCCTCAGTGGCCTGGGTGATAGAGAGGACATGCAGGGAGAGGAGCTCAGACTCCTCCCTCATGGTGGTTAATGAGGCAACTGCCAGCACCAGACACTCACATCTGTAGGCTGAGGGGGAGAGGATGCGGATCATCTGTTTTGCTTTGTTTTTGAAGTAATTCTTTCCATAAAATTAACCTAATTTTAAGGACTTATTCCTTTGTTTCTTATTGAAATGTAACAAATTTCATAGCAATAGGTAGTATGTGTCAGGCATGGTACTAGAGACAAGAGAGAAAAGGAGGGGAAGGAGGAGTGGGGCAGGCAAGATGGCGGGCCTGGGAAAAGGGAGAGATATTGAGTGTCACATTAAATCTCTGAGTTAGAATAAAAATTGGCTCCTGAGTAAAAGGATTTATATATTATAATACACCTTAGGCAATATTAATTTCATTTGACCCATTGTCTTTAAACTTACTTGTGGATTGAATGAGAAATGAAAATGATTGGACGTTAAGCATTGTTAGAATGCACATGGCTTTCAAATGGAAGTGTTCATGGCAATTTGTTATTTCTCAAGTTACAGCTCTTTCATCGCTACACTGAGACCGTTTTCGAAAATACTTGCCAAATAAGATTATGCTTCACCTGCCAGATAGGACATTACAAGTCATTATGGAATCTATCTATCTATTTATATAACAGAAACAAGAACCACCCTCTTCCCTAGAGGACGCTGGCTAATAATGGCCTCAACGCGCAGTTCTCCACTAGAGGGCACTATTTGCACACACTACAATAGCCTTCCTCCAGGCCCGCTTGAGAACAGACGGGAAAAACAGAGCCCTCTCACTGTGCTTGAATTACATCCAGATAATCACGAGGCATTACGGAATGGAAATAACATTTTAATGTTTGTGATACACGTCCAGGTAAAAACAAAAACAAACAAGCAGAAAAACCCCAAATCCATCAGTTGAAAAATAATTTTGCTGCAGTCACCTGCTGGGGGTGATCTGTGATTATTCACTGTTATGCGATAGAGGTCATGTATCAATAGCTGGGAAAATCTGATGGTAACAGAGCGGAGCATCACTGCGGAGGAAAACAATGTTCCAGCGTCCAGAAAATGCACAGAGCAGATCTGTGAGCTGTAGCTTTATGACACATTTCAAAGAACTCCAAAGGCAATTTGTCTGCCAGCAAGGTTAAAAAAAAAAAAAAAAATTCCCCTGACACAGTAACGAAAATTCAGAGCTGGTCTCTCCCAAAATAGGAGGCAAAACGTACGCCGGGAATTGTCTGTACCTGCCCTGATTAAAATGGTTCTACAAAAAAGGCCATTTTGCCTAATTCTGTCAACCTGTACATCCAGACCTGGAACATAGTCCCCTAGCAAAGACTTGTAATCTCATTTGAAAAAGCCCCGCATTTAGGACTCTCCACAGGAAAACTCTCATTTGATTGTGGGTGGAGGAATTAGCAAGCCTCAAAACATTATAGGAAAAACCTCTTCTTTAGGGGCAGGACAAGGGAGAATTCTATAGAAATGCTAACATTATGCAACTAAGGGAAATAAGCCCAATTTGCTCTAAAAACAGGTCAGAGCCTACAGAATGGCTCTAAGAGTTCCCAGAAAAGAATTGGGCTTTGCTCCCCATCGTGGGAGTGGAAATAGAAATCACCTACCAAAGCAGGAAGCCAGGGTCGGGGATCAGATCTGGAAGTTAATGGGTGTGGTGTTGAAAGGTGGGTGGGGATAGCAATGCTGAGAAGACTTTCCTGCTTCAATCTCAGGACGCAGGAGCCTGGGTCATGGGTGTCTGGTGGAAGACACAGAGAGGAGGACCCAGTGGGACTTAAACTGTTGTTACTCCACCAGGGGCCACCTGGGGCTCAGACACTTCAGTCTGCTTGGAGAGAAGCTAGGTCTTTGCTTGCCAACAAGTGGTGACTAATTTTTACCTTTTATAGGCAGAACTCTATTTTAAAGATTTATTTATTTAAGAGAGAGCACGCACGTGCATGTGCGTGTGTGCACACACACGTGTGCAGGGCTGGAGGAGGGAGAGAGGAAGGAGGGAGAGTCTTAAGGTGACTCTATGCTGGGTGCTGACCAGACCTGGGGCTTGATCTCACCATCCTGAGATGAGGACCCTGAGCTGAAACCAAGCGCCCAATGCTTGACTGACTGTACCACCCAGGTGCCCCAGAACTCTACTACTTTCAATTCCTTCAAAATAGATCTCGGCTTCTGTTCTTCTCGCCCTGGGTGGTTTCCTCTGTCATTTCTCTCATTCACCACTATCACCTTTTGTCTCATGACTTGCCATTAATTTGGGGGCAGATTAAAAACTCCTCCTTCCATTTTCTTAATCCTGGTGTTTGGTTTGTTTGTTTTAATAAGGAAAACCATTTTTTTTTCTTAAAGATTTAATTTATTTATTTGAGAGAGAGAAAATGAGAGAGCATGAGAGTGGAGAGGTCAGAGGGAGAAGCAGACTCCCCACTGAAGAAGGAGCCTGATGTGGGACTCTGACCCTGGGACTCCAGGATCATGACCTGAGCCAAAGGCAGCTGCTTAACCAACTGAGACACCCAGGCGCCCTAATATGGAACACTTGAAAGTTTTTTTTCCTAATCCTTCAGAACCCTGACACACCTCCATAAAAGTGCAACCATTGTCTATCCTACAAATAAAGAGGAAAGAGTTCGATGTTCCCTGTAAGCAAAGGGCTTGTGCCTATTTCCAAGGCCTCCCCAACTCTGGACATTCCCATAAAGTACTTTAAAAAGGTGTGGTAATCAAAAATAAGGGAAGCTTAAAATTCTATCAACTGTGTCCGCTAGGAAGAGGTAGAACATAATCGTTATATGAAGATTTATGTTGGATATCGACACGGCGTCTGGGAACAACCGGATGGAGGAAAGACCGAGATGGGCAGTGAGCTAGACTGGCGGTAAGACAGATCTCCACTTGACTGTTTTTAATCCACCTCACAACATAGGATTTTACTTGTTTAGAATCTGAAAAACATTCTGAAAGCCAAGCATGAAATTTGCTAAGGCAATCAGTGTGACACTCTAAGTAGTGTCACTCTAAGTAGACCTACTTAGTAAATACATTGATTTGTAATCTGTTTTTTACTTATTTTCTGTAGAATATGGGGATATTCTACACCACACACCACAGTCCAGTATAGTACTTATTAGGACTACAGCCTCTGGAGCCAAATTGCTTGGGCTCAAATTCTATTTGTCACTCTCACAAGCCCAGTCACTTATTATTATGTTATGTGGGCAGTAACTTAAACTCTCTGAGCGTCCATTCCTCACCCTAAAGAGGGGATAATAAGTCCCTTATGAGATCATGCATGTAAAGGGTCCATAAGCATTACTGAGTTGTTGTTCTGATTGAAGTTGCTTGGAACTAAATTTGGATTGACTTCTAAATGGTTGCTTGTTATGGGTTACATTACGATTCCCATATTGTCAGACTGAAAACATGAGTTGTGGGTCATAGTGTTTGGTGGTGTGGGGTCATAGGTTCCATTAGAACGACCGGTATCTATTAGAAGGAGGCTGTTTGGTATGAGTATCGTGGGAAAGATCAAGGAAACCTGGAGTGTAGACCTAACTCTGCTGTAGCTAGTGTCGTCACCTTTGGCCAGTGTAGTAATGTGGTTGGTGCCCCCCCCCCCCAGATCACCTTGGCCAGGCTGCGCCCCACACATTCCCCTCCCCCACTGCTGGAGTAAGGGCTGTGAACGGCACACACAGGTGCCACTTCTCTGGATAATCACCTTGGCTGATGGGAATAGCCCAGGCCAGAGATGCCTACAAAGTTATGCTTCTGCCATCCCCGGGATGGCCTGAAGCCCATGGTTGACTGACAAGGGGTACAGATGCCCACCCTGTTGGTCTCGAGGGGCAACACTGTTCATGAGCTGCCACTCATGTTCCAGGGCTCCCAGTGTGAACAGGCTGAGATCAGATGTCAGCTGAAACCACCTCGTTGCTTGGCTTCTTTTCCCCTGCTCTGCTTCCCCTACTTTCCTTTAGGTTTCTCCTGAGAGCACCCTCTCAATAAATCACGTGGACAAGATTGTCTCAGGCTATGCTGTTCTCCCCTGAGACCAAAAAGGGAAGATTCTGGGTCTCTGTTTCCCTAGACAGAAAGTGAGGGAGTTGGCTCCATTTCCATTGATGGGTCTATTTCATGAAGACAGATTTTAATTTCCAGAGTATTTTTGTATACTTTATATCCCGATATTCAGCTGTACTATTCTATACACTTTCCTTTTCTTATATGTCCTAAAGGGAGATTAGTTGAGAAGCTATTAGGTATCTTCTAAGTCAAAATGTCTGTGCACTTAAGTGTTTCTCCATTAGGGAGAGCAGGGGACAGAAACTGGAACATTCCCTCTTGTCTGGAGGAAATTATAGTAAACAAAACTTTTAGTTTAGGTGTAGAAGACTCAATATTTTCTTGGTCAAGCCCATGTTTTCATTGCCTCCACTACAACAGAATCTTTTTAGCTTTGATAGAAATCTGCCAGGTTCAGCCTTAAAAAAAAACAACAAAAAAAACCTTTAAAAGCATACATGTGGGTGTTACATTATCATTTGCACAATATTTATGGACCCAAATAAACCATATTAAGGTACAATTTCAGAGAAGTTAGAGAATGTTTATTCACTGGCTATTGAGAACCCTTGTGGGCCTGTGGAGGCCTCAGTTGTGACAGACAATCTCCACTGATGCCATCTATTTCCTAGCCCATTAACTGACCGCGAGTGAGAGTGCCCTGTCACAGGGAGACACCCTTTCTAGACAGTTCCTTCACTGTCCTTGTTCACCTTTACTCCTAAAGAAAAAAATCAAATGAGGAAATAATGTGAATCTCCCTGTCCGCCTGTTAATTTCTTTTCCATAAAATTGGCTGTTGTACAGTAGCCTAGAGGGGAAATTTGTAGGAATTCACATTTACAAGTTCTCTGTTTTCCCAGTGAATGAAAATGTATCATTCTAGGGTCTGAATGTGATCTTTGGTTTACTGGACATTTGGAACCTGGCTTATATAGTTTCCTTGAGAGCGACAAGCAGGAAATCTGAGGAGGACAGGGATGGGCCAAGAGATGAAGAATGGGAGCCAGCCATGGCCTCCTGCTGCGCCAGCCCCGTGACAAGCACCGTCTAGCTCAACCGTCACAAGAGCTGCGCAAGGCACCTGCTGCTGTCTTTGTCACAGGTGAACAAACAAGGTCCAAGTTTTACATGTAGTGGGTGTGGGGCAGGCCTCTGGAAGTATCTCTTCAATTCACAGACTCATCATGGGAAAGGAACTCATTTGTTAGATGAGGGTAGATTTAATCAGATACCGATAGTTGTCAAATTACATTAGATGGTCAAATTTATAAATACAGTTTTATAAATAGGATGAGAAAAACCGTAAGTCAATTGACAGTTAAAAAATTTGTGAAAAAAATAAGATAAAATAAATATTTATGATATCAAATGGCAGGTTCAACTTTGTCATTTTGGTAAAAAAAAAATAATTAAAAAAGTTTCCACTTTCCCAAGTTCAAAAATGTAACTGACCTAGTATAGGCTTGTGGAATGGGATCACGGAACAAAACAAAAAGAACAGTAGATTTCCTTTTCCTTCTCACAGACAAAATGCCATTTTCTATTGATTCTTAATTTTATGGTGTCCTTTGAAAAAAGGCAGAACAGATATTACCAAACCTATTTCCTACATTGTGAAAAGTACACAACAAAGGACTTGATCAACATGTTCAACCACTTGGTGAATGTCCGAAGTAATATTAGCACAGAGACTCAGCTTCGTGGTTTATCATAAGCTGTTTGTTCTTACGGAAGGCTCTTTGGAAATACATGCGCTCTCCAGAACCAAATGCACATTAATTAATTAAATCCATAATTTTCTAGTGTTTACAATGTACCAGGGGAGACACGAGAAGGTCTTTCAAGCTGGTGAAGAGATAGGATAAACTACTTAAAAACCAGTTTTAGTCCCTTTCTGAATTATTCTTTAGTGAAACTCACTGCTAGGGGAGCGGTACATGCGAGAATTCACAGGTGTGAAGAATCCCTGTGGGTACGGATAAATGTCACGGTCGATGGTAGGAGGTAAGTTTTGTTTGGGATTTGGAGACTAGAGATAGTTGAAGGAGAGAGAATAGGGACCAGGTGAACGAAGACACAGATGTGACCATGAACCCAGCACCCTGGAGAACAGACTGGATGGAATGGAAGGTTTTTTTGGGGGGTTAGTGGCAAACGTATTTGGAAAGAAGGATCAGGGACCAATAGTACAGGCCCTCTGAGGCCCAGCAAGGTGCTCTGCGCTTAAGCCTATAGACACAGGGGTTTTTACACAGAAGTCATCGAATGCAAACAGTGTTATAGCAAGATAAATCTGAAGAGTGTACAGTCTGATGGAAGGAGAGGAAAGGGTTAGATCGGCAGAGAAGAGGAAATAAAATCATCTATGGGAAATATGGAACGCATGCTAATCCTGACACCATTCTTATAATCTCTGCATTAGCAAAGAGGGCAGAGTTGAAAAAAAGAGAAGGAAAACTGATGGGGCTAAGTTATCAGGGTTGAGAGGGAATGACCTGGAGCCTTTGTGGACAGGGCAGTTTCTCCTCCTCTGAGATGGGAAGGAAGTGGGAGGCGAGGGGCGGGGACCCAGGGAAGTTTATAGACCAGATGGCAAGGAGGCTATCTGACACTGATTACACACTTGGCTTTGCTGGAGTCCCCCGTGTGGACCATCAAGATAAGTAAGACGCCATCTCTGTACACTCCCTTCTCAAACATTCACTTCACTGAAATGAATAAGGAGATACTTGAACTTAGGCTTTTGAAATTCCGACATGCCTAGCAGCAGCCTACAAAAGGTAAGATTCTGGCAATAGGCACCCCTTAGAGGATTTAACCACTGGCCTTCCTTAGAATTGGCGGTGTTGATGGTAATAAAATTTAGTCTGACTTCTAGGTAGTTTTATTATCATCTTTAAATCATCTACAGAAAATGATCACCTTAAAGCTTTCATGTGAGCAGATCACCCTGCCTTGGACAGCCTGCCCTCAGTACACCACCAATGCCCAGAGACCTGCTTTGAGGTTTTCTTTGAAGCAAGCATCAATGTGTAAAACCAATTTGGGTGACAAAAGCAGAAGAGCCTAAAGGAAGCAAAGGAGTCAAGTTTAACCCCTTCATGTCACAGATGAGAAAAGTGAGGCACAGACAGAATGACTCACACGAAGCCACTCAATTCAGCTGTGTCTGGAACCCAGTTCTCCTGACCTCCCTGGTTAGCCTCAGGGAGAAAGTTCCATCTTATCTACAACCCAAACAGCAACGTAGCCGTACCCAACTAAGAAAATGGTACCTGGAGACTCACATGGATCCATTCAGAAACCAACTAGTATTTGGGAGGAGGAGGAAGAAAATTTGCTCTCCATTTTTCTTCTTTTATGGAGTCAAAATGTTCTCCCTTTACAGGACTTTGGAAATCACTGCAACAATATCTTTCTTTTTACTTCATTCACTGTTTTTTGACAACACTTACTAAAAATTTCAATGCACACCGTGGTCTTCTGAACTTATATTTTCTGAAGGAATGTGGCGCGTGCATGTGTGTGTATGTGTGTGTGCATGAATGTTATAGGAAATATAATAAAAATTTAGAGATGTGACCTGAAAACCTAAGGCACCAAAAGAACAGTGATACAAAATGAAGATAAAGGAAAATAAGGGGATAATGAACCTGGGAGTGTACCTCAAGAGCCTCTCACTTCCCCCACTACCCTGGCATGCAATGCTGAATATAATATCAATCATATTTTAAATATAAACAGGAAGCTTCTTATTTTAAGAAGTGTCATGGGGAAGATTTACTTAATGTTTTGGGGAAATAAAGAATTAGCACCTCATTTATGTGTCTTGCATATCCTGGTTTTCATATGTTGGTTTTGCTTTATTTATTTAATTTTAATTTTTTTTAAAGATTTATTTATTTATTTTAGAGAGTGAGAGCATGAGTTGGGAGAGTGGCAGGAGGAGAGAGAGAATCCTTAAGCCGACTCGCCGCGGAGGGCAGACCCCAACACAGGGCTCAATCCCAGGACCCTAAGATCACGACCTGAGCTGAATTCAAGAGTCAGATGCTCAACTGACTGAGCCACCCAGACATCCCATGTTGGCTTTGCTTTAAATGAGAATGTCAGTATAAGTACATCACAAAGGCAATAAAAACAAAGTCATGGATCTCGAGGTATTTACTATTCATTTCCTTAAAGGAAATAGGAGGCAAACTTTAAAAAAAATTGATTTGTGACATTGATGGCTCCTACCTTACCCCAAACAATATGGACTTTGTCAGGAAATACCCTAAGTTTATTCCTAGTCCTTCTACCTACCAGAGTTTTGACGATGATTAAAGAAGATAGTATCATATCAGCAGCCCTCAAAATGTACTCAATAAATGATTACAGAAATTTTTCTGGAGTTAAGATGAATGTGGCTTGGGTATCCACTAGCTAGACAGAATCTGATGTAACTAGAAGATTGCTGTAACACAGCTAGATTCTCTGGAGGGACAAGAAAGACAGCTTCCTCCTACTGTCCATTTGGTGGTAAGCAATTTTACCTAATATGCCAATCATTTTGCCTCTATCATTTTTAATTGGTGAATATCCCTTAAAAAAAAAAAAGCAACCTGTAGAGGGATACAGAAGAGCTCTTACCTCTCCTGAAGTCCTATGGGCTTCATTTTGAAAGGAGAAGGGCAGACAGAGGTGGTAGCCTTGATCTCAGGAGAGTATCGGCCTTGCGGGTCCACAACCACATTCAGCACCTTGGGGACTTGCTCAGGCTGGACCATGCTGTTGACTGTCTTTGCCTCAGACTGCGCTGGTTGTAACGCGATGGGCGATAGGTGGATCTCCTGATTTTTCTCTTTATCTTGTCGCAAGGAGAGCTGAAATCTTTCTTTTAATCTGTAAAGAATCTACAGAGGGAGATTTAAAGGCTTGCTTTTTTACACTGAACAACAACATATGATCTTCTCACCCTTCAGAAGACCAACTGAAATGGAGGTTTAACAATCATACACCCAACCAAAGCGTTTTAGAATGATTTCTCAGTTGTGTTGGTGTTTCTAGTTATTAATGAAATGTGTCCATGAATCTATTCCTCAGATGAGATTCAAAAGAAAATTTGGCTAACTTTTTATATAAAAGTGCCAGATGTCATTTGATCACATGCAAGTTTTTATGCAAAATGACTGAAAGGGAAGGCTGATCAAAGGGATAGCCATGAAATATAGGCTTATGACATTTATAGAAACAGAGATCTGCATCCAGTACAACAGGTGAGAAGAAATTCTTGTAAAATATTAATGCAAAAACAGTCATGCTCTGAATTGTAATTTCTTACATTGGTAAATATCAACACTAGTCATGTATTAACTTGAATATCTGGTAACATCTTAAAAAATTAAATTTAGAGCACCTATCAAAGAATAATTTGGATAACCACAATTTTATTTTTTACCTTTTTCCCCTTTTAATTTTTTAAAAGATTATTATTTCTTTATTTAAGAGAGAGTGGGGGCAGGGGACAGAGAAGCAGACTCCCTGCTGAGCAGGGAGCCGGACACAGGGCCTGATCCCAGGACCCCAAGATCATGACCTGAGCTGAAGGCAGACACTTAACTGACTTGAGCCACCCAGGCATCCCTCCCCTTTTTAATTTTTAATGCATGTAGGAAAAAGCAAACATATCACTTCCTCCATTCTCAGACCCCTTTCTGGAATGGCTAATTCAACTGAGAAATGGTAGGACTGTCATTTTTTTTAAACCTTTAAAGGTATCAGACCGACTTTTCTGGGACGCTCCATGGACCAAACTGTCAGAGAAAAGCCACTGTAAACGATAAACCATTAAACGAGAGAGAAGGGAGTCATTCAGAACTATTTTTCAGTGTCCACCTAATGTCATGCATTCTGAGAGGTCCAGAGTATTCTGCTCTAAACAAAACAAACTGCACCTTGTTCTTATGGGATTAGGGATATGGAATGAAAAAAAGTTCTCAGTTAGGGACGCCTGGGTGGCTCTGGCAATTGAGCGGTTGAGCGTCTGCCTTCGGCTCAGATCATGATCTCAGGGTGCTGGGATCGAGTCCTACATGAGGCTCCTTGCTCTGCCTGCTGCTTCCCATGCTTGTGGTCTCTCTGACAAATAAATAAATAAAAATCTTTAGAAAAAAAAAAGTTCTCATTTAAAAAATATATCCTTTGAAAGAAGAATAAATGTGAGGAGAAAACAGAGCAGTTTTTGTGACTGAGGGAAAAAATGCGTATTGCAAAAAATGCCATGAATTCCACACCTCGATAAACTGAAGTTCATGTGAATGAAACCAACAGGAAGAACGTTTCAAATGTATAAGGTCTCAGGAAATGTGCTACCTGTGTACGTTTCCTGAAAAAAAAAAATGTACTCCAAGTCACAAGAAAGATGACTCAAAGTTAAGAACTGAATAACTACAAATTGTAATCGAAAGGGAGCTTTGGAATTACGTAAAAAGAGGGTGAAATGAAATTTAATTATGTCTCAGGTTATAGTAGCAAGAGGGAAGCTTGAGCAGAGAGAGAAGAAATAAGAGTGATTGTACTAAGTGACTTATAAATTAGGGATACGGAGGGAATCAGAGTTTGAATGGTCACTAAAGGTCCTTCTGACCTAATTATACATTTAAGAAATTGTAGTCTAGCTGAATAATATGGCTTCCCCAAAGCCCACAGTCAGCAGGGACAGACCCAAGCCTTAGGGCAGTTCTGACTGGCAGACCCATGCACTTTCCACTGCCTTACACCTGTACCTTATGTTACCCCTGGTGTTTTCTTTGTCATGCCATGATTCTTAAAGACAGACTCTGAAATCACATCTGCTGCAGATGTGGTTCTCATCACTGGGGTTCGACACCACCAAATCTATCTTTTGTGGACTGAATGGTCTCTTAAAGGAAAGGGACTATGCACATAGGAATATAACTAGAAACACGTCTTATGAATTGAACCTCCAGGAAACGAAAAGGAACCTTTATTGTCTTTTATCAGTTCACTTCCTCATAACCTGGGAACTTTTACACGGGTGGTGTTCATTGACAAAGGTAGGGTAAAGCGAATTCTTAAATTTTTGCAAGCGATGGGTGCTCAAATTTCCTGTGAGAAATATTACTGTGTAAGGAAAAAAAAGACATCTAATATTAAGTGACAAGTCTTCTTACTCTAATTAGACTTTTACAACTGTAGGATAGAAAATATTGAAGATAAATATCCTTACCCTGTGCATCATGCCCTAAGGATTGGGAGGTTTTTAATTTACTGCTTTTCAGTTTCTATAACTCTCAGAAGGCGACTGGTCACCAGTCTGCACAAACAAAACCCACCCTAGAACAGTACCTATCAGATAAAACACATCTACTAAGTTAAAAACGTAATTACTAAAAGATGAAACAACAGAATCTAAGGTGGGAAAGCTTCTTATTATTTTTTGATTTATTACTATTTTTGAAAACATTTATTTATTTAAGTAATCTCTACACCCAACGTGGGGCTTGAACTCATAACCTCAAGATCAAGCATCACATGCTCTTCTGATTGAGCCAGCCAGGCACCCCTAGCTTTTTATTTCTTAATTTCAAGCCACTCATTTTCCTGAATGAGAAGAGAAACGAATACACCTGTACCTTTACAAAAATATCCTTAATAAAAGATACTGCATATGTTATATATTCTAAGTTCTTCACATCTAAATATAATAGGTACATTGGAACATGTGCCTGCCTGTTTACATTTGGGGTTTGGAGAAGCATATTTCAGAAACGAAAATGAAAAAGCCAAGGAAATACCAGCCTTCCTGAGAGCTCTTGACAGGTCACTTCTACGGTTTTATTAGTGTGGAACACGCTCTAGTCCAGAGTCCTTTACTGCATGGGCTTGTGTTCTTGATGAAGAACCTTTGTCACATAGTTTACAGTCAACCATTCACTTCATCTCTGGTGATAGGTCAACTTTCTAATCTACGTAGTATGTGTACAAACTGATATACATCTTTCATTAGGGAAAAGCAGAACTGTATAATGCTTACAAGACACTTCAAAAGTCCTCGCAAGGGAGGATATGGGCCGTCTGGCGAAATGTGTAAAGAATTGAAGACACTGTGACAGGCACTGGGGCCATTGTCGTGGAATTAAGTTGTGAGGGAGTCATTCTCAACCGGCTGGGCTTTAGCCCTTTGGAGGCATTCGGCAACGTCCGGAGCTGTGTTCGGTAGTCATAACTGGGCTGTGTGGTGAGGCGCTATTGGCATCTAGTGGGCAGAGGCTAGAGATGCCACCAGATACCCTCCAGTGCCCAGGACAGACCCTCTTCCCCCAGCAGAATCACCCAGCCCCAGACGTCAACAGTGCCGCTGCTGAGAAACTGGGATAAGGGCTCTTAAAAATCATCTGGTATAATCTCATTTCACATTTAGATTCAGAACACTTGAATGACTTCTGGAAGGTTAGAAAGAAAGTCTAGAATCCAAGTTTCTTGACTTAATGCCTGTGATCATTCAACTCTACCATTTCTTCTAAATCCCCACACACTTCTTCCCAACTCCTTTCCCGAAGCCTCTGGAAAAGTGTGTCAAAGGTTCTTCTCTGTGCAGATCATGGTCTGGAATATAGCACAGACCTACTTCTCTTTGTGAATGCACTGTGTGGCAAAGTTCAACCTAGAAGCTTATGATAGCAAGGGCAAATCAGTAGCTTTGGTTTTACTTTAAGAGCTTGTTTGAATCTCAGGATGCAATAAAGTCATTTGGTTATTAGGGAAAGAAAACTGGAATATTGAACAAGAGAGGAGCTGTAAAAGTCAGACTATACCAAGAGATAAAAAATAATAGCAGGGAGAAGAGAGCCAGAGGAACATAGAAATGAGAGGAAAGCTACAAAAAAAAAATTCAATAAAGTTCTTGTGCTGCTTATAATTTTCACTTAAAAAAATCTAAAAAAAAAAACAAAACCAAACCCAAGGAAACAAAACAAAAAGACAAACAACCCCCCCCCAAATCTCATAAGTGTACAACTTAAACTTCTACAATGTTATAGTATAGGCAGGTGTAGTTCAATAAAAAAAAACAACAACTCTTAAGTAGGTAACACAAAAGATGTTTGGGTTAAAATTATGTTCCAATTTTAAAATAAAGCCATCAACTAACAGCCCATAGTATTTTCTTTACACTATTATACAGTCAGTTCTGAAAGAGTTCATTCATTCATTTATTTTAGTTGAGTAGACGTGAGTCAGTCGCTACTACATTCCAGAAGCAACATTGTAGGTGCAAAGACAGCACACAACCCTAACTTCTGGGAATTCACAGGCTTCCAGAAGAGAGATGTGGAAAAATTACACCCAGTAAAAGATAACATAGGCATTTTCATCCCTTTTGTGGCCAGAAGCAGATGTTCACAAGACAGAGTGTGAGGACTTCAAGAAACCAGTTTGATTCCTTTATACATGAGATCATAGTAAGGAGCCCAGACTTTTAATCCAGATAGGTCTGGGTTTGAATATCAACCCTTCTTCTCCCACTCTGCCCGACCCCCATCTCCCGGACCCCCATCCCACTGTATGTTCTTGGTCAAGTCACTTATCCTCGCAGAATCTTGGTCTCCTCATCAGTAAAATTAGGAAACTAAAATACATTAAGTATTAATGCATAGAGCCTATAGTTAATAATCCTGCTCTTTATACGTAAAATACTATGCTAAGAGGGTAGATCATATGTTAAGTCTTCTTATCATAATACAAAATAATAGGAAGAGAGAAATGAAGAGAGCAGGAGGACACGCTTGGAGGTGATGGATACATCAATGGCATAGATCCTACTGACGGTTCCCGGGTGTACTCTAATCTCCAGACTCACCAGGTTGCATCCATTAAACCTGTACAGCTTTTCGTATGGCAATCATACCTCAAAAAGTGGTGTAGAAAATATATTAAGGATTTAGCACCAGGCAGTAAATGTAGTACCAGCTTCATACTGGTAAGTGTGCAATAAAGGGAAGACACTAAATCTTACGATTGTTACTATTTTTATTATTATTAAGAGGATTGTATTCTAAGCTAAATGGTTTTATTAATATAAAAAATTAGTTCAAGACATACGCCTACTCTGGAAGATAGTTCAGTAAACAAATCATTCCAGTAGGACTCTATTTCCATTTCCCTCTATCCCTAGGGATCATATAGAACAAATTAGAAGAGTGTGGCTGTTTATGTTCACTTCTGACATATGCTCACTGGCTGGTACTCAGGCTGTAGCAGGTGTTCTGACATTGGATTTCCTGCCTCAGCTACCAAGACCATGACTAGAAAGACTCTATGCATGTCATATAGGATGGATGGCTCCATGGGCCCAACATGCCAGAACTTTGTTGACTCAAATAACTGTGTTCATGTATTTTCAAAAATTGCTTTCTGGAAGCAATCTGGGCTGTAGATATCTCTACGTACATCTCATAAATGCCTTTGCACTTCTTAATAAACCTCTAAGTACATTGGAAGGTTTAATTTCAATGATAAATGATGTCCTTTCCATTGTTGATTGAAGTTTAATAACGATTTCTTCTCAGTAATAAATTTCCTCCACCTAAAACAGACTGAATGGATTGGAAACAGCCCACACATTTTTTTCTTGGAAAATCGTATTTGTCTATTTGTCGCTCCACCCACTCTAGATTCACATTTGAGAGGTGCTAAATAAGTCACACATTTGAAAATGTCATGCATGTCTAATTTTATGCCTGGCAACATACACTTTTTTTTTTAAAGGAAAGTAAACAATATGCCACATTTCAAAAATTTTGCCAAGCCTTATGTTATTGTTACATAGCACACGTAATCCACCATTACAACAATTTACCTATAAAACTTCATCTTAAAACACAAAAAACCATATGCTTTTCGTTTCTGTGGTATGTAGGAAGGCTGGATGCAAATAATGGCATTTGATCTATCATAAATATAATTACTGCCAGGGGGAAAATCTGTGCTGTATCTTCTTCTTTGCCATGGAATCAACAAAATTATGGGAAACAGAATTGGAATATTATGTGTTTAAAAACTGATGGTGTAACTATTACTGAGAGAGCCAAGTTAAAAGACTTACTTTAAATCAAGGTCATTATCAAAAACACTTGAACATTTACGCAGGTAAACTTTTTTTGGAGAATCACATTTGAAAAGTCCCTAAATGTGAACTGTTGACTTGTCAGTGGTGTAGCTACGACAGATAAACTTAACTTCATCTTAATCCTGTCTAGGTAGCCTTTTTCTATCACTATTAATTCCTTCCTATATACTGCTGGTTTCTCTGTTACTTCTTAAAGTGACCTTTTCTCAATAAAATTTAAGATTGTGGGGCACTGGGTGGCTCCGTCGGTTAAGCGTCTGACTCTTGATTTCGGCTCGGGTCGTGAACTTAGGGTCATGGGATGAAGCACCAGGTCAGGCCCCATACTCAGGGCCAAGTCTGCTTGTCCCTCTCCCTCTACTCCTCCCCCACCTCAAATAAATAAAATGAGATCTTTAAAAAAAATTTAAGGTTGTGTTTGAAAGATACCGTTCTATTTCTTTCATTTATTCAAGAGCAAATGGAACCCAAATCAAAAGTGTTGCTTCTCTCACAACCCCCACCTCCAACTTGTTCCTCTCCCAAAAAATGGAAGCTCTACCACCCAGGTACTCAGCCAAATAAATGAGGAATCAACCTTAATTTCTTTCTTTCCTTCTCCCTGAGAATCAGTACACAGCAAGTCCTGTGGTTTCCATTTGGAAATAAGTCCCAACTGTTCACTTCTCTCCATCTCCACCACCATCAGGACCATCTCTCCATCTTCACTGCCATCCCTACTCTGGACCATTATCATCTTTGTCATTAGGCTAACACAGTGGCTTCCAGAAGAGTCCTCCTGCTTCCACACTTCACCTGGTGCTCTGTCTCCAACCACTCTTCACCAGCAGAATACCTGCTCTTGTAAACATACATGTCAAATCACCTCAAAACTCTGCTTACAACTTTCAGCCTGCACCCTTCTTGCCGAACCTGGAGAGACTAGCGTCCTCCCGCCCCAGCTGCTCCACACCCCCGTGTCCTCTTCCTGTGAGACCCCCTCCCCACATTTTCACATCTCTCAGGAGTCTCAAAGTGTTCCGTTCCACTCACTCACTATCCTGGTATCTCTTCATGGCACTGAATAATATTTGATTTTAAAAAGAAATGACTAGACTTTATTTTTTAAAAGCGGTTTTAAGGTGACAGAAAAACGGCAGAGAGTACAGAGTTCTCATGTAGCCACATTCCGCTACTTCCCCAGACAATTTGCCCTATTAACGTTTTGCATGAGTGTGATTACACGTGTTACAACTGATGAGCCAGTATTGATACGTTACAATTAACGGAAGTCTGTAGTCTAGAGTAGGGCTCGCTCATTGGGTTGCACATTCTATGGGTTTTAACAAATCCGTGATGTCATGTAGCCATCACTACAGTGTCACACAGAATAGTTTCACTGCCTTGAAACTCTGCAGCTCTCCACTATTCATCCCCTCCCCCGTGACCTCTGGCAACCAGTGATCTCTTCACTGTCTCTGTGGTGTTGCCTTTTCCAGAAGGTCAAATATTTGGAATCACACGTATGTTTGCTATTTGATTTTTAAAAAATACTAATTTAATAATTGTCTGTGTCTGCCTCTGGAGTCTAGGCCCCACAAGAAGAGGGACCCCGCCTGTCTTGCGCTCTCCCTGGCCACAACACCAACCACAGGTCCACAGG
The DNA here is from genome assembly GCA_004024625.1 of Mellivora capensis. Taxonomy (NCBI): domain Eukaryota; kingdom Metazoa; phylum Chordata; class Mammalia; order Carnivora; family Mustelidae; genus Mellivora; species Mellivora capensis. The sequence continues at coordinate 150,831 of PISX010000959.1, forward strand.
GGATCCCCTGCAGGAATTTGTGGGCTGAACGAGTGGATGGATCTACCTGCGATCACCTATACTTTTGAAACATTCCTTTCTCGGTTTGTTCCAGTAATTTTGGAGCAGACTTATCTGGGTTTCTGACTTTTACATTGGTCTTTGCACTGTTCTCATTCACACCGGGAAAAGAAGAGCTGTTCTCTGGTCTCGAGTGGTCTCGAGTGGGGCCACGACAGCTCCTTTTGCCTCAGGGGACCGATATTTGTCCTGCAGGGTTAGCTGGTCATGCGGGAGACATGGGGGATCCTTGAGCTAGAGATCGTTGGATCCACAAGTTGGATCGTGTCCTACAAGGTAAAATCAAACTCTGCTTTGCCACTTCCCTCCTTGCCTTTGCTCTGCTCAATCTCACCCCTTTCTGCCTGAACAATCTCTAGTTTTAGAACTCCTTACCCCTTTCTATTCTCCTTTTCCTCTCATCTTTTCATCTGTGAAGCAGAAAAACATCCTAAATGTGCCTGACAAGAGAGGAAAGAGCACTCAAGGTTTCCTGTTTTAAGGAAAAGAAGACCCATGTATTTTAAAGTGCAATTAATTGTAACAAAAAAGCCTTACCTTCTAAAGTACTAAAAAATGTCCAGTGGTCTCTGCCACAGGTTCCCTAAAACCTCCAACTTTGTCTCCTTAATTTTTTCCCCCTAATCTCCACCATTTAATACAGAAAAACTGATTTTCTTACTCAATTCTTAAATTTTCTCATGTTTATTGTGTCACAATTTTTAGAAATCTTCTTTCTACAAATCTTCCTATAGGAGACAGATGCCTCTGGATTCGTGATGATGGAAGCTTGAGGATGTCCTTACTACTTCCTACATTCAGACTCGAGGAAATATACCCATCGTCACCCTATTGAAGGCCTTAATTGTTTTATATCCTTCAAGTTTAGACCTACACAGCCTCTGTCTTTCCCACCTAAGCCCTAATCTTTTTTTTTAAGGTTTTATTTATTTATCTGACAGACAGAGATCACAAGTAGGCAGAGAGGCAGGCAGAGAGAGAGGGGGAAGCAGGCTCACTGTTGAGCAGAGAGCCCGATGCGGGGCTCAATCCCAGGACCCTGAGATCATGACCTGAGCCGACGGCAGAGGCTTCAACCCACTGAGCCACCCAGGCGCCCCAGCCCTAATCTTTCTAACATAAACCCCTTCCTAGCAGGGAAAGCATAAGTGAACAAAAACCAATAAGACACTTAGCAACACTGTTGGTTGTGGAAAGAGTAAGTAATTTGTTGTCTTTGGGGGAACATTTAAAAACTAAGAAGGAATATGTTTGAAAATGTACACAATTAAAAAGAATGCAGTACAAAGGAAAAAACATTAAAACCCATTTGTAAACTTCAAATATTTTAAATTACATCACAGAATTTTCAAAAGAATAGGAAAATCTTACCAATGTATTTGAAAAGTATCTCTTAACTCATTCAATACCAAAGAGCATTTCCTAGTGTAGTGGGTTCCTTTTTTTTTTTTTTAATTAGAAAAGTACTTTTAAAGGCTACACATTTGTAATTTGTACTTTATAGAGCTATTTGCAGTGTATACTTTTATATTTTTTTTATTCATTTACCTAAAAATATAGTTGACAGTGAATTATGTGGTTTTTGAGCCTATAATCATTTTAGTGCATAGAATTTCGTAGAATGCTATCCAGGTCTTATAAAAATAAGGAAATCAACCACTATTGAAGATATAAATTTGCCCCTAAGACATGTTTCTTTTTCAAAATTTTCCCGAGTTCCATCAAGATGATATAAAAGAAAACATAAAGTAAGCCCAAAGTGTGCCCATGAGACTTTTATTGACTTTGAGGGCTCTAGGGATCTTGGTAAATCACTTTCTAAAGCTTCATCCCAGGTTGATCAAGTTACTAAAGGCCCCACTGCAATTACAGCCTTATTCTGCAGGTCAGAATCCATAATTCCATAGGTTTTCCTTACCTATGACTGCTGTCAGATAGAAACATCCCCAGTCTACCAGGATAGTAGCTTTGCTTCTGTTCCCAGGCTTTTCAACATTCATTTGAATGGCAGTGTATCCAATAATACTAAGCACTGGCTCGGTAAGGGATAAAATACAGAAAGAAGCCCACTTACCATCAAACATGTGACTATAATAACAAAGATGCTGAGAAAAATGACAACAGCATAAAATCCTTCCTTGCTCCAGATTTTGTCCGCTTCGTGCTGCCCTTGTAAAACATTTTTCTTTAAAAGCAAAACAGAAAGTCCGACGTTAAAGGAGAGTTTGAGGAGAATGGCGTTCTTATCAGACACTAAACATATTTTTAGCTTGATTCCATTCAGTGGAGTAGAACACACCTACCTCCCCCGCAACGAGAGCTGCTTCTCAAACTGATCTAAGACGAGGACTGCCGTCCGTATACATTGAGATGATTTTATCTCCTATCCAGGAGCAAGCATGCCTGACATGGCAAACTGGGTCCTGGACTTCGTAAACATCCCTCCACCAGTCTCTCTCAGAAATTACCTGGTTTATAAAGTGAAAGAGTTCTGTTCTTTCCTGTGTTGAAGAAATTGTTTCGGAAGCTTTCTTTACTCTGTGTTAAGTCCCCTCCCACAGCACCAACACCCTGGCTTACTGCAGCTCTTGACTTTTAAACAAAAGTGAAACAGGTGCAGACAAAATCTCATGATGTCTTTATAAACAGAGCAATAATGTCTGCATCATTTACTCCTTTTTTGTCAAAATCTGATTGTCTCACCTCGACCATACCAATTATTAGGATATTATATTTTATTTAAAGCAACAGAGACCATCAGAAAGTCGAGAACTATTTGGTAATAAAAGGTAAAATAAATAGTTTTATTTATGCTTTTTAAATTATTTTGGCTTACCACTTAGTGGGTGAAACAAGGAGAGGAAGTTGAATAAAACATGAACGAATGTCTTAGTTTTATACCTCCTAGTATCACATCTTAGAGTGCAATTAAATTTTATAATTTGGTGAAATTTATAGATTTATAGTTAAGGAAACTCTAGCTTGCAATCAAATGGTCTACGGTTAGGGTAAACATAAAAGCTAAATCAAGTCAAATGCTTCTGTGTCTCTAAAATTCCATTTTGTTGGGCGCCTGGGTGGCTCAGGTGGTTGAGCCTCTGCCTTTGGCTCAGGTCATGATCCCCAGGTCCTGGGATCAAGCCCCATGTCTGGCTCCCAGCTCAGCAGGGAGTCTGTTTCTCCTTCTCCCTCTGCCTCTCCCCCCGCTTGTGCTCTGTCTCTGAATCTCTCTCAAATGAGTAAATAAAAAAAAATCTCTAAAATAAAATTCCATTTTGTTAAATATGCCTTTTATTCCCTTTAGTGAGAATAGTTGTCTGTCCTTGGATCTTGTCTCCATCAGTTAAGAAAGATTTGAGCAACAGGATATTAAATGATGAAAAGCCACATGGAGGGAGGTGGTAGGGAATGAGAGATTCTCTTGGGAACACCAGTGGCTGATGAATGCCCAGTTTAATGTGACTACTGGGGTGACTTCAGCTTATACTACAGGGAAGAGCCACCTAGCTGATCCTTGTCAACTCACAGGATCATGAGAAATCAATAGCTGTCTCAAAATAAAATAAAATAAAATAAAATAAAAAGCGCCTTGAACAAAACCCTGTCCTAGTAGGTATCTGAACTTTGAAGTCATTGTTAATTATTTTTCAAGACTTTTTAAAAAATAAAATATATTCAAATTTGTAAATTAGACAAAAAGAATATTTGCCTTAAAAAAAACCCACTTTATGAAAACTTTTATCCTGGAACTCAAGTGAGTGTTGCTGGGGACTTGAGCAACACAGAACAGAAAGGATCTTAGAGTTCAATTGTGATTATAAAAATGACTTGAAGAAGTTGAATGAATATCTTAGTTTTATACTTACTAGTGTAACATCCTTTGCTAACATCCTTTGTTTATAAAACACTGATATGCTCACCATAACATCTTGCCAACTTTCCAAGACACAAATTCATAGATATAATAAATGATTTGTATATCTTTTGTATATCTTTTTAAAAAAGATTTTATTTATTTATTTAAGAGAGAGAGAAAGAGAGAGAGCAAGTATGATGATGGGGGATGGAGGTGGGAGAGAGAAGGAGAAGCAGTCTCCCCACTGAGCAGGGAGCCCAACATGGGGCTTAATCCCAGGACCTTGGGATCATGACCTGAGCTGAAGGCAGATGCTTAACCAATTGAGTCACTCAGGCACCCCGATTTGTATATCTTTTAAAAACATGTAAGTGGTAAGTTGAGGGAGAATCCGAAAATACTCGCCTGATGAAATGAATAGAGACCAAGTATCTGGGGTGCCTGGGTGGCTCAGATGGTTATGCGGCTGCCTTTGGCTCAGGTCATGATCTGAGGGTCCTGCGATCAAGCCCCTCATTGGGCTCCCAGCTCAATAAGAGTCTGTTTCTCCTTTTCCCTCTGCCTCTACCCCTGCTCATACTCTCTCTGTATCTCTCTGTCTCAAACGAATAAATAAAATCTTAAAAAAGAAAAAAAAAAGATGAAACCAATATCCTTCTGGAAAGGAAGTCTTGGATTCAAATGGTGACTTGTTTCTTACTCTTTGACCTCAGCCAGATCGTATTTAATGCAATAAATATATATATAGTTTAATAAATATATAATAAATATAGTTTCCAGCTATGTTTTTAGCTGAAAACTAGTACAAAAGAAAACTCTTGTAGAAATCAGGTATAAACATGGAAATGAGTTTGTTACAGGCAACTAAATAACATCTCTTGCTTGCTATAAAAGCAAACTAGTTAAGCCTTCAAGTAGGCAGCCTAAACTTGTCAAATTCAAATATGAGGATCAGAGCTTTAGTTCTTGTAAAATTTGGATTAAAAGGGGTGGTTAGGTGGGTGGAAAGAGATTTTGTGTTCCTAACCTTATTTGCTTCATTTCTTTTTCTTTTTTCTGCTATAGTTCGACACCTCCTAGAACATCAACATGTTCCTTTCTGCTTAAGACAAATCTGTTTTGTTTTCTCTTTTAACCAAAGTGGTGCTGGGGGAAGAATTAACCTCCTACCCCCGCTCCCCCACTCCCAGTTAGAAAAGCACATGTTTTGAACTCCTAGAACTTAGTCACTGCACTTTCTTGGTAAATAGATTTCCTTCTGAGTCATGCCATTACTGCTGAGCCCTACTATATTTGTACAGAGATCTAAAAAATTGATAAGGACAAGGTCATAAATGGAAAAGTTAGTAGTTAAGATCCCACAAGACAAAAGGTTGTAACCCACATGAATCTCCAATCTAACCTTAGCCTGAGGGGCTGAGGGTTCAATAGTTCAGAGGCTCCATGGTCAGGTCAAGCCCAATGCCCCTGTACCATCTTTACCTCTGATTTCACAGCTACATCTCTCTACATCGCTCTGCCCTTTAACTTTGTTGCAGTGAAAAAAATTGCTAGGTTTTGTTTTAGTCTACTACTTAAAATTTGGGCAGTTTCCCCTATCCATAACACGACATCTCTGTATCCTGTTTAATAATTTGATGCACTCGTAGATGACCTGCTTCTGGGTCGGGGTTTCGTACGTAGCAGAGCAGCTCCCTCGCTGCAATCTATTGAGAGTCAGCCCTCGACACAAGGGTTTGTAAAAAAAATAAAATAAAATAAAAACAAAAAAAAAAGAGAGAAAAAAAGATTTTAAAAAATTTAAAAAAAATTTGATGCACTATAGTTGTTTTATTGTTGTTGTTGTTGTTTTTTAAACCAATTCTGATCCCAAGTGGTGCGAGACATTCTAAATGCTAGGAGAGATGATACAGAGACTTCAGGAGCTAAATTTTTTGAGAAGAGATAGGCACACAAAATAATGAAACGAAAATATTATAAATTATCTGGCAAATTGGTTGAACTAAGCAGATAAATGAGGTATATCCACCAACAATGTAATTTTGTTTGATAAGTGCCCAACTTCCACTGGATTGTGCACAAAGTGAACAGTTCGTTTTGAATGATCTGACACATGTTAACAGTAATCACATTTCTCCTCTGCACTGGAGGGCCAGGATGAAAATTCTTTAAATCCCTGGGTCATGTTGCAATTTCAAGGAACGAACAGTCACCATACTCATGGGTTACGGTATATATTTATTTGGTGTTTATTCATTTTCTCTTTGGAAAAGTTATCATTCAGTACACTGGCCTGTTATTTAAAGAAGGTAACTTTCTCCTTTGAAGCATAATTGGCAATTACACAAAAACAGCAAATCCTAAAATCATTTTTTTATCAGTGTAGAGCTTAGTGTTTCAATAGATTTTAATTAATTATTTAATACTCAAATTAATTTTATAAAAACATTTAAAAATAGAAGTTAAAATAATGAATTTTCATTTTATTTCCTTAAGCTTTAACTTACAAGGCAACAGGAAGTCTACTTTTATGTTTACGAGCATCTTATAATAAAATAATATTGAAGTACCTACATCACGCTAGGTCATAAAAATATATAAAAGAAATAATGTCTTTTCTCCAAATAAAACTTAGATTCAAAGTGAAAACAGATGAATGAACAAAAGTAATTCCCTATTTGATATTTTTGTTTCTCACGAGTCATTTCTTTCTTTTTTTTTTTTTAAGATTTTATTTATTTATTTGACGGAGATCACAAGTAGGAAGAGAGGCAGGCAGAGAGAGAGGAAGGGAAGCAAGCTTCCTGCTAAACAGAGAGCCCGATGCAGGGCTCGATCCCAGGACCCTGAGATCATGACCTGAGCCGAAGGCAGATGCTTTAACCCACTGAGTCACCCAGGTGCCCCATCACGAGTCATTTCTATTAAAAAAACAAACAACAGCAAACAAGCCAATAAAGAAATGACAACAGCAGAAAACACATCCTTCCCTGAAAGTAATTAATGTAAGTTTGGAAATGAATTCTTTGAGACATCATTCACAGTGTTCTATAATCCAGATAAAGGATGAACAACCAAAATACTAATATTCTTTTTTTTTCCTGTTAATAAACATGTTAGTTACTATAGTACAGCTATAACTTTGGGATAAAAATGTGAAAGAATGGGTTGAGGCATAAGCTGTTATCACACATTAATGACAATAATGACTAAAGGCATGAGGAAACTCACAGGATACCATCACCAGCTTAAACAAATATCAACAAATGCTTCCTCAGTGCCCCTGTGGACTATATGTGGCTGAGGCTGCCCATGACCATGGTTTTCCTCCTGTTTGCACATTAGAGCTTCAGGTCAGAGGGCAATGCTGGGTCCATTCCAGAAGTGCCTGAACAAAGGCTCTCAAACAATCCATCTGTCCTTAATGAAGTACCTCTTAGAGCCAATTAAAATACTTCCTAGTCTTCTATAATGTAATAATTCCTAGATTCTAGATTTTCTAGATTTCTGAATTCCTCTGTTTTCATAAAATATATACCATTTTGACAGTCAAATACACTTCATTATTCACGTGCAGTACAGACCTAAGGTCTACTGTGGGTTAATAGTTCTGTGACAAGCGCCTCATCTTTACTGGGCTGAAGTGTACTGAAGGACAAACACTTGATTTTAACTAGGTTTTGGTTTGGTGAGCTTTTCTGGGCTTGCAAATCTGGATGACTCACTTAAACTCAGAATAAAGCAACAGGGAGGGATGCTTATGATATTCACTGAAAGCTTACAGGAAGAAGAATAAATTAACCCAATGGTCTTCTTAAATTTTGAAGAATTGTCCTGAGCAAGACAGTGTGCAAGGCCTAGGTCAAAGACCTAGATATGAAAATGGGGTTTGGTTTGAAACAAAAGGGAGGCCCCTCAGAGTCACATGCAGTTAGGTTGGTGAGGGGTTGGGGGTTACAGCTCACATGGACCCTCTCTTCTTCTCGGAAGCAGGAGGTGGCCTCTTCTTCCTCAAGCTCTTACAGCTCAGTGTGGTACCGTTACCTATACTTCCCCCTATATTCTCCTTGGCTGCTTACGTCTTATTTGCCCTACTAGAATACAAATTTGTTGAAAGCGAAAATCATATTTTATTTGTTCATTTATTTGTTTGTTTATTCATTTAGTTGTCCAACTTGGATATAATCTACGCAATACTCGGCTGTTCGTGCGCCCATGATATGCCGGGTACTGAATGAAGGTTGGACAGATGGATCGACACAGGCACCAGCCTGGAGGGAAGAGACGGAATGGGGGTGTCCTGGTACCCTCTGAGTCTGGAGTTGCTGAAACTAGGAGGATGTTGTTCGACTATTAGAAAGCCCAGTGCACAAAGGACCTCGTATTATATTAAGAAATCCAGACCTGATTCTGTAGCATTTAGGAAGCCAGAGAAGAATCTTGACGTTCGGAGGGCATGGCCAGATTTGCTTTTAGAACGATGACTGTGTGGCAAGAGAGAAAAATCCCCTGTGTATGTGACAGGGGGTGGGCAGAGCTTGGAGAGGGCAAGGAGGGGAGCAGACCTTAATGCAGCCAGAGCAGCTGGAGGTGGCTGTTACAGTCATGGTTTGAAGATGAAACACATTTTCATCCTGCCTGAAAAAAAACTGCCCTGCATTCAAATTATATTGGGTGCCTACTCTAGGTGAGGACTTCCATACGTATTTCTAAAATTTAATTCATATTTCAAGTCTATGAAATAAAAACTATACCTTTTTTTTTAAATTGATCCATTTTGGAAAGGAAGAGACTGAGGCTCTGAGAGGCCAATATTACCCAAAGACAGATTTAATCTCACAGAGATTAAATCACCTGCCCAAGGTCACACGCATCCTAAGTGGCTGGCTTTGGGACTCAAATTCAGTCTGGTATCAAAGCTTTCTGCACCACACCTGTGATATTTGCTGAGATGAGAGGCATTGTGCTTTCCTGCAAAGGGGAAGAGACTAGGAATCAAAATGTCTAGATGTCAGATGTTGTTTTATACTCCACTTGCTTGTCACTTTGATGAAGTCACTTCACTTCAACGGGCCTTACTTTCTGCATCTATAAAATGTTCACATACATTCCCTCAAGTCTGATTCTATGATTTTGTGGATTTAATTACATATATTTAGGATGGTGATCATTCTAGTGAGTTTGTTACAGTGAAATGAAGCAGAAGTAGTAAAAAAAAGGGGGGAGGGGAGGGACTGAATTTATTCAGAAGTGAGGATGGCAGAGACGATGAGGGCAATTTAAAAAATGTCAAATTTGTGGGGCGCCTGGGTGGCTCAGTGGGTTGAGGCCTCTGCCTTCAGCTCGGGTCATGATCCCAGGGTTCTGGGATTGAGCCCCGCATTGGGCTCTCTGCTCAGCAGAGAGCCTGCTTCCCTCTCTCTGCCTGCCTCTCTGCCTACTTGTGATCTCTGTCTGTCAAATAAATAAATAAAATATTTTTTAAAAATGTCAAATTTAGAAAACATTATGAAGACTCTATCCACAGTTCTTAAAACAGAGTTCCTTGGAAAACAAATGAAAGCAAACAAACAAAAATGCATTTCCAATTAATTCCAAAGTTGTGGACAAAGGTGAATATCTGGTAACTACTTTGACAATGAAGGCAGTGAGGAGTACACCTGTTAAGGAAGAAAGCAGGGTGGTTTTTCTTTGACCCTACAGTTTCAAGCAATCACCTGACCAATGTATCCAAATGGTTTCTCTTTGGTACAATTTATTGGATAAGTCAAAATAAGTTACAAGACCATGAAGATTTAGAGAAGAAAGTGTCTTGGAGTGGAACTTTTATGTGAAAATAAATTTCCTTAAGGAATAAACATATTAAGTATGAGGGTCAGACAATTCTGACCCTTAGGGAGATTTTTATTATCAGATAACACACCATAAACAGCTTTCATTTTGACGCCTCCTGGAATCAAGTTACCCTGTCACGCGAACTGTGCACGTTTCTAAATGAAATATCCCATGAACAACATACCTCAGGGGAGACTCCTATGATTCCAAATTGGGATAAACTTTGATGTAAAACATTTATATTAAGTGAACGCAGCACTTCCTCAGACGGCAGAGCATCTGAAGTCCCTCCTTTTCGGTTGACAGGAGACACAAATAGCTCAACACTGTTCTTCTTTTCCTAGTAAAAGCAGATTATTTGTATAGGTTAATAAACATTTTAAACAGCTTTGGGAAATATTTTCACCTCTTCTCTAGAATCATTAAAGAAAATTAGAAGCCTAGAAGCTCCAAAGGCATCTTGAAAATCAGGTTTGCTAGTTATCTGGCACACTTAATATTATCAGCCTGAAGCCTGGAATCTTCCAATGGCTTTCTTTCAAGATTTGTAACTTTGTATTTCCCTGGAAGCTGGTTTAATTGCCACTCCGTATTGTAATTTTTGAAAAACAGCATTCAGACGTTCCCAGAGCAATTGTATTTAAAGAAGTGTTTAAAAAGCAAATGAATTAAATAAAACCTGATGTAACAGTACAATTATTAGCCCTCACTACTCCATATATTTTCCTTATAACCTGTATCAATGTGAGGGCTGGGCTAACTAAGGAAGCTGATGCTAGATGAGCTTTGAAGTTGCTTCCCTGATCCTGTCCCTCACCTCAAATATATTATACTTTTAAGATCTATCTTTGGGGGACGCTTGGGTGGCTCAGTGGTTTAAAGCATCTGCTTTCGGCTCAGGTCATGATCTCAGGGTCCTGGGATCGAGCCCCACATCAGGCTCACTGCTCAGCTCCCTTTTACTCCCCTCCACTCTCCCTCTCTCTCTCTCTCAAATAAATAAAACCTTAAAAAAAAAAAAAAATCTATCCTTTGTAGAAAGCATATGCTGTGCAGTAATATCCTGATACTTTCTTCTTAGTATTACCTCATTACCTGAAATGGAAACAGAGAATTTCTTACCATAAATGGATAATATGTCACATACACACACAAAACCAAACACTAAACAAAAATGACATTGTCACTGACAGATTCTCCTTTACAATTTAGATAGTGTCTTTCTAGAGGGAATTGTTGCTGGTCTTTTCTTTTTGATACGTAGAGTTCTCTTATGCTAGAAAATGTTTTTTCAATGCAACTTATCAGTTCAGCTGGGTATAAAAATGCAGTATCGTGTTCGCTTTGGCAGCACTTACACTAAAATGTGATATCAGGGGGTGCCTGGGTGGCTCAGTGGGTTAAAGCCTCTGCCTTCAGCTCAGGTCATGATCTCAGGGTCCTGGGATCGAGTCCCACATCGGGCTCTCTGCTTGGCAGGGAGCCTGCTTCCTCCTCTCTCTCTGCCTGCCTCTCTACCTACTTGTGATCTCTGTCTGTCAAATAAATAAATAAATAAATAAAATTAAAAAAAAATAAAATAAAATGCAGTATCAGTATACTAGCAATCCAGAAAAAACATGGTCATGATCTTGGGGTCCTGGGATTGAGTCCCACATTGGTTCCCTGCTCAGGGGGTAGTTAGTTTCTCCCTCTGCCTGCTGCTCCCTCTGCTTGAGCTCGCTCTCTCTCACTCTCTGACAAATAAATAAATAAAATCTTTAAAAAAAATTAAGTCAAAAAATTTTTTGTGTTTGCAGGGGACATCGGACAATGACTAAACATAGCATAATGTTGGTGTAAAACATGTTTATAATAATTTAGTTTCTGACCTAGTAACAGCAACGGCAGGAACAGATCACTTGTTTTGTGCCTGACATACTCCTGAGAACAGTAAATCTGTTATCTCATTTAATGCTCAAAACACCTCTGGGGCATAGGTATTATGGTTATCTCCAATTTGCAAAAGAAGAAACCGAAGTGGCTTGCCTAAGGTCACAGAACTGGAATATGACCAAGCTGGAAATGGAGTACAGTTCTGTCTGTGCCTCCGAAGCAGTGCTCTGAATCACTGAGCTCCACTGCCCTTGGCTTCATCGTAGGTCCCTGCATTATAATAATTGTTCTTGGAAACAGATACATATAAATGCCACTAACATTCTCTGAGGATGAGCATGTACTTCCTTGGGTGTGGCCAATCTCTTATCCCTACAAAGAGCCATTATGCTCCTTAAATCTATACACCTCAAAGTATACTTAAGATATCTAACACACACACACACAGTTTAGGTCTGGCTCTCAGACATCTCTAATACCTCCGTCTTCTCACTTGAGCCAGCTATGCCCTGGATAGAAAAAACCAACTTAACTCTTTCAGGATATTGGGCAATATTGCATTTCCTCTTCAATTGTACTGTATTAAAAACTTTGATGGATTATTATTATTATTTTTTCAGCTTATTTAGTCCCAAGAAATAGCTGGTTCACAGAACAGAAGTTATTATGGGATCTGAAACAAGTCACTCTCCACGCACAGAAAAAATTAGGAGAGACAAAAGCTCTAAACCAAAATTAAAAGGAAATTCTTCTCTGTAGCTGAAAGGGCAGATACTGATGGAAGAGAAAGACGAGCTCAGGCAGGAGCATCAGAACTGACAGCAAGGAGAAGATACAGTAAGAGGTAAGTAAGATGGTCCCAGAGTCCCTTCTCAGAGGAACCTTGGGTAATCAGCTGTTTACAAAAAGAAAATCCTATGATTTGGATTTGCCAATCTTTGCCCTTTGCTCACACCCACCATCACGTGACGATGGGAGCAGGCAATTGGGCGACATCAATGGTCCCAAACACTGAGGGAAGGGGAACGAAGTGATGTGAAGGATTGGCAGGTAGGTCTGAAGTAGGCTTTCTACAGAAGATTCTTCCGTTTCACCTCGTCCCCACCCCCAGATACTCAATTTAAGTGTTCTCGTGATTTTTCAGCATTATCTATTCTTTTTTTTTCTAGATTTTCTTTTTTAAGCTTTATTCATAAGAGACAGAGAGAGGCAGAGGCCGAGGGAGAAGCAGGCTCCCCGCTAAGCGGGGACCCCCCCCAATGTGGGAATCGACCCAGAACCCTGGAATCGTGACCTGAGCCAAAATCAGACGCTTAACCAACGGAGCAACCCAGGAGCCCCGGCATTATCTATTCTTGCATTCCATTTGGGGTGAAGTCCTTAAGATTTGGTTCTTCTTCACTCTTTATTTGCTAATAAATTTGTCATCCTGACACACTTGAAGGGTTTTAATAGTTACTGTCTGGAGACAGTGTCTTCACTGATGTAGAAGCTTTCACTCTTAGGGAGAATATTTTGGGAGTACTGTTGGGTTGGTGAGACAAGTATTTTCAGCTCCTCTAGTCACACATATCAGGGTAGAGCTAGCCTTGAACTATGAGAGGATTGACAAACTTTTTCTGGGAAGGGCCAGCCAGCAAATAGTATAGCTTTCAATTTAGCCAAAAATCTGTTGCAACTACTCAACTCTGCCATTGCAGCAGGAAAGCAGCCATAGACAATCTGGAAAAAAATGGGTGGGGCTTGTTCCAATAAAACTTTCCTTGCATAAACAGGTGGCATGCCAAATTTGGCTCATAGGCCATAGAACAATAGCACGGGCATTCTTTATTATGGAAGCCTACAATAAAAATCAAAGTCTGTATTCTGGGAATGCAAAATGTTGGTATCTTACAACGAGGCGGTTGATGTGCACTTGCTGGGGTAAGATTCCTAGAGCTGCGGCCACTCCCTGGCGGAATATCCGAAGCAAGGTTATGTTCAGCCTGCTTACGTCCATTTGCAGTGTCTGAAAAATAAAGAAAAGAAAAAGAAATCAAAATGACAGTCAATCTGTTGTTCAAGGCATTCAGTTCCTGACCCATGACTGACCGCAACAATTTCTGTGACTGATAAATTCACACTCATGGTGTTTTATGGCATTTTTAAGGGAGATAAAGTTATAGGGACATGTTACCTGAAATTTTAAATGATGTTAGTGAAAAAGACAGTGCAATTTGTCTAGTCATAATTAATAATGCAAAGGCATAATCAGTTCCCAAGGAATTTCACTGAAATGCGTGTTGGTCTTTAGTTTCAGTCCAGATGACAGGATGGGATATACGGCCAACTACATTTCAGTAATCCAAGCCTTAGGACATCTTTAATTTGTGTTCACACAGTCACATGCTGTGTAAGTTCTGTAATGCCAGACTTGGCGGTTTCCCTATACAGTCATCCGTTGCCAGGACAAGGCAAAAGAAGAAGGTCTAAAAATGCATTTTCAAACTCTGGCAAAGAAGCCCATGGTACTGACAATTTGGTCTAAGGTAAACAGTTGTTATTCAATTATTGGGGCTCACACTCTTGATTTTCAGGTTATTTTGGAAAAAAGAACTAAATCCTTAAAAATTCCCCAAACACAAGTCAAGTTACAAAATTAATAACACGGCCTTTATTTAAGCCATGGGTGCTGTTACTACCTTTAAAGCATGAAGTCGTTAACTATGTATTTTTAAAAATGCATCAGAATCATTTGAGCAAGACGGGGAAACCAAATCTTTATGCATTTCTTGTATCTCATTATGCTTACTTTGCTAACTTGACCATAGCTGGTTATCAATGACTATTGGATGGTTGCAATAGCATCTATTCCATGAAGTAAAGCACACTTCTAAGTGACACTTCTCTGATAAAGAGATTGGCTTATAAGCATAATCTACCGTGATACTAAAACCCTCAGAGGATCTTTTCACAGTTTGTTGTAAAAGAAGAATGGAACTGCTTTTGAGAATGTATATTTTTTTAAGGAAACAGCTTCTATGCAGCTTCCACACATAGAGTTAGCACAAAAGAAGTGATTGGAAACTGGACCAAATGCTCAATGCTACAGGAATCAGAGAGAGTTGGGAAGTCAAGGAGGTGAATGGTTCCCCGTCAAAATGGCAGACGCGGCTCCAGACTGCTTTTATACTTTAGGATCTTTTAATGCTTGCTTTGGGTCAGGGGCCATAGAGGTTGGCCATGTTAGGAAGCTGGAACTGGGCTGCTTGCAAACAGCTGAGATCCAGAAAACGGCACAACCATTTAAAAATTTGAGCCAACAGCCTAATGATAAGATACAACTTTGCTTCTGGAGAGGGGCAAAGGAGAATTATGTTGGGGGTAGGTAGAAAAACTACATCAACACCATCAATGATACTTTTTTTATTAAACAAAACCATCAAATAGGACATAATTGTCTGCTATATTATTCTCTGTACTTATCTATAGATTAAAGTTCTTTCCAATATAAAAAGCATAACTTAATACCAAAAGTTAAGACTTGAGCTCAAGCCTGAAGGATGAGTTGGATTTGGAAATGCGGTAATGAGGAAAACACTGAACTTTCAAGCATGCTTTACGTTCTATGGAAAGATACTTAATGGAAAATCCAAGAGATAAGAAAAACTCAGTCCACCTGGTGGTTCTGAGAAACAGAGGTTTCCTTTTGTCCAACAGCTTCTTCTTGGTTCTGCAAGGCAGCGGAAACCGTCTACAGATAATGGGATACACTTCTCCCCTTTTGCAAGACCAAAGATGGGTTCCTCGGTCCTGCAAATGCTGATTAGGAACCACTGACTCCTGGCTCACCCCCAGTGTTTGTCAGGCAGGGTGAGCAGGCAGGCACAGCTCCTGATCCCCACGGGCAAGATTTGGAGCCAATAGTCAACGCTGGGAACTGAGAGTCAAGGGGGTTGTATATACACTTGAGAACTCAATTCCCAGGGCCATAATTAGCTCAAAGCTTGTAACTGTGGAAACAGTATCAAAGTCTAAGTTCCTCAGATTAAAATGGCAAATGGAAGTGAAATGGGAAGTCAAGATTAAAAATCACTCAAAATTGCAACTTTCTAAGAAGGCAAAAGCTGTGCATTTGAAAAAGAAATGTAGACTATCTAGCTAAAGTGAAGAAGTGACTTGAAATAATTAGCTTAAAAATTGCAGTCATCGGCTCATTGCATCAAAACATTGGAATAGTTTGCCTCAGTTCTCTGCTTGCCTGAGAAAAGTTGGCATGTATTTCTGACTATTCCCCATAAAATGGTGATGCTAAAATGAAGTACAAACAAGTAAATATATATGTGAAGGTCTAACGTGGGCCAGACATTCAAATGAGTGCAACTGAAGAAAAGCAAAGGATCTTAGACAAAATAAGAATTTTATTTCAGAGAAAATCAAAGTATATGAATCCCTATATCTAGAGGATATATGTTCTTTCCTTTCTTCTGGGTAGATGATAGAGACACATAGCTTCTTTTCATTCTATTATGTGAAATCACAACAACTATGATAGAATATAAATTTCCATGGCAAAACAGCAGCGTCACAACTTCAAAGTTACCATATAGTAACGCAAGATATATTTTAGTCTGAATTCTAAACCCATTTAGTCATTTGTATTATTTAACACACAAATGATTTAAACTTTTAATTTCAAGAGACTCAAATGCTCTTTCCAAATGTAAATCCTAAGCCATTTCACAGTAGTAAATAATGCAAATAGAGTTATTATTCAAAAAACAATTGTATTTTTGATTATTACAAATACATATACAGAAAAAAGTAGAACATATTAAAAAATTCAAAGATTTCAAACTCGTATTTAAATTTATTGGGCTCTCCCTTGTTAAGAGATTCCTGAGTCAATTCTCTTTACCTGGAGCCTAGGTTCTCCCCTCCACCCCCACCCACAGCCCACCTCCACCCCCCCGGCAACCCTACAACCCCACAAAAAGAAATACTGCTTTGTAATAAGACCTTCTTTCTAGGGGCACCTGGGTGGCTCAGTGGGTTAAAGCCTCTGCCTTCAGCTCAGGTCATGATCTCAGGGTCCTGGGATCGAGCCCTGCATCGAGCCCCGCATCGGGCTCTCTGCTCGTCGGGGAGCCTGCTTTGCCCCTCTCTCTCTCTGCCTGCCTCTCTGCCTACTTGTGATCTCTCCCTGTCAAAATAAATAGATAAAATATTTTTTAAAAAAAGGACCTTCTTTCTTTTGTCACCAGATTGTCCGCTAAAGTCAATGATGCCTATGAACGATAGATATAAACCAGTCCAGTAGAACTGATTAAATCTAGCCACCATTATTATGTTTAAATTATACATATGTGATTGGCTTTTAGCAATTTATTTTTAAAGAACAGTTGGATTATCTTTGCCTGGGAGGGTGGCAGGTTTCCAAATGTTATACTTGTCTTGATATAATGCAGCCTGGTCTGCCATCTGATCAACCCCAGTAATCAGGACCACACCCATTAGCCCCATTTGGATGGGGAAGGTCAAATGGCCATCTCTCTTACTGGAGAGATGCCTTAAGAGGAATCCACCCTATCTCTAACTTTTTGTGCTCATTGCTCCCTGGGAGCTCTATCTCCACATTATTAGCAAGAAGCCTCCATTTTGTCTAGAGGTTAGACTGTCAAGTGACAATGGCTTGAGGCTAGCCTGTCCAGTAGCTAACCCGATGTTTCTGTCTGAAATCTCACAGGAGTCTCTACCTTTAAAGTTAAAAACTTCATCAGGACATTTCCTTGGGTTGATAGTTCCTGCAGCAAGCTGTGCCCTTGAAGTCTACAGATTCCAAATTCTCTGCTTTCTCCTATTCTACACTGGAATGATTTCTCTTCTACATATTTTTTGGTTCATCTTCAAGGACAACAATTTTGCGGTTATCTAGTCTTTGTCTTTGTCTCTAACGTCTTTATTTTGTGTACTTATTTTCTCTTACCACTTACGTGTCTTTATTCAATTGAAATTTTCTCAGGCCTATGTCTTCAGCAGAATCTGTTCTACTTCTTTTGTTTCTAATGTGGTTTTGATATCTGTAATGTGCGTTTTATTGTTGTCTTCTTGTACCTTCTGAGTTCTGCCAGCCCACTCTTTGTGACAAGATACGTTCTCTCTTCACTGCTTTAGACAAGAAGTGACACAAAACTTCTCTCAGTCTTTTGTATCCATTTTTAAATCGATTTTTCCCAAAGAGTTCAGCTTCTCTTTCCCTCTTAAAATACTCCCAACTTTCTATCACATTAGAGTTAAATTCAATTAGGGCCTCTAAGGCCCTACTTCATCTGGCTCCTGTTCTTCTGAGCCTCATCTCATATCCCTCCCTCAAGCCACTCCATCCTTTTTCCAGTTCCTCAAACAAGCTGTTCTCATTTTTACCTCATGGCATTGGCATCTGCCTGCCCCCTGGAGAGCTGTTCGACATCACTGCACGCGGGTTCCTTCTGGTCTTGCAGCTTCCAGTTAAAATGCCACCTCCTCAGGGAGGCTTTCCCCACCTAGGCACTCCCTATCACGTCACTGTGACTTATTTCCCACTTAGCACTATCTGATAGTTTCTTGTTTCTTTTATTCCTTCCCTTGCTAAAACATGAGCTCCCCTGGTGTGGGACCTGGTTCTCTGCTATATCCCCAGAACCTAGAAGGGTGCCTGGCACATGGTTGGTATTGAAAAAATCTCTTGTGGGATGAAGGAATTCGTGAATCATCATAAGCAACGCTGTGTTGTTACTGGAGGAATCTGAGTTCTGCGGTAGGCATAGAAAGGGTTACAAAACCAGGACGTTACTCTTGAGAAGATTACATTTGGTTAAACAGTTCACCTGAAATGCCTACTCATTCACAACCACACAGATTCGATTTAACATGATTTATATTTCATCCGTAATTAATATATCTCTGATAGTTTGACTACTCCACCATGTAGGAGGGAAAAAAATGAGTTTCTTTTTTTTTTTTTTTTAAGATTATTTATGTATGGAAGAGAGAGAGTGGGGGCTGGGGAGGAGTAGAGGGAGGGGCAGGCAGACTCCCTGCTGAGCACCAAGCCCAGTGCAGGGCTTGGTCTCAGGACCCTGAGATCATGACCAGAGTTGCAATCGGAGTCGTAACCAAGAGTCGGATGCTTAACCGACTGAGCCACCCAAGCGCCCCTCATCTTAGCAACTTTCTGAAGCTTGCTTCTAATAGGCAAAATCAATATCATTTTTCAGAATTGTGTGCTAGGGACGCCTGGGTGGCTCAGTTGGTTGGATGACTGCCTTCGGCTCGGGTCATGATCCCGCAGACCCGGGATCGAGTCCCGCATCAGGCTCCCAGCTCCGCGGGGGAGTCTGCTTCTCCCTCTGACCTTCTCCTCGCTCATGCTCTCTCACTGCCTCTCTCTCAAATAAATAAGTAAAATCTTAAGAAAAAAAAAAGAATTGTGTGCTATATTGGTTGTAAATAGAATTCAAACTTAACCAGTGTCAATGTCTGTTTCTTGTGGCTAATTTGAGAGCTTAAAGTTTATCTTTCTAATGATAAAAATTAAATATATTCATGATAGAAGGTTTAGAAAATATAAAGAATTAGAAAGAGAAGTAAATATTCTCCATAACGGTTTATCCCATTATCCTGAAATAAAAATTGTGGTGTTTTTAGTGTTAGCTTTTTTCTGATACATAAGTAATATAATATAATATAATATAATATAATATAATATAATATAATATAAATGTACATATTAGATATACCCATATGTATCATACAAATTTTTATCCATTTTAATCTGATGCTAAAACTGTCACATTTCTGTGGCTTTCTTCTTCCCCTGATGTTAGGAGGAAACACTTATTCCCCAACCCTGATGCTTTATTCTTTGTGGTGGCAGTCCAAATACAGTAATATCCCTGAATTCCTCCCCTCCACAGTTTCCCCAGGGGAGGGGAAGTGGCTTGTGTAATTGGTGCATTTGGAATGAGACACTGGGGCATGTGGGCTCTGCGCTTTCCTTCTGGGGTCTGCTTGTCTGTAAAGAGCAGAACATCTGATCTCCTCTTTGCAAGTGGTAAAGCAAGTTATAAAGGCTCTGTCCCTTTTGAGAAGGCCACAGTTGGTTGGTATTCCTGTGACTAGTGAGTAAATTTGCCTAAGAGGGAGAGGCAGCTATGGAAGTATATTGCTATCATGCTCCTAAGTCTTATCTCCAGCAGTCCAGCCAACAGTAAAGTCACGTTTTTATCTCGACATGCTGCTTCCTCTGTCTTTCTCAGGAAGGGAGACAGATGCTGTTTTTCGGTATCCTTAACACCAACACATGACACTACAAAGTCAAATGTCACATCCTCCTCCACCGGCCCCCACCCCTGAAAAAGGCAAAAGGCTCTAAAACTTTTCTTCTTGGTTATCTTGATTTCAGTAAGGCTATCTACAGAGAAGGGTCAGAGGAAAATCAAGAATATGGTATTAACGGAAGTCAGGAGTGGAGTTCCAAAAGGGTTTGTCAACACGGCCAGATGCTGCGGGAGGTTAAGAAAAATGTGGACCATTAAAAGGCTGTTGGATTTGTTGAGGAGGAGTATTTGGTGGGCTTCAAGTGGTGGTTCTCAAAATGTGGTCCACGGTGAATTAGGAGGCTAAATGAGTCTTTGTTGGAACTTATCCAAAAGTACAGGGCCAAGGGGCGCCTGGGTGGCTCAGTGGGTTAAGCCTCTGCCTTCGGCTCAGGTCATGATCCCAGGGTCCGGGGATCCAGCCCCGCTCAGCAGGGAGCCTGCTTCTCCTTCTCACTCTGCCTGCCTCTGCCTACTTGTCATCTCTCTCTCTGTCAAATAAATAAATAAAAAATCTTAAAAAAAAAAAAAAAGTACACAGCTGGGTTGCCTGGGTGGTTCAGTCAGTTTAACGTCTGCCTTTGGGTCAGGTCATGATCCTGGGGTCCTAGGATTGAGCCCCTCATTGGGCTCCCTGTTTAGCAGAGTCTGTGTCTCCCTCTGCCCCTCCCCCTGCATGTGTGCTCTCTCTCAAATTAGTAAAATCTGTGTAGAAATATGGGTGGATGACATACAATTCCACAGACTTTCATTTATTCTGAAGGATCATTTAACTTGAGTTTTAAGGATTAGTAAACATTGATACTTATAAACTAAAATAAGCATGTTCTCAGTATATACTGAGTATTTAGGGGCTTAAGGAGTGAGTATATTCTGAAGAAAAAGTCAGAAGACTAGGATCAGTTTTTGTTGAGAACAAAAGGAAAAAGACAGAATGGTACATAGACTAAGCCTTTTTTTCCCCTCCAGATGGCAAGAACTTTGACCTTTGTACTACCACAGCACGTCAGATGACTTAATCTTGCTTCCTAAGACCCTGCACTGGGATGAGCTACCCTTTTCACACATGAAATGACAATACTAGAGTTTTGGTCAGAGGAATGTTTTGAGAGATTCTGAAAACCACAGCAACACCAGCTTTCTGAGTTTCTGGCATCCTTGCTCTGCTGAAGCTCTGGGCAGCCACAGCAACTGATGAACCCGTCAAGGGAAAGATTCATGAAGGAGATAAATGTGTATTGGTAGGGAGTGAGAAAAAGTACAGTAATTGCACGTTTAGAAACGTAAGAACTTGCGGAAAAGGGAAATATGTAGGAGCTTCTTGAATTATGAGCTCACACATTTAAAAGTTCTGACCTGCTCTGTTTGCTAATTACTAGGAAGACTGAACACGACTTAAAATAATTGTGCTTGTGTGTTTGGAAGTTGCAGGTAGGTGAGTAAATACCAAATAAGAAAACTCTGCAACACTAAAATATAAGAGTTAAGAGTATGGGTCAAGGCGTAAGACAGACTTGGATTTAATCCTGGGCTTTGGTCAAATGATTACTTCTCTCTGAGCCTCAGTTTCTTTATCTGCCAAATGGGATGCTACCTGCATCCCTTCATGGGGCTTCTGAGGATCACATTAGTTATTAGACAAAAAACAGCTAAAACTAACAGATAAAAGGTACTCCATAAATTTGGCTTAAAGATATGGATTTGCTATACATCAGCAGGAAGCCCCATTAATTAAATGAGCTGCCTCTCTGGATATTCAGGACAAGGGGAAATGGAGTAGCCACCTTGTTGATCAAATGAAGGTTCTTTATTTATTTCTTGAAACAGTAATACTATCAACACACTAAGAAGTGGCCTGATTGGATTTCCAGTGTTTACTTCCACTGATTGTTTCAACTACGGCTTTAGCCAAAATCAATCAGGAAATCTGCTCAGAAGAAAAGGCAATCCTCAAAACAATTTGGCTTTTCTAAAGCGATATAGTTTTTGGAGAGAATATACATATTCGAGGTTTAATGTTAAAATGGCACATTTTAGGAAAGACTCCTTGATTTTAGAATGTCTGCTTCCATGTTCTGCCTACCTCACCCTTGCAAACCATGGCTATGTGAGCAGTCAACCCAAATCCCAAATCATACGGAAGGCCCTTTAGAGATGTTGAATTAAATTAAATTATATTTTTATGGATATAGAATTTATATTCATCATCCTTTTCTTTTTTCTGTCTATTACAAATTAAATATTAATATTGAAACAGTCAAATTAAGTGATTTAGATTAGAAGCCTTTATTCTACTAATTTAAAAAGCTTTTTATAACCTAGTTTTTTTCTTCATTTCATTAATTTGTCTCCTCTATTTCAATATTACCTCTTAATTAGTGTTCCCTTTCATATTCCCTAGTAACATTCCTGTTGGAAAAAAAAAAAGTAACTCTCTTTTGCCTTGGAAGACTCCTAAAATTTAACAGTTCAGAAATTTTATACACTGCTTTGAAGACTTCAAATTCTATATAATTTGGAGTAAACCATCCCCCCATCCTTATAATAATCTATTTTTTAAAAATCATGAGCTGGTAAAAGTCTTGACTTTTCCATGTACAAATTCACTGGAGGAGATAAGGCTTCCATATATTACACATGAACACTATACTTTTATGATATTATCATTCCTATACCTTGTGAAATTGTGTCTATTTGTACTTATAAAAATATTTTTTATAAAAGTTACAAACATCTATGGATGAAATAGAAGAAAACAGAGGTTTAATACAAAGTTCTTTAGAGACCGGGGAAAATCACGATTTAACCACAGATATTATCCTGGGTACAGTAAACAAACATAATAGCAAGTTACTTGCTTTCAACAGAATTTTCAAGTCTCATTGTTACATGTCCAAGTCAACAGAAATTTCCACATTCATCTCCCCTGATTATGTTTTCTATCTTGCATCAAACGCTACTTCTCCATTATTCTCATTCTTGTGTGCTTGTTCAGTGCATCCTCCGCGCCCCCCCCCCCCGCCCCGCCCCGTAATGTTACTTCCCCTCCCTTCCTTCCCCATTTCTCCTGCTGGAGACAAAACACAGAAGCCAAAAAGCTTGAGTACTTGAGTTGAAAGTGGCTGGAATCAGGGCCAGGCAGAAACCCTGTATGGGCAAAAGACCGGCGCTCAGGCGCACGATGCCTGGAAAACGAGGTCAGGCAAATTCAGGTTTCCACCTCCCACCCCTCCATGAGGACAAAACTGTAATCACAGCCATGACTGCAGCACTCCTGCTGCTTTTCCAGAAGGACAGAGGAGACATCCGGCCACTCTCTCCAATAAGGACTGAGACCAAGCTTCTAAGTGGCATTTAGGGACGCTGGGAAATAGATGTGCAAGGGCGAGATAATAATACCCCAACTCCCCAGACTGTTCGCTAGTCAGCAACTGATAATGTCCCAAGCCATCCAACATATAAATGTTACTTTAAAAAAAGGAAGAAATTAGCAGTCCTCAACAGGCCACTGTGGGTGCTTTATTCCAAATGTGGGTAAAATAGGGAGATGGCTCCCTCTGATTCTTACACACTTATATTCAATCAACAGGAATATATTCTTTGGGGACTCTCGAGTTTTCCCACGAAGACGCTGGAGCAGGGAGACCCCATGGACTCTGAAGTGTCGATCTGATCGCAAGGGTGGTTTGGAGGCTAATGACCATGGAAGGGTGCTATAAATTGTCTTTTATTTCCATTCCCCCCATGCAGTGGTTTGTGTTTCACTTCAATGACTACAATAGGATTCTGTGTTTTGCTCTTCTGGTGAACTACAGAATTCTCCAAGAAAATGGTAAAATGAAATGAGGTTTACTGGCTTGTGTTTTTGAGATGCAAATAGGAACTCTATGATTTAGTGTCCTTTCAACTTTTATTCTCGGTAATCTTGATACTTCTGTCACAGTGGGAATTAACAATTTTCTGCATAACTAAAAATGAATAAAGACAGAACATGGGATACATTTTAGTCAGTATTCTTGTGGTTTTTTCATCTGCAGGAAGAGATGGCAAAATAATAAAAGGCGTACAATTTTCCACAATGTGTTATTTTTACTTTTTAGCATCCCGAGAAACATTTCATTTCTAGAAAAGAAAGATTCTGAGTGATGCTGTCTGTGGCATAACTTGGAGGCACAGCATGACCTAGCCAATTTCATCTGTCATCTCTTCCTAGCATTTCCTGTAATACTCTTGTTTTTCGTTTTGTTTTCTTTTTCTTTAAGCATGATTGAAGCCATGCTATTTATTAGGATTGCTATATCTGGTCTAATGATTAAATTGTTAAATAGGATTGCATGGGTTGATCAGAAAAACAAAGGAGACTATATATATATATATATATATGTTATTTCTCCTGTTGCAGCTAAATATAGGAATGGCTAATTTCATACAACACAACCCAACCTCAATTATCACCTGAGTAATCCATGCTAGCAATTTAAAATAAAGTTAAGATTGTGGAAGCTGGGGGCACCCGGGTAGCTCAGTGGATTAAAGCCTCTGGCTTCAGCTCAGGTCATGATCTCAGGGTGCTGGGATCGAGCCCCGCATCGGGCTCTCTGCTCAGCGGGGGGCCTGCCTCCCTCTCTCTCTCTGCCTCTCTGCACACTTGTGATCTCTCTCTGTCAAATAAATAAATAAAATCTTAAAAAAAATTGTGGAAGCTCTTGGGGAAGATATTTAGGTATATAAAATTAAGAAGCCACATTTTCTTTAAGGCTTTAAATTCTACTAAATGACAGATTTAAACACATTAGTCCTCCTCACATTAAAGTGTACCTATGCACTAGACATTAAAAGAAAAGCCCTAACAACTTTTGTTTCTCTTTGATCTAAAATCTTGCTTCTAAATCCTAGATCCTGCTTTGAAATTATTGTCAAGCCATCATTTGGGATTATTATCTGCTCATATTTCACACAGGAGACACACTAAAAAAAAATCTGACAACCCTATATTTCTTGGGAAATAGAGACTGACTTCTTGAATCAAATAATATATTTGTGCCATCTTGATGACTGTTTTCTGCAATATTGAATCAGACAGGAAGTTAGACCAATTTTATTATTAAGATGAATTGAAACACCAGATGCACTATTTTTGACTTTGTTATTCATCACCACAGACTGCAGATAAAATCAGAATTATCCATAACTTTGTACCAACACCAGAACCACTATATTATTTTTAAACACTCAAACTAAATTCTAAATGCATTGCTTATTTTTTGGAAGACTTAAATGAACTAAATATTGTGTGAGCTTTTTCACCCGAAGACAGCACGGTACAGATAAACTCATGAATTCATACCTAATTCTTAATGAGAGCCACAATTCTTATGAGGACAGTCAAGCTTTAATAATAAGGTTCTTGGTTTACTGGTGGAAAACAACAAAGCTGAGGTCCCCAGTTGGGAATTAGGCCTGGGAGGTCTCTTGTCACTAACTTTCATTCATTGGTCCCCACATCCGATTATAATGGAAGATACTGACTAGTCTTTTAGTGAAGTCTGTATGCAAAGGCAGGGTCCCCAAGATGCAGTTATAATTAAAAAAAAAAAAATCTAGATTTAGTGACTTAGTCTACTTAACCTTTTTCTCTTTCTAGTGACCACAAATGCAAGCTAGGTCATCTTTTCCCCGTCAGTTGAGAACTACATGAACCACAACCAAGAAAATATCCACTCAGTGTCTTTCATATATTTTTCCGTTCTGTCCCAGTGGATATATTTGTATTCCGTTCTCTTTAGGATGGATACAAATTTTACAAGAAACTTCTTATGGTCGTGGTAGGCTCTCTACTATTTAGAGATGTTGAGTAATTGCATGGCATTTTCTTTTCGTTTCCAACTTTGAGGCCAAGGGTATTTCCCTAGATATCACACAGATTAGACTCACACAGTGAGTCTGCTGACTCACTCCTATACAGCCACACGAACAGATAGAGGCAGAGATCTCAATATTTACCCTCCTAACCTCACACCATTAATGTCAGAAAAGATTCACTTACCTGTTTGGAAACTGACTGGGTGTTGTGATGAGTTCAACTTCCATTTGTGCTCTCTGTGTTCTTTCCTCACCATAGCAAGCTGGACTAATGATCAAGATTTCTAAGCTTGTGTGTTGAGATGAAGCCTCATTTCACCACCTGGAGGTAACTGCCTGGTACTATTTCTAGAGTCGTTGCTGATCCCAGGTCTACTGTAGCAGCCTGTGCCCTCCCAAGAGACATCCCAGGTGCTTGCTGTTTCGGCAGTATACTAGAATTGAAATTCATGGGGATTTTTTTTACAGTGACGCACAAAACTCTAAGATGAGAACTTTGTGGACTATAGACAAGGTGTGTTGCATGAAGGATTCTCATTTTTTCTGTCTTTTAAAAATGAGATGTTTACAAGGTGTTTTCATGAGAAAGTTTTTCTACAAGTCTGCTATTTCCTCCAAAATTTTCCTCCTCTGTGGTAGAGACTTTATAGATCTCCTTTCAACACTCATCACAGCTTAGAAAGCAGGGATTATTATTAATCTTTTTACCAATGGGGAATTTAAAGTGATTTAAGTAAAGCCCAAATAATGAATCTGGCATTCAAATACAAGTTGGTCTGACTATGATTGGTGATTTTTTTTTTCCACTTCACCATATGCACACCCGTTACAACTTAACACAGAGGAATTTCAAATAAATGGCTGTTGTAATTACTATTAGTAATGAAATATTTGGTCTGAAAAATAGGAGGAAGTAAAGATAATTAAGACATGATCTCTGTCTTTAAGGAGCTATCAGTCTGTTAGAATAAGGGTAGTTGAAATGTTGTAGGGATTTCATGGACTATGGCCTCAAGATACATGGCATAGCTAGCAAGGTTGTAATAAAACTTAATCATTTATACATTACTGGTGGCATGGTAAATTGATTTTTTAAAGAAGAGCCCGCCGTCAAGAGTCTTAAAAAATGTTCATGATCTTTGATCTCGTAATCCCCCCATGCATATTTATCTTAAGGAAGTGGTTTCAATGAATTAAAAATAAATAGACGCAATTTCTTTGAAACATTACATAAAAAGTCAGGAGCCGCTTAAATGAACATCAGTGCAAAGTGGGTAAGTTCGTTATGGTGCATCAACAGGAGGTTAGTTGTGTAATGCTCTCCCCCTTCCCTGCATCCTTAGTCGACCCTCTCTAGTGGGTCTTTCTAATCTGCCTTCAAATGTACTGCAATATTTCTCATATTACAGGCCAAACAAACCAAACGATCTCCTTGGCTGGGCATCATCCCTTTTCCTTACTCTCCTCTCAAACAAAGGTCTCAAGAGTTGTCGTATTCATTGCTTCCAGTTTCTCAGTTCCACCTGCCATTCTCTCGCTATCAGCTCCTGTTACGCTAAACCGCTAAACCGTCATCCCTACCTCCAGCGGTCAAGTCTCCGTCTTCGTGCTCCACCTCTCAGCAGCCTTTGCCATAGATGACTCCTTCTTTCTCCCTTGATACTTTCCTTACCAGGCTTCCTTCCTTCCAGGAGGCCACGTCTTCTGTTTTGTCTCTCGTTCGGCAGTCACTCCTTTTCCGATCTTCCTGACTTCCCTTCGTTGAAGGGTTATGTGCTCAATTCTTCATACCTTTCTTTTTCCTAAACTGCAGTCTCAAATTGACTTGGACCTCACTCTTAGAGGACTTGTATATCCAGTTGCGTACTTGACATGCCCACTTGGACGATGGTAGCATAAACCCTGACAGTTGTTGTTGTTGTTTTGTAATACAAGTGTCTGACTTGAGCTTTGATTCCCGATGCATCCATTTCAAAAAGGCACCCACTTCCAAGGCGGCAAACTCCAGAAAACACATTGCCAGCCACACCACTAGAAAAAGAACAGGGCTGCCTTCCCTTTACTGAGATTCCTTTGTCAGAGAGATCTTGGGTTGATTTCAACCATTGACCATCTGGGCCACTTGCTTTTTCTCTTCCCATTCATAAGTTTTAAATTTATCAATAAAGAGTAAGTCATGAAACCCTGGGCCCCACCCTACCCCTACCTGCAAAGGCAGAACTTTAGGCCCACGCTCTTTTCCTCTCTCCCCATAAGCTTGCTGTCCCAGGTGTGCTGTACAATTTTCAGGTCCTATAAGTAATAAACTTTTATTTTTTTCAAACTTTCCTGATGGTTGTCACTGTAGGGCATCTTGCAATCATAATAAGGATCACAAGGGCCACTTCAACCACAACCTTGGTTATTGACAGACTAAGACCAGCACAATGACTAACTGGATCTTTTCTACACTGAACTCATGATTCCTACCCTACCTCCACCACAGATCTGTTCCTCCTTTAATTTTCTTCCTCTCCATAACTAACAACTTCAATCTTCTGTGTGCTTGGGTTAAAAAAACCAGGCATCATTTTTGCCTCCTTTCTTTCTCCCATGACCCACAACAACCGGCAAATCCAATCAGCTCTACCTTTGAACAATATTCAGAAGACCATTTCTCATGACCTCCCCCATTACCACCCTAACTCCCATCACTTGCATTTGTGTTATGACAATAGCCTCCTAACTGGGCTCTCTGCTTCCACTCTACCCTCTGTAGTTTATCTTCTGCACAAAGTCAGATTAATTTTTTAAGTCATAAATTAGATCACGTCAGTACTTTCCTAGAAAATCCTCCAAAGGCCCCACTTGATCTCCCTATCAGCATCCTCTCTTCATCCCTTCCCCCCATTCCAGCCTCCATGTTCCACCTTTTCTCCCCCTCATTTCATTCCTTCCATTCTGGTCTCCTTGCTGCTTTTCAAACACAGCAAGCTCCCTGTGACCTCAGGGCCTTTGTATGTACTGTCTTACTGTTAGGAACACTCTCCCTGAGATATATGCAGGGCTCACACTCTCATTTCACTCAGGTCTCTCCTCGAACACTACCTTTTCAGAGATGTCTTCCTTAACCAGACAGTTTTAAAATATCACCTTTCCTGTTGCTGTCTGCCTCCTGACTCCGCTTTATTTATTTGTTTTTCCTCAGCACTTTCCCTCATAGATGTACAATATTCTCTCCTTATTAGAAGGCATTATTTAAGAAAGCAGGGATGCTGGCTATTTTGCTTCCTGATGATTCACAGAATCTAGACAATGCCTGGGTTACATTAGAAGCTCAATAATATCATTTGAATGAATACAAGACTAAAACAAGTGCACAATATTCAGTGAAATAAGCATAATGCCAAGTTGTATACTTTATAACTTTATAAATATGTTAAAATCTTTAAAGGGATAAAGGACATTAAAATAATGGTGAGCAATGGCTATTTGAATAAAATGTTACATTGTTGGACTAGTTTCCAAGATTTTGAAAATTTAAAATCACCATGTGTGTCTGGGAAGTGGTATCAGTCGACAGTTACAAAGAATGCAGTTGTGCTTTTTTTGAGAAATGACTAGGTTCAACTACCTATTTCAGAGAAAAGTAACCACAGTGATTTCAGAGTTGATACCACTCACGGACATTTGAACGTTCTCTCCCATTCAGTATAGCACACCAGTTAAGTGCAGCACTTTGGAGTCAGACGGTCTAGATCTGAAGCCTAGTTATTCCACTTACTAGCTAGATGACATTGGGCTAGTTATTTAATCACTATCAAGGTCAGTATTTTTTTAAGACTTTTTTTTTTTTTTAGAGCAGTTCTAGGTTGTCAGAAAAATTGAGTAGGAGGTATAGAGGTTTCCTATATGCCTCCTGCCTCCACACAGGCTAATCTACCCCATTATCAACATCCTCCACTGGGCTGGTATACTTGTTACAATTGATGAAACTATATGGACACGTCCTAATCATCTAACTTCATAGTGTACATGAGGGTTCACTTTTGGTGTTGCCATTCTATAGGTTTGGGCAAATGTATAATAAGATATTTTCACTGCTCTGAAAATCCTCTGTGCTCCATCCACTCATCCCTTCCTTTTCCTTAAACCCCTGGCCATCACTGATCTTTTTACTGTCTCTATAGTTTTGCCTTTTCCAGAATGCCATATAGTTGCAATCATAGGGTATGTAGTCTTCTCCGAATGGCTTCTTTTACTTGGTAATATGAATTTAAGCTTCCTCCATGTCTTTTCATGGCTTTTTCTAATTTCCTTTTAGCCCTGAATAATATTCCATTGTCTGGAATTACCACAATTTATTTATTTATCTGTTCCCCTACTAAAGGAAATCTACATTGCCTCCAAGTTTGGGCAGTTATGAATAAAGCTGCTATAAACACCAATGTGTAGGTTTTTGCATGCAAGGTCATTTTTTGGTACCGTCCTTGGAGGGTTGTTGTGGGGTTTGAGATAGAGTTTCTAAAATTCTTAGCACATTGCGTGGAACATAGTATGCACCCAATAAATGTTACCACACTTTTTTTTTTTTTTTATTACTAGCCTGGCCAGATAGTTTTTCCCTATTTCACAGATAAGGAAACTGAAATCCAAAAACCTTAAAGGACAACAAATAAGTAGCAAAATCAGGGCTCATAACCAGGCCTTCTTATTCTAGTATATGTCCTGCCGAAGCGAGCACCAGGCCTTCTTATTCTAAATCCAATTGTCCTTTTAAGTCATGTGGCCATTCTTCAGAAGGCAAGCAAAGACTAGACTCACCCTGCTTAGTATGGAAAATGCCGCTTTGTCTCTTGGTGAACTTTACTGTCATTTTATTTAAATTACGAATTTACACCGAATTTTATACATATAGCAACTCATATAATATATCCCTAGGTAATTACATTTCTTTACTAATGAACTATTTATCAATGTTTAAAGTGAAATGAAGAAAAATGAAGAAGAGGAAGATGGCTAGTTTAATCAGATATATTGTCTCTAGATCACCTCATAAGCACTAGATGAAAATTCTGGAATCAAACATGGAATTTTAGGAATCCACATGTAACCACATTATTGAAAAACCTTTTGTAAAGGTGTCTGTTGAGAAACTTAAGATGCCAAAAATATGGAAGTAACATGAGAATGACCATGGCTTGAAAGAACAGTGTGTCCACCTGTAGATTCAGGAAATCTGGCATAACTAGAACACCTATGACCTAGAAATAACTACGTGTCTGTTTCCATGAGAAACTAAGAGCTTCTTGGAAAGAAAACTGTGCAAGGGAAATTGAAGATTAGGTCTCAAAAGAGGGATTTAATGACAATGGACTCAGTGAAATGGAAGAGGAGGTCTAAACTCACACCAGAACTCTGGAAAAGTCGAGTCCAAAACAGAACAAATCAAAACAAAACGTCATTTTGGGCACAGGCACAACCAAGGACAACAGGAAGGGTGGAAGGAGGTCAGGAAAGGGATTCCCTTTCTCTGGTGATGTACAGAGCAGAGCTTCGGCCCACGGAGGGCTCAGTCAGCTAATCAGTGCGCCCAGGGCCTCAGTGAGGAGACTCAGCAGCAGTCAGTGAACAGTGTCCTCGGTGCACGTATCAATGAATGGCACCAGCATCAGTGCTGGAAGCTTCCTACAGACACGGGCAGGTATCAGCATGACCGACAGCTACGGCAACGTCGAGACTCAGGAGACCCCAGAACAGGTGACTCCAGGGAGCAAGGACAGAAGACTTTTCTCTCCTGTATGTCTTGCAAAACAAAAAGAACTGTGCATATGAGAAAGCCAGCATCTTCTAGGGATTCTCAGCAAATATCAGGGTGGGAAAATTGAGGAAGGCTTAAGATCTGGTGACTAGCCGGTGCTGGTATATGGGGAGGCAGGCCACAGGGAGACTGCCAGTAATCCCTGTTACAATGAAGTCTTATGACCACACTGGTATGGCTAGGGCAATATGTTTGTTGTTTTTTTTAAATTTAGGGCCACCACATACTCCAGTATGCTATTCTCTTTGTCACTTTTCTTTTCTTTACTTTTCTTTTTTTTAAAAAAGATTTTATTTATTTATCTGACAGACAGAGATCACAAGTAGGCAGAGAGGCAGGCATGGCAGGGGGGGAGGCAGGCTCCCCGCTGAGCAGAGAGCCCAATTCGGGGCTCGATCCCAGGACCCTGGGATCATGACCTGAGCCGAAGGCAGAGGCTTCAACCCACTGAGCCACCCAGGTGCTCCTCTTTGTCACTTTTCAATTGCTTTAGTCTTTTGTCATCATTTAGGTCTCAGTTTAAATGACCCTTCCATGGGGGTTCTTTTATGACACACGCCCCATTTGTGATTTAAATTTAATTAAATTTCTTATTCCCTCAGCTGAAATTCACTCTAAAGATGGTGACTATTCGTATCACTCAGAATCTCAAGAAAGTTCAAATAAATAATCAAAATGTTGGGATAGCTTCAGAACAGAAATAATAAGAACTGAGATCAATCTTTAATAATTTCCTAACAAGCTACAAATAAAAATTTCACAGTAAGTCCAGAATGAAATAACAAGAAAATTTCATTCACTGAATGTGTGAGAAAAAATTCACATTTGTTATTAACTCACAAGAATTCTATGGAGTATATTACTTTTCAATTTTGAATTACCATATAATAAAAATGCAGCAGTGTTCATTATTCATATAACCATTACAGTGTATATATCATTTCTATTTGTATTACATTAACCTAGAGAAATATATGAGAGCCACAAAACTTATTACTCCCTTGACTCCAAATGCAATGATCAAGTTTCATTATTTATTAATGTCAGTAGAATCATTCTTGATGGAAAGAGAAAAAAAATCTTAAATATTTCTGGTAGGCAAAAGTATTTTATTTATTTATTTTTAAAGATTTTATTTATTTATTTGTCAGAGAGAGATCACAAGTAGGCAGAGAGGCAGGCAGAGAGAGAGGGGGAAGCAGGCTCCCTGCTGAGCAGAGAGCCGGATGCCGGGTTTGATCCCAGGACCCTGAGATCATGACCTGGCCAAAGGGAGAGACTTAACCCACTGAGCCACCCATGCACCCCAGGCAAAAGTATTTTTTTGATATGCTTTCTTTACAGTATTCAATTTTTTAGTACCGAAGACTGTCATATATTTTGAGAAAGACAATCGCTAAGTAACAAATCTTTAAAAACATATTATTGAGTCCTCTATGCTCAAAATGCATTTATTAGACATTTATTTATTTATTTATATTTGAGAGAGAGTATGAGAGGGGGGGGAACAGAGGGAGAAGTCAAGC
The DNA here is from genome assembly GCA_004024625.1 of Mellivora capensis. Classification (NCBI taxonomy): domain Eukaryota; kingdom Metazoa; phylum Chordata; class Mammalia; order Carnivora; family Mustelidae; genus Mellivora; species Mellivora capensis. The sequence continues at coordinate 183,981 of PISX010000959.1, forward strand.
AGACTCCGTGCTGAGCATAGAGCCCAATGTAGGGCTCTGAGCTGAAATCAAGGGTCTGATGCTTAACTGACTGAGCCACCCCGGTGCCCCAAAATATATTTATAAGATACTTAAAAACAGATAATCTATCTTCCATTTCATCTAAACATCCTAAGGTAGGCAGAAAAAAGTGAGTTGATGTGAATCTCACCAGAGTATACAGGCATTTTTTACATTACCCCTTGCCTAACCTTGTAAATACTGACAGTGAATTAGATCTTACCAAGTGCCAATATGCATCTTTAAGGTCAAATAGATGAATGATTTGTAAATAGGGGTTTTGGTTTATTATAATCAATTTTATTAGCTCTGAATCATGAAAACTAAGGAAAATTACATGCATAACAATAAATTATTAGACTCCTGCTATGAATCTGAAAAAGAATTACCAAGATAAAAAACAGCATTTGAGAATTTACATTGTTAGGTGTTCATAGAAACCACCAAATAAACTAAAAACTAAATTAAATGCCACATAGACTCTGTCTTCACATTTTTAAAAAATCAAGCATGATTTTTAAAAAAATGTAACTAAGTTATCTGATCAGGATCACAGAGAATGCATAATAAAATAAGCATTAACTACTCAAGGAGTATGAGTAACTCATGTCTCTCTCTTTGCTCTTCGCTCTTTCCTTGGGCCTGCTGCTTGTTTCTTTCCATGGCTTGCAATGGAGGTTTACTTGATTCACTCAGCAAATATTTACTGAACTTCTAATATATGCCAAATACTGTATACACTGGGCATACAATGGTTATGAAGTCACCATCTCTGCCCTTCAGTCCTTTCCTGTTTTATAAAAGGCAAATCTCTCCACTTGTGCTCCCATCCTTTGACAAAGTCTCAAGAGTTTTCTTCCTCTTCTGTCTTCCACCTCAAAAGTTCCTTCCTGGGGCACCTGGGTGGCTCATTTTGTTGGTTGGGTGCCTGCCTACAGCTCAGGTCATGATCTTAGGGTCCTGGGATTGAGCCTGCTTCTCCCTTTCCCACTCCCTCTGCTTTTCTACCCACTCTCTTTCTCTTTCTCTCTCTGTCAAATATATAAATAAAGTTAAAAAAAAAAAAGAGCTCCTTCCTCACTATTGGATTATTCCTACAAGCATATAAATATGTATAAGCCATCTTGAAAATCAGACCTTCATGGAGTTCCCATCTCTCTCTACTGATGGCCCATGTCTTTGTTCCCCATTTCATTAAATATTTTCAAGCAAATCCTCTATAGTCGCTGCTTAATCCTTATCTCTATTTCACTCTTCAGCCACTCTCATTTGACACTGACTCAATCTTGTCCAGCTCACCAATGACCTCCAAGTGTCAGGTCCAACAAACACATGCATATCCTCACCTCATTCTCAGCAGCTACTTGGCACAGTTGACTACATTTTCCTTCCTGAAACTTTCTACTCTTAGCTTCTGGGGCATCACATTCTCCCAGATTTTCTCCAGCTTCTGTGATGCTCCTTCTCACTTCCATTGCTGACTCTTCTTTGTTCTATCTTCTAAATGCTGGTGGGATTTAGGGCCTCTTCCTAGACATTTTCTTTTTTTTTTTTTTTTAGATTTATCTATTTGACAGACAGAGACCACAAGTAGGCAGAGAGGCAGACAGAGAGGGAGGGGGAAGCAGGCTCCCCGCTGAGCAGAGAGCCCAATGCGGGGCTCGATCCCAGGACCCTGAGATCATGACCCAAGCCGAAGGCAGAGGCTTTAACCCACTGAGCCACCCAGGCACCCCATTCCTAGACATTTTCTATTTTTAATCTATCTCTAAGGAAATATTTATTAAGTACCAGGCTTTACACATTCTTTGTAGGCTGATACTTCTCAAATGTCTACCTCCAGCCAGTCTTTCCCCTGAGTCCCATAGACTCATGAGTCTAAGTGCTACCTGATATCTCCAAGGGGATGTCTAAAAGGAATCTCAAATTTAATATGTTCAAATTTGAGATTCTGATTATTCTTAAATCTTTATTCTTCTAAGTTTCTCATTTTAGTAAATTGAACTACAAATCGTCCGAGTGCAAAAGATAACAACCTGAGAAGTACTTGTGAATCCTTCCTCCCCCTCATCTACCCTCATCGACCAGCTTACTGCCTATCAGAGGTGCAGAGGAAACACGACGGCCACACTGGAGTGTGCTGCTTCACTGAACAACTGAAGACTGCAGGGGACGTGGCACACACGATGGTTTGGCTGTTTTGCCTAAACCTAACGGAGAGTAGTCAGGACAGAACAGCTGGGTGTATGATTTAGACCCTGCCTACCTCTCCTAATTGGTCTGAACCATTTTTTCCCCTTGCCCCTTACATTTCAGACATATTGTTCTCCTTTCTGTGCTGTGGTGGTAGAGCTTGATGGTGAAATCCCTGAGCACTTACGGAATGAGATACCGTATCAGAAAGAGACAGGAGACCAGTTGACACCCCTGACCATGGGAAGGGCAGAAAGGGATGGGGCTAATGGGATGAGAAAGGAAAAAACATAAAATTTTATAACAATTAATCATAAAAGCTAATGGTTAGGTAGTACTCCCATCACTCTAAGAGCTTACCCTTAATACACTGACCTGATTAATCTTTGCAACGAACTCGTGAGATACGTACAATATTATCCTCATTTACTAATGAGAAAACTGAGGCTCAGAAATATTAATGACTTTTTCAAGATCACATATCTATTAAACATGAACTTTATGCTCCTACACACACACACTCTCACACACAGGATTCATAAACATGGAGAAGATCATATTTAAATCAGTTTGAAAAGAACTACTGTGGCAACTAAATGTGGCAATGAGAGTTGAATGAAAACATAATATAATAATATAATACACATCATAAAATATAAAAATTCAGGTTAGGATCCTGGATCTCCCACTAATTGTATGAGTTGGGCACTTACACCCCTGGAATACAGCTTTCTTAGCTCCAAATGGATAGAGTTGGATTCTACAATTTTAAGACCCATTGTGATAGTTAATTTTATGTGTCAATTTGATTGGGCCATAAGTTGTCCAGATATTTGATTGAACAATATTCTGGATGTGTCTGTGATTATGTTTCTGGATGAAATTAGCATTTGAATTGGTTGACAGCGTAAAGCAGACTGTCTTCCCGAATGTGGGTTGGCCTTATCCAACAACCTGTTGAAAGTCTGAGTAAAACACAAAGGCTGTGGAAGAAAGAATTGCTATCTCTGCTTATCTATCTTCAAAAGCTCTTCTGCAGGGACGCCTGGGTGGCTCAGTTGGTTAAGCGGCTGCCTTCGGCTTGGGTCATGATCCCAGCATCCTGGGATCGAGTCCCACATCGGGCTCCTTGCTCAGCAGGGAGCCTGCTTCTCCCTCTGCCTCTGCCTGCCACTCTGTCTGCCTGTGCTCATGCTCTCACTCTCTCCCTCTCTCTCTGAAAAATAAATAAATTTAAAAAAAAAAAATTAAAAAAAAAAAAAAGCTCTTCTGCTTTAGGACTTAGATTTGGGCTGGAACTTAACACCTACTGGTTCTCCGGATTCTCAGGCCATTGCACTTATACTGGAACTATATTATTGGCTTTTCTGGATCTCCAGCTTACCCATCACAGATCTTGGAATTTCCTAGTCATCATAACTATGTGAGCCAATTCCTCATAATAAAAAATATATATATATGCATATATATATATGCATATATATACATACACATATACACACACAAACACACACACATATATATAATCAATAATATATAATAAAATATATATAATGTATTTTATATATAATAAATAATATATATAAAAATATATATATATTCCCTAATGGTTCTATTTCTCTAGAGAACTCAGATTAATATACCCATTTAATTATACTGACAATCTATAAGAGGTTTTTCAAATATATTATGATTAAATTCTTCTTTCTCCCGCATGCTGCTTGTATTTGTAGAAAGTTTCAGTTTCCATCCTGTAGATGTAAGGGTTAAAGCAGATGGTGTGAGGGTGTGGCAGAATAGATTGTGGTTACCAAACTGAGAGAATATCTATTGGAAATCTATAACAGTCAGTTTGTCTTTTGCCTACATTGTTGAACAGAATGTTTGTACTACCAAAATAATTGTCACCCTCTACTTTAGCTCCTTTGTCTGACAGGGAAGAAAAAGTATTAGGTTAAATGGAGTTCTCACTGAAAAGAAATAAGTGATGATACTAAAATAATTATCGAATTACTCACAAAATATAAGCAACATCAGCTTTAAAAAGCTGCCTTTGCAAACATAATTTGTTAAATTAATATGACTTTATAAAAAGTAATATATTCACAAATGTCCTTTCATGTGTCATAAAATAGTTTTATTTAGTCCATTAGGCAATGATGAGCAAATCACATTGGGAAGAGCTATGTAGAAGAAGTCATATTTTGTGAGAATTTAATCAGTAGTAATTATGGGGACTAAGTATATGATACAACAGTTAAAATGGCCTTTCATATTAATGGCAATGATGGGGCAGTAAGTTTGCAATTAGTTCCAATGCTCTGTTATACTTTTTGCAAACACCTGTTAGAAATTAAGAAAAAAAGACATGTTAATGGTGGGATCTTAGAGACTGCTTTTTTTTTTTAAGATTTTATTTATTTATTCAACAGACAGAGATCACAAGTAGGCAGAGAGAGGAGGAAGCAGGCTCCCCACTGAGCAGAGAGCCCGACGTGGGACTCGATCCCAGGACCCGATCCCAGGACCCTGGGATCATGACCCGAGCCGAAGGCAGAGGCTTTAACCCACTGAGCCACCCAGGCGCCCAGAGACTGCTGTTTTATCTCTCTCAGATAAGTAATATTTATTGTAATATGCAATTATTTATTGTGCACATAGCAAGTTTTAAATGAGACAGATGAACATATATATGAGATAGAGTATTCACCCTCAGAAATTACAAACAGCATCAACTAATATGGGACATTAGCTTAAGGAATCATGAACTATCTCATTTAATCCTCACAACAACCAAACCAAACAGGGTGGATAGCATTTTTGTCCCCACTGCACAGATGAGGAAACTGAGGTATATTGCTGAAGTTCACACAGTTTATGAGTGGTAGAGTAGAGATTTAAATTCTGGCCATTTGACACTGTGCTCTTAACCATTATGTTACAATGTCTAAAAGGTATACATAAATAGATCTAATATTAGAAAAAAATATGTGGTAAGATAGCATATGTGGGTCCTGACCAGAAACAGAATATGGCAGGTAATTGTGTCAAAGCAAAAAATTCTTGACATGGTAATAGACCCTCAAGTACCAATATGGTCCCTCCCTTGGCCAAGTGGTATAAAAGGCATTGAACCTATAATTCTGGCCTCTTCAGATATGGTAGATTTCTTCCCCTTACAGTCCTGAGCTGACCAACCTCATGACCTCAGAAGGGATCAAAGAGACACAAGAGAGCTCTGCCCCCCTCACTTGCCTCTTAATCCTGTGTACATCACTGGCACTGCTTGCTTGCCTATTTGGGAGTCATCTGAGAGGAAAACAACGTTGAACTGAGTCTGAGTCATCGTTCTTTCCAATCTTTGGATCTGGACAGGGAGTCTGGATCTGTCCTAGGGCATGCTTTCCACTGAAATACCATCATCGATAAAATACTCTACTAGCTCAAAAGAGAGTTAAGGTGATCAGTGATGATTCCACTACATATCTTGGGAGGGCCTTGATGGGTAGAACTTCAGTTTGGAAAGGGATGGGGAGAACTTTTCAGTAGAATCCATAGTGGGAGGCACTGTATGGGTATAGAAAGAAGATGTTGTATTGGAGGGTGATAAGAAATCCAGTTTGACCAAAGGTTTTGGCAAGTTAGGTCTGAATTACTAAGAGCCTTGATTGCCAGGCTATGACATTTTATTTTGCTTTTGCAGGTTCTGGGAAACCACTAAAAGTTAAACTACTTAGCTCAGCAATAAAAGTTGTGCACAAATGAATCTCAAAATCTTTTTGTCAATTCTTGGTGCACAACTTCCCAACCTCATTTATATATTCCTTTAGATCCAGACCTACAATATTGCCATTTGTTCCCTCCCCACGCATGCCATGTCATTTGACACTCCCATACCTTTCCTTTGCTTATTCTTTTCTGAATTGTTTTGTAGCCCCCAACTTTTTTTTTTTAATCAAATCTTACATATCTTAAAAGCCCTGGCCTAAGTGCTCTTTCCTCTTTCCATGATTTCCTAATCCCGAGTCAGATATTTCTCTTTCCTTTCCTATAGCTGATTTCTTTCCGCCTTATTTACGTGGTCTATGTGGAGATATTTGGAGGTTGACCCAACAGCAAGTCCCAAGTACCTTCCTTCTCCTTTGTCACTTCCAATGGAGGGGTTGGAAAAACAAAGTACTCATTTCTACACCCTTCTTTCCAGCTAACTGTGGTCACATGGCACAGATCGACAGGTATGCAGGGCACTTAATAGGGAAACTTTTATCTCCTTACAGAGGAGACAGGCACTAGAGGGCAGCTGTCTGCCTCTTCCTCCTGGTTTGAACACTGATGTGATGCTCAGAGATGTGGCAGCCACCTTGCAGTCATGAGGTAGAAAGCACGAGTACAGAAGCACAGGCCAAGGATGGCAAAGTGAGGAGATGGGACATTGTTGAACTATTGCATCTGACCAGAACTGCTCATACACCAACTTCTTATATGTGATAAATTAACATAATTTATTGCATGAGCCTCTTTGAATTGAATTTTTTGTTTCTTGCTGCTGAATGCATTCCTAATGGATACAATCCACCTGCCCATCTTTACTATCAGATTATAAGTTCTTGGTTCAATATATTTTATTATTATTTTTTATTTATTTATTTGTCAGAGAGAGAGGGAGAGAGAGAGCGAGCACAGGCAGACAGAGTGGCAGGCAGAGGCAGAGGGAGAAGCAGGCTCCCTGCCGAGCAAGGAGCCCGATGCGGGACTCGATCCCAGGACGCTGGGATCATGACCCGAGCCGAAGGCAGCCGCCCAACCAACTGAGCCACCCAGGCGTCCCGGTTCAGTATATTTTAAATTCCTTGATGAAAAGTTTCAAATATCTTTGTCTTTGCATTTACTTTTTTTTGCCCTAACCATTAGTACAGACCCTCAGTAAGTCTTGAATGGTTGAATATAGTTTCCTCTATCAACGTGATCAATTTAACTAAGAGCGAAAGGGAAAAACTAAATATAATAGCTAAATAAACACTACTTAAGATCTTCTATGAAACCTGTTTAGAGCTTATATATAATTTCCACCTTATTTAGATGAACTTTGGAATGGAAGGCATATTAGTACTTGTTTTTGTAAGATATCATGCAAGGAAACGATAAACAACTAGCAGAAGTCATGTAAATACAGCTGGACCTTTGAGTGATGTCATCGTGTTTCATTGCTTGCACTATTCCCTTATAAATACATCCAGGTAAGCATCTGCTATGTTCATTAAACTCCCAAGATCCACCCTAAAGTTATTTTCAGTACTTTTGTCCCAATAAAAACTTCATCTAAAGTTAATAACCAGTTGCTGTAGTTGAAGGGGAAGACATAGAACACATGGCATCCCTAGAATTTATTTTGTAGAAGTCAATGATCAAATGTCAAGTGGGAGAAGTGCCAAGTATATTTTCTAATGCTGGGTAATAATACTAAAAAAATTTAGTCTTTAAGAATGTTGTCATAATATTACTTTCACAGAGGTCATTTCCCTTATTTTCTTGGCATGCACAAAAATTTGTGCTAAAAGGTCAGTGTGCATTAACCAATTTGAGAGTGACCATCTAACTTTGTAACAATTGCTTGAGTGTAAATTTTAAAGGATCACTTTCTTTGATATTGAATTAATGTGACAGTCTTCCTCTTAGATATGATAAACATAAAATTTATACCAAAAGCTAATGTTGCCTGGAAATGCTTATGAGAAAACATTTCCCAGATAAATGTGTTTGAAATTCAAGTAGGTTCTCAACTGGAGAATGCTTTGGTGAGACCTCCCCCGCCCCCACCGCACCTAGCATTTTAAATGACAATGAGAATCCCAGTGCCATGCATATTTCTTTTCCCTTAACAAATTAGCATAATTATGGGTCTGTCTTTTGCAGGAAGACAAAAGCTCTATGAGCCAATTAGCTTTAAGACCCTGTAGGTAAGAAAATCAAACCTAATTGAAATGCACCATGGCAATCCCATGACTGCATATCTTGTCAGCATTAACGAGGATCTAAGGGATTATTCTTCTAAAGGGTAACGCATATTAGTGAATGTGCAATGAAGCATCCAACAAAAAGTCAGTGCCCTCTGGTATCACTGTGATGTGTCAGTGACAGCGAGGACAGGGAGATGAAGATTCGCTATAATAAAAAACACAAGATGAAAAGGATAGCTTCAGCATAGACGTTAGATATTTGCCTTTGATGGGCACCACTGCGGTTTTCAAACCGAGGCAAAAGTGACAAGGAAGGGCTCCGCTCTGCGATAATAATTTCAGGGGACATTATTTTGAACTGACGGGTGCCTACAAAATATATCCTCATTTTCATTTTGTTTGGAATTCGTTTCTGAAGTTCAGTAAACGTGTCCCCGAATGGGAAATTCTTCAGGCTTGAAAGGCTTTAAAGGCAAACTGGATAGAGATAGTATTCAGTCTGGCCGATGAAGTAAGTTAAAGTATTCATTTTTTAAATAATTCTGCGGATTTTTCAGAGGGCGGGGGAGGGGGGGACTGGCCTACAAAATGCTTACGAAGCAAATACAACAGTTGTTCAGTAAGTGCTGCCGAGCAAACAAACCTCATTAGGTAGAGGCTGGCCTCCATGCAAACACCACAGAAATGTTAGCCTGTTGAACCCGGGCAATGCTGGTCTCCAAGCGACTTGCACTGTACATTTCCAGATAGGTGAAGCAGCAAGTGTAGCCTGTGCTGGATCCTTACAACTATTAGTAGCAATACCAGCATTTGAACACTCTATATGCACTAGTTTACTGAATTTTTCCCACACCCCACTGCAGGTTTCATGACCGCGAGAAAACTGCAGAGGAAGAGACCATAGGTCATTGACTTGCCCAAGGTCAAACAGTTACAAGCCGTGGACTCAGAGCCCAACTCCACTGCTAGAGCATTACCCATTACATTGCCTTTAAAGTCAAGATGGATTCCAAAGCAGCAAATAAAGGGAAATTTCAATGGTTTCCTTCAGCACTGACTAATAGGCACAGCAAGGCATTCCGATTTTTCAGACATTACTTCATTTTAGCTTTTCAGCTCACCTGACTTCCCATCAAGAACCCCTTCGAAGATACAATGTGCAGTTGGTAGGGACTGTCAGTGTGATTTCTGTCTTTTGACTAGGTTTTAAGGATGGCTTTTCTTATCACCAGCTGACCTTTTCTTGTCATCGTTCTTCTATTCCTCCCAATTAGGGAAGCCACAAAATCCCAGAGGTGTGAGAATAGAAGCGCGATGCGAGCTCACGGTATCGTTAAGATGCTGTTCTAAATGCCAATATAGGGGCACCTGGGTGGCTCAGTGGGTTAAAGCCTCTGCTTTCGGCTCAGGTCATGATCCCAGGACGCTGGGATCGTGCATGGGGCTCTCTCCCCGGCGGGGAGCCTGCTTCCCTTCCTCTCTCTCTGCCTGCCTACTTGTGATCTCTCTCTGTCAAATACATAAATAAAATCTTAAAAAAAGAAAAAAGCGAATATAATTGTATAAGAGACCTTGGCCGTAGAGGGGGATGAACAAAACACTTCAGCAATGCGAAAGTGTGCATTACCACCAGCACCCACACCACCCTTCAAAAGGCTGGCTCTAGAGATGCCTCAATGCAAATTGTTCCAGCGCGGGAGAGCTTTCGTGAAACATTAGCCTTGATTTACTAGGCCCGGGTGGACGGCTTGTTAGCCGGCCTCACTAAAGTGCTTTAGAGGGGAGGAGAGAGAAAAATCCATAGGCCCACTCCATTTAATCCCCCAAGGAACGGGTTTATTTTCTGCCGTGTGCTCACCTCTAATAATATCGCAGCACTTTCAGAGAGGATGGATATGATTGCTCTAACCCACATCTCCCGTCTGAGAAACTGCAATAACAATTAACTATTAATGATGAGAAGAAAATAAGCTTTCTTTTCCCTTGGCAATCTGTCACAGTGAACTCGGCTGGTAGCTGGAGAAGCAGTTCTGTGTTTCTCTGCCAGAAGGATATCATCGGAGGGGTAAGAAAAGCACGTTCTAGAGGAAGGTGCCCTTCTTGTGGGTAAAACTAGAGCTAAATGGTTTTTACATTATTATTGCAGATGCGTTTCCATTTTCATAAATCATGGGCAGATGAAAACTGTCACTGAATCAAGTCAGCAAAGACAAAACAGTACCCCTTGCTTTCTGGTTGTATAAAACCAACCTCCGGTTTAATTGCTTGATTATTTCGATGCTTTTTTTTTTTTTTCCTGAAAAAAGTCAATGTTTGGGCATCAAATTAAACCTAAATTTTAGAATCTGGGGATAAGGATTTTGGCAGACTCCTTGACGTAATTTGCTGCACTTTGAACTGTTTCAAATTCAGGGTTGGGACGCCTGGGTGGCTCAGTTGGCAAAGTGTCTGCCTTTGGTTTTGGTCATGATCTTCGGGTCCTGGGATCTAGCCCTGCATCAGGCTCCCTCCTCAGTGGGGAACCTGCTTCTCCCTACGCCTGCCACTCCCTCTGCTAGTGCTGTCTCTCTCTGACAGATAAATAAATAAAATCTGAAAAAAAAAGTCAGGGTTGAGAACCATTGTTTTCACCGATGTCTCTTTTGCTATAATATGTGATGCTTTATCTTTTTACTATTTGTAGCTGGAACCAAGCTTTTCATCTTTTTGCCCCACACATAAATTCATGATCCTGTTCATGGCATTGGCTAATGAGATGCCATATCTTTGACCTATTTTCCTACCGGAATGTTGATATGCAATGTATAAAAAAATCCTAGAATTAAATGAAGACGATAACTACTTGACAAAGCCTTCTAGAAGGGATACTTTCATTACTGACCTGCTGTAAGTCTTTTGAGAAATCTTCTGAATACTCTGCTTGTCTCTTATTTTCTTGCCAAAATAGAACTTAAACCTAGCAGAAATGTTCCAATCAAAATCTACTTCCTATCTCCTTTGAACTTAACTTATCAAATGCTTAAATCCCAGGGATATTTTGTTTCTTCAAATTTGAGAAGTCAGGAATTACACTTTCAGGTATCATGGATATACCCCCACTTCCTGAAACAAATATAAAACCAGACAAAATATACGAAACAATGGTTTTCTGACCCTGGATAACAGATAGTACAGGACAGTGATCCCTGAGAGGAGGAACTCAGTGGGAGGACCTTACCACCACTTCAGCTTCCTGGTTGTAGAGAAGAGAAACTGAATGGGGCCAGAGGTCTCTATGAGTTCAGAATTCTTTCAGGCCAAGGGGGCTAGAATTCATAGGGCACAGTACTTGGGAATGGAGACCTGCAGAGAAAGGAGGGATTTGCACAGAGATACTGTTCTAGAGATGGGCTCAGAGTTCTGCTTGAGCCTACTGGCTGAGTCCTGATTAGCACACAAATGGGAAGAAACTTCCTGAGGCAGAAAGGAAGGGGGAGAACAGTCTTCAGATCTCACACAAGACAGGGGAATAGTTCCAGTTTCCACCAGTCAGTGTCAAAACCTTATAATGTGGAGGGTGCTGGAGGGAGGATTGAGAACGGTATTGGCTCAGTGGGGGGGTTAAAATTAGTCCTTGATTAACGTCCATTTTTCCTAGAAGCTCATTTTAATATTTTAGGCTTTACCAGCCAAGAGATAAAATCAAACTTATTTTGTAGGTACTTACATAACAAGAGAGAAAATGTCTCACCCTGCTCCTCATTTGGTTGACATGGGCCATCCCCTATAGCGGGCATGCTTTATGCCTAATTACCATCTGCTGGAGACATTCTTGGTATGAGCTCTGACCTGCAGGGAAGGTCTGGCTTCTGTGTGGGAAGAGGAGGCAGTGTTTCGGACTGAATGTCTATGTCCTCCCCAAACACAAGTGTTGAAACCCTAAGTATCAGTGCGATAGTATTTGGAGGTAGGGCCTTTGGAAAGTAGTTAGGTTTAGATAAGGTCAGGAGGGTGGATCCTCCATGATGGGATTAGTGCCCCTATAACAGGAGACCAGAGAGAACGTGCTCTCTTTCTCTCTGCGCGTGAAGATACTATAAGAAGACAGCTCTTTATAAGAGGGTGCTCACCGGGAATAAGGAACTGAATTGACCGCCACCTTAATCTTGGACTTCTCAGGTTCCAAACTGTGAGGAGTAATGTTTGTTGCTTAAACCACTCAGTCTATGGTATTTCGTTATAGTAGCCTGAACCAACTAAGACAGGTAGGCACCTTGGTTAGTTTTATGCTTTAATGATACCCTACCTGGACTCTGGTTATGCCCTTCTCTTTTCCTGGAGTGTTTAGCCATCTTAACCTGTGCCACTTGCTGGAGGGCAGTGGACTTGCTAAATTTCTGACTCTCGGACTAAGATTCTACCACTTGATGCTTGGGAGTTGCCAACAGTACAGTCTCCAACTTGTACGTGGCAACCGATGCAGTGAGGCATGGCTACCAGCAGGGTAGCAGGGTCTGGGGGTAGAAGAAGATGTCTGGGCTTTGCCTTTATGGCTCACAGTGCTTGAGTGGTGCCCTCCAGAAACACAGAAACAGACAGTGGGCTGGATTTGGCCAGCAGGCTACAGTGTGATGACCCTTGCCTGAGAGTAAACATGGCTCTGGTCCCACCTAATAAAGTCTTCTGAGAATCAATAAAGACTTGAATGCAAGACTTAAAAGAACCCAATCATTTGTAAACAACTTAACTACTTGGAAATTTAACAAAGAAACTTTAAAAAACCCCAAATATTTACGTACTAAAAAAATATGCAGCATTTAACAAGTTAAGATTCCCAGTATCTGGAATCCAGTTAAAAAATAAAAAATGGAAATAAAAAAATATGCCAGGCATGCAAAGATGCAGGAAAATACAATCCATATTGCAGAGAAAAATTTAAGAAAAGGATAGACCCAGAAGTGACACAGATGATAAAATTAGCAGACAAGGCCATTAAGAATTATAATAATCATATTCCATGTGCCCAATAAAGTAGAGAGGAAAGCATGAGCACTTTAGTTGAGATATTAGAGATATAAAAAAGATTCAGGTCTCACCACTACAGACAAAAATGACAGTGTCTAGGATAAAAAATACGTTGGATGGGATGGAAAACAGATTAGACCAGGAAGAACCGATTAGTGAGTTTAAAGATAGCAACAGAAACTATCCAGAATGAAACAGACAGAGAAAAAAAGTTGAAACAAATGATGAACACAGCCTCAGTTAGTTGTGGGACAACTTCAAATGGCTTAACATTCCTGTAATTGGAGTCCCTGAGGTCATGGGGTGACCTCTGACTGCACCCCTCCTCATGGGGTGAGGGGGGGTGCAGTCAGAAAAAATATTTAAAGAGATAATGAATGAAAAATGTCCAAACTTAATGAAAATCATAACCATTTGGGCAAGATGTCCTATGAGCCTAACGTAGAAAAAATGTGAACATAACTACAACATAGCACTTGGTATACAAAATCGTGTAAAACAGACTGTCATAATTGAGTTTCCCATTAACAGAAGGAATTTGAGCAAAGTACAAATACATAAAACTATAGCGAGGGACAGATTTTGCATTATGAAAACTGAGACTTTAAGAAAATATAGAACTTCTGGTAGTTCCCATGTGCTAAGCAATTCGGGTTGTTTCTCCTTCTCCTTCTCCTTCCCCTTCCTCTTCTCCTTCTCCTTCCCCTTCTCTGTCACTATCTCCTTCTCCTTCTTCTCGTTATGTTGTTATTTCCAAACAAAATTATTTGTATTGAATCTGGGAAAATGTCATTTATTCATTAATCCAATGAAATTCATCCAACAAAAACACCTGGATTCCTGTTTCTGCAAACCACATTAAGACACAAAAAAATTAAGAACACTAGCCCTGCCCTCAGAGACCCAATAATCTAATTACCTTCCAAGTGTTGTGCCTAAAACAATTTTCCAATTGTTCGACAAACACATATGTAGAATTTAGCTGTTTCTCCTTCATTTCCTCATCACATATTGCACTGAACGTGAAATTACAGCTCATTTAAAAGAAATGCTCTTTCCTGAGTTATCTATATCTTCCTAATGTGTGAAATCATTCTCTAGGAACACGAGGTGGGTGGTATTGCTTATGGTAAAAATAGTTTTCTGTTCAGTCACTTCTTTGATTCATCATTGTTTATCTCTAGCACAAATGTTTCCTGAAGCTTCTTATCTAAAATTTTATGACAGTAAAAATGTAACAGCCATGCAGTGGTACACAAATATTTGCAAACAAATATGAAATGAATGAGCACACCCCAAGAAAAATGACCTTTGTATGCAGATAGGAAAATGAATGAACACGCCTCAAGAAAAATGACCTTTAAACAAGGTCTATATATTACATTGGTGGTCATTACCGTAAAACAACAGTCTGGAATAGGTTACACAGCAGAAAAGAGCTCAGACTTGAAGTACTGAAAAGTATGATACAAGGACCTCAAGGGGTATACAAGATGATCCAATGGAGTCAAGGAAGAAATTGTTAGAAATTTTATTTATATTTACTTCTATGTAGTTCTTCAAAATTTTCTCTTGGGGTAAATTTTATAAGTACATAAAATACTAGTATACTAGTATACACTTACTATATGAATAAGTCAGCATATACACATTAGAGAACATGATAATTTTTTAAACTTAAGGGTGTATGACCAAAATAAATATATTAGGAAACCACAGGTCTAAATAAGTTACTATTATTTTTTAAAGATTTTATTTATTTATTTATTTATTTGACAGAGAGAGAGATACAGTGAGAGAAGGAACACAGCAGAGGGAGTGGGAGAGGGAGAAGCAGGCTCCCTGCTGAGCAGGGAACCAGATGTGGGGCTCAATCCCAGGACCCTGGGATCATGAACTGAGCCGAAGGCAGACGCTGAATGACTGAGCCACCCAGTTATTATTATTATTATCTTTTATGATTTTATTTATTTATTCCAGAGAAAAAGAGAGAGAGAGAGAGAGAGAGAGAGTTGGGGGGTGGGGAGATGCAGAAGGAGAGGGTCAAGCAGATTCGACGCTGAGCATGGGGCTGATGTGGAGCTTGACCCCAAGGCCATTCCTTGAGCCAAAATCAAGGGTCAGATGTTTAACTGACTGAGCCACCCAGGTACTCCTAGATCAGTTATTTTAAACATTATTAGAAACAGAACATTTTTTTTCCCCATGCAAACTCTTATGTGAAATCCCAAAACAAAAAGGTAAGAGTAATATTTTTAAAAAATTTTAAATAGAACTATTTTCAACGTGAAAACTATTTTCCAACCTTTTAGTTATCATATTTGAATTTTACAAAATCAAGAAATTGATGAAGCTTATTTTATTTCAAATGAAAGATTATGAATAGTTATAGCATTTTATCAACCTCAGCTTCTGGATTTGTTTCTATGGATTTTGCAATACTCATAGATAAGCGATTATGAAAGACCAGCTTATTAACAGCTTATCTCAGGCAGAACGGTGCTATAGTAGCTCCCCCATCCTGCTAGCACCGCAAAATGGATGGATGAACAAATGAATGCTGTGTTGTCTTGTAATTCAGTAGAGGTAGCAGGAGAAACCTTACGGTCTCCATGAAAATTAGTTCGGCAGGCAGCACACATTAAATGTGTTTCTGGGCTGCAGTGTGTCAAGATTTAGCCGATGGATTTGTTTTAAAATATAATTTAAAGTTTATTTTAAAAGTTTAAATTTATTTGAAAAAATGAAGTAAAAATCAAATATTTGTAGACCCTCTGCCCTAATTTTCCATGGAAAACAAACAAAAATTTCTAGTCTGCAGATCTTTCTTTATTTCTTTCTCTCTCCTTTCTCTCTCTCTCTTTCTTTCTCTTCTTCTTCTTTTTCTTTTTTTGCTACAAAAGACATTATGGGGCCATTTGTTGATGCATGTCTGTATAATAGGTAATGGTATCAAGGGTATTTTTCTGATTTTAATAATTGTTCTGATTGAGAAAGAGAATGTTCTTGTTCTTAGGGACCATTCACTGAACTACATAGGGGCAAAGAGTCAACATGTCTGCATGTATTCTCAAGTGGTTCAAAAAATTTTTGATACATTTTAAAACTGACATCTACAGTTTAAACCCTGATGAATTATCTTCTCAAGAAATAAGCATCAGAGTGGCTCCTGGGTGGCTCAGTCAGTTAAGCATCTGCCTTCGGCTCAGGTCATGATCCCAGGGTCCTGGGATTGAGCCCCCCATCGGGCTCTCTGCTCAGCGGGGAGCCTGCTTCTAGCTCTCCTTCCGTCCCTCCCCCAGCTTGTACTCTCTCTCTCTCTCAAATAAATAAATAAAATCTTTTTTAAAAAAGGAAATAAGCATTAGACATCACAATATTCTATTATTTTAGTACACAATGATGTTCAATAGGCCGAAAAAAGACAGTGACTCCAAAGCAAATGCCAGTTCGAAATGATAGTACAAAGAACACCATACAGTACTATGTCCTCTCAGAAAGGACATGTGTATATTTCAAGAGACATATTTGTTGATAAGAGATGTACTGGACCCCCACACATGTATGCGTACACATATACCTATACTTGAATGTGTCACTTAATATGTTTGTTCTAAACCATTTATAGTTCTTTGAAATTATCTGTTTTTTTAACATTAGTTTGTGTCTTTAGTGCTTTTTTTTTTCCAACTAGAATGTGAATTTGTGAGACAGGACACATAAATACACACACACACACACACACACAAATATGTTTCTCTATATCTATCTGGCAACAAAGAGAAGAGGGAAGGGGAGAGAGTCAGGGAGGGGGAGAGAGAGAGAGACAGAAAGAGACAGTGATAAAGCCAATGTGAAATATTTAATAACTGGTAAAGGATATACGAGAATACTATGCTCATACTTTTCAGAAAGTCTGAAATTATTCAAAGATGAATAGGAACAGAAGAAGATTGAAATTGGTCATCTGCAAAGGGGTTTTACCAAATGAGGTTCATATAATTTACTGTTTTTGCCTCTTATCTTACATCTTACAGTGATTTAAGTTATAGTTGGTTCCTGGATTTCATGTTGCCTTTGAGGCCTGTTTCATTCTACGTTATTAGCGTTATTAGAAAAATTTACCAAGAATCTATATCAAGTCAGCTCACAAGTAACATATTATATAAGTTTTAAGATTTTGTACCAAAGATATTTTCAGAAAAAAATGAAAAAATAATAATACCTCATGGATTTGTACTCCAAAATAAAGCATGGCAAACCAAAGAACAATTTTAGATTATTTATCTTTTCTCTACTTTTGAGTAACAGAGATGGTAAGGGTCTTATTTTAGGTTGTATTTTGACCTAATTCTACAAACACATTGTACAACATACCTATTTCTGTATTAGATACACAGATGAAGTAGCATGAGCTCTGACTTCAAGGAGATAACAGTCTTCCACAAAAAGGAAGAATAAAATAGGATAAAGAATAAATCAAAACACAATAGGCATCGCCCGATAGTTTCTGAAAAAGTATTCATGATCAGGGGCACAAGCAGAGTCAGAACCAGAGTCAATGTGTTGTCAATAGAGCTATAATTTGAGGGGTTCCTGGAAAACTCCAACTGCTCAAAATTTTCACTTCTCAATTTATTTCATATTGTCTGAGATTTACTACTACAGAATCCAAAGGTAGGATATAGAGTTTTAAGTCACCACTCTCCATGAGAACCTTCTGGACTTTTCCTCTTTATGACACACAGAAGAGAGTTTTACAGAAAAGCCAATTTGCATGGAAAGGTGAAGGTCAGCCAAGGGCATGGAATGGAAGAGCTGGGTGGAACCCTGGAATGAACAGAATACAGAGACTCAGAAAGGGGAGAATGGCAGAGCCTACACATTGCCTCTTCATGTTTTGTTTTTTGTCAGACCTGTTTATACAGTGCTATTAGAATTAAATGGTCCAATAATATAAACGTGTATGCTTTCTGTGTCATGAAACTATTTAAACATATTCTCTGCATTCAGCGTAACTTACACCTACGCCGGTCCCCAACCATGACAACCCAATTTTGTGCATGTGAGCAAAGAGAAACTATGTTTTGAAAACTTAAGCTAAAGGTTTAAAAAGAATAAGAAGGAATATTTCTATTTGCAGTGAATGTTTTTTTGAAAATGTTAAAAATGGCTTGAAATAACCCGAGAGAAATGCTATATTGCTTCTGTGGAAGCAAACTGGCCACATCCAGGACTTGGTGGGAAGGGCATCTGGTTTATGCATATATCAACAATAGTGCCCGACATCTGCAATTTAAACCATAATGGGGGAACCTACTCAAAAATAGCCCTTGGGCCCCTCTGTTCTATTGTTCTAGCACACAGTGATGCTCAGTAGGCCATAGAAGGACTGAGAGTCTCTCCTGATAGACTTCTCTTGACTGAACTTTCTGACAAGTTCCTCTAGCCTTTTTTCCTACTAGGCCTCATCCTTGGGACTGTTCTTCAGCTTCCAGAATGCAGTCTTAGCAAGAATCTTGCTATGTCAGGGAGAGAGTCCTCACCCTGGGTGAGGTGAACAGTCTCCATATCAAGTCCTTGGCCTTTTGCAAGAATTCTGTTCAATAGGTTTAGCAAGAATCCTTCTACCTTTGATGTCTCCTCTTAGCAATTTTCTGCTCACTGCCCCATTATTCTGCTCATTGGCCATAATTCCCCAGCTGTCTTGGCTGGATCTGGAGTTGAGCCTGGAAGTTTATCTTCCCTACTATGATCATCTCGCAGCCTAGGATGGTTCATCCCAACTAAAGTCTTCCTACCTTCCTACCTTTCCTTACCTACTTACTTTTAACAGTGGGAGGAAATTTCTGTCTTTAACCCTCCAAAGTAAATGCCTGTTCCAAAAGCTTTGTTAAGAATACCAGACTACTGGGGTGCCTGGGTGGCTCAGTGGGTTAAAGCCTCTGCCTTCAGCTCAGGTCATGGTCTCAGGGTCTTGGGATTGAGCCCCCCCATCTTGGGGTTTCTGCTCAGCGGGGAGCCCGCTTCCCCCCCCCACCCCGCCTGCCTCTCTGCCTACTTGTGATCTCTGTCTGTCAAATAAATAAATAATATCTTAAAAAAAAAAAAGAATACCAGACTATTATCCATGCAGGACTGTTTCCTCCAAGAGAAGAGAAGGGCATCTTCCAAGAGGTATCTCCATATTTGTCAACATTGCCATATAAATGCAAAATATGTTGAAAGGGATCACTCCTTTTAATGCTTGATCTTCCCAGGCAACAACAAGTTTGGCATACCTGAAAACTGGGAGGGCTGGCGTGGCTGAAGCCCACTCAGCGAGAGGAAAAGTAGTAAGGGAGAAATCTGTAGATTTATTAAGTGAGTAAAATATTTGTTGACATGTCTATTTCTGTGGTTCATGTGCAGTATTTCAAATCCTAAGTAGAGAAATCAATGTTAACATTCCAGAAAGCTCTTGCTTATTTAATATGCACTGATTGAGCATCATTGTATACAAAGCCTGGCGCTGGGCATTGCAGGAAACACAAAGGAAAGGCTGCATCGAAGAGGTGATTCTTGAACCTAACCAGGACAGTGGGGAACACATCACATGCCATAACACCGGAACCGACTTGAGTTACCAGTTGGAATCCATCCGTGTGAGTGGTAAAGACAGCAAAGGCTTCCCTAAAAATAGATGGGGTTTGCAAACCATACACATGGGTGAGTTAGGCTTTCCTGTATCACAGAAATAAACAATTCATGTGGCTAGGAGGAAGACACGTGGAAATGAGTGCCAGAACCTAGGTGTAATTCTCTCTCAAATGAAGGCAGAAAAAATGAATTTTAATGTTTATGAAAAGCGTGTGTCATGGGCGGTAAAGGCTGGGCCAGTGGTTGAGTTATTCATAATTCCGCGTCTCTGGTATCTGACACACAGCGGGAAAGCAGCCGAGGAGAAAGCAAGAGGTGCCAGGCTTCTGAGCACAGACGGAGAGCTGAGGTCCCTCTTCCCTCCCGGTTCACATTTCCAGAAATAGCTCCTCCTACCTTCCAGGGACGATGTGAATGGACGCAGAGGAAGGAAATCAAAGGACTCCCTCCAGCAATACTAAGGCAGAACTGCCAACAGACGCTGTGAGAAAGCATTTTAAAATGCTCTTTTGGCCTTCAGAAAATTGCCTCTGTGGAAAAGGCACTGGCCACGTGGGATCATCACTGATGGAAATGTCTTCTCATCTCTTAATTCAGTGGTTGCTTAGAACATAATGCCAATAAAATTAAGGTCACGGGTCTTGATCCTTCTTTAGAACAATTTTGTGGGTTTTATCTTGGGTACAATCCCTTTTTCCTTAAAGCTCAATTTTTATTTATTTTTTATTTTTTAAAGATTTTAGTTATTTATGCAACAGTGTGAGAGAGAGAGAGAGAGAGAAAGAGCGAGCGCAAGCGCGTGAGCGCCTGAGTGGAGGGGAGGAGGCAGAGGCTGAGGGAGAAGCAGGCTCCCTGCTGAGCCAGGAGCCCAAGGCAGGATTGAAGGACCCTGGGATCATGCCCTGGGCCAAAGGTAGATGCTTAACTGAGTCCCCCAGGTACCCTTAAAGCTCAATTTTTTAAAATCAAGTAAAAACAACATTTTGGGCTAAAGCTCAATTTTTTAAAATCAAGTAAAAACAACATTTTGGGCTTATCTCCCTTTTTCCTAATTTTCCCCTGCCTTTGCCTTTCCTCCTGGCAATGCAAGGTACACACACACACACACACACACACACAGGCACGCAGGTGCAGCTTTTCTTTTTTTTGAAACAGCGTGGGTGGTATATAGGATTACCTGCAGGTTTGAGACCATCTTTTTGTTAAGCTATGAAGAGAATGAAACAGAGGAGGATTGTTGTAGCTGCATATAACACTATGCAGTTCGAACAGCGAAAGCAATGGGTGGGGAGCCACGGAAGCACATCTAGAACCTGACCCACAGACAGGGTAATGGACACTCACCCACTGGAATCCTGGACACTGCTGTTAAATATCAGATTAACTGAAGTCCAGTCAAAGCACCAGCCTCGCTGACCACTCTATCCCATAGAAAGCACAGAAGGTAACCCAGTGGCCGAATTAGCAGCTCCTCCCTCCATATTCCCACAGGGCTCTTTAATTATCTTGTTAGCATTATTATTACTGTATTATTATTATTATTTTATTTATTTATTTATTTTTCTACAACATACAGTTATTACATCTCCCTCCTAACTCTTAGCTTAGCTGGAAGCTTTATTCCCTTCATTCCTCTACAGTTCCCGGAGGTATGCCAGTGAGAGGAAAGACTGCATTCTCCAGGAGAGAAGGAAGCCTGAGCCCAGCTAAGGGAGGTGGGGGCAGGAGGCTGCCTGTCTGGGGGCCAGGTCCTTGCCAGGGACAGCTGAGACCACACAGAGGCCAGAGACCAGAGGACAAGGCAGCAACAGGACTCTCCAGAAAGGGGCTGCTCCTGCTATTTGGTCAGGATGTGGCGTTCAGCCTGTGGGCTCTAATTCAACTGTCTAAGTGGCCATGCTAGTGGGCGTGGGTCTCTGTGGAGGGGTAAGCAGTGGAGACAACACAGCCATGAGGGAAACTCAGGGGGCAGGCATTGGATGGGGCTCTCCTCGGCCTGCAAGGAACAAGCTGGTCCTCCCTCAGCAAGTGCTCCCAGAACCCTTAGCGCGGATGGAACTTGCAACATTAGACAGAACTGAGGCCCTTCCACTGTGTCCTCCCAACATCCCGTGCTTGGTCCTAGCACAGCATCGGACATCTCGTGTTGCAGCTATCTGGCTGGGAGCTTCTCGAGGCAGGGGCCGAATTTTATTCAGTCTGTGCCACTAAGGCCTGGCCTAGTGCTTGGCAGAGTCATTCAACAAAGACTTTTTTCAGTTGAAGGAATACATCATTTTGAGCAACTTAAATGTTTGATAAAAATGTAACGGATGACCATAGCAATAAACTTGAGTATCCTCATTGAGAAATTCCAGCGGCTAAAAGCTACCATGAAGGGTGTGAAGAAAATTTATATTTCATGATTTCAGAAGAGCAATGACTTACACATGAAAGTACGATCTCACTTAGGTTTGAGCATGGCTTGTAGACCATGCCCGGATCTCAAATGGATTCTCAGGACCCCAGGAAGCCCTGGTCTCAGCAGCCACCTGGCCTGCGAAGAGCCACAGTGTGACCCTGTAGCCAGTGAAAGCCGCTGCTGAGTCTTACTGTTTTCCTTGTCATCCTCCTAGTACTAGAGAGCAGGGAGGCGGCTGCAAATATTTGGCGAGGCTTCCACAAGGTGGCATCTGTGTGAGAGTAAAGAAGGAAAAGCACGGTTCTATCTGGACCAGAGAAGACTTTCAAATACTGCTCTGACAGTGAGTCACTAGAATTAATACTTCCTGACATCACTCAGTGTTTATTAAGCTTTCACCAACTATTCTAAGTACTTTAGAGACATTTATGCCTCGAAATAACCCTACTAGACAAGCAACATTATGACTCCACTTTGTAGACAAGGAAACCAAATAGAAAGGTTAATAAAAACTAAATAGAAAGGTTAAGTTACTTGTCTAAATTCACCTAGCGAGTGAGCGGAAGGGATCTGGTCTCTTCCCAAATCCCTTCTCTACCAGGCCGTCCCAAGGTCCCCATTGGCATGAATCTCCCATTCATTTTTGGTTCTACCACAAAAAAACATGCCTTCATGAGAGGCCTTACTACATTCCGTCTTGCACTATGGTCCCTAGTGCTCCCGGAGCGTGTCTGCCTGCTGAGGTCTCCCTGGGCACCTACCACCACGCCTGACACACAAAAGGTCCTCAAGAGATGAGGACAGAGACAATGGAGGAGCATAAACCAGCAAAACACATGACTTGCCACGTTACAGATGGCATTCGCGCAATCTTGGGCAGTTTCAGGAGAGAAAACGTATCACAAGTCTCTTTTTATTACATATTTTAAAGCTCCTATAAGGAAATACCCTCTAATTGAAAAATATTGATGATGAATCTTCTTTTTCAGAACCTATATTTCTCTACCGCAGTGGATTGTAAACATTTCTCATCTGGGACTTTCCGCAGTCCTGGGTGGACCTCTACTGGATAAAGAGGAGCTAAGAGGGAGGAAGCAAAAGAAGGGAAGAAAGAGGGGGAAAGGCAAGGATGAGAGGCAGGGATAGGAGAGAGAAATGGCAATGTTATCAAAGGTTATCACCGAGAAAAAAGCTGAAATTTTGGTAACACCTCTCCTCCCAATTCATCAGAAAGGGAAATAGTGTTACCAAGGTGTGGAACAGGAGTGAGACTCAAATGAACCGAGATGAAGGTGGAGAGGAAAGGATGGAGGGGAAGGCTGGGCACTCACTCCTAGCTCACTAGGGCTGATGAGTCCCGCTGTGTCACTGCTCCTCTGCCTGGGAACTCCTGGGTATCCTCTTTGATAACACTTAAGAAATGCCCTCTAACAAAAAAAAAAAAAAAGAAATGCCCTCTAAAAACCACACAGAGCTGAGAATCCTGCTTTTTTATTCTCCCTGTCAAGATGCATAAAGCTAGGCACAATTAGAGACAGGGTGGCCATGCACCCCAGGTTTTCCCCCAGACAGTTCTTATTTGAAAAATTCTGTGCTACTGACCCCATCAGCACACCTGAACACGTCGATTCATGTGCCAGGATTTTTGGTTGGAAAACACCGTCGACATATAAACTCATGAGGTGAAAGCTCAGAGATACGAGAGGACAACAGTGTGTTTTGAGTTCCTCAGTTCTTTGCTCCAGATCATGCCATGCCTCTGTCAAAGACTCTCCAGTGACTTTCACCAGGTTCAGCAGAAGATCCAAAATCCTTGCCAAACCTCTCAAGGCCCTGTAAGATCTGATGCCTAACTCCTCTCCCCTTTCATCATCACCTTCTGGTCCTATTGGCCTGCTTTCTACTCTGTGAAGATGCCCAGCTCATTTCTGCCTCAGGGTCTTTGCTCCTGCTCTTTCCATGGCTAGAATATTCTTCTCCTTGCACGTTTTCCTGATGAGCTTCTTCTTGTGGTTCAGACCTCGATTCGAATATCAGCTTCTCAGGATGTTTTCCCTTACAGCCCTGACTAAACTAGCACTACCCTAACCCCACCAGACACCCTCTTGAGGATCTACAACAACTTCAGGGTCTCTCTCATGACCTATTATCACCTTCTTTATATATTTAGCTGTTGGTTATCTGTTTTCCCCCCCCAGAATGCAAGCTACAAGAAGGCAGGGCCCATGTCTACTCAGCCCTTATGATCGTATCTGGTAAGAAACAAGTACATGATAAACAAAGATACAAAGATTAGATATCTAATAAATATTTGCATGATAAACGAGTAAATAAAGGTGTATTTCTTCTCCTTTGGTAATTAACCACAGTGTAAGATACAGAACATGCCTCAGAAATAGGAGGGGTTGACAGCCTAACATGGGAATACCATTAGCAAGCCCACTCCTGGGGCACCTGGGTGGCTCAGTCGGTTAAGCGACTGCCTTTGGTTCAGGTCACGATCCCAGGGTCCTGGGATCAAGCCCCGCATCGGGCTCCCTGCTCCGCCGGAAGCCTGCTTCTCCTTCTCCCAGTCCCTCTGCTTGTGTTCCCCCTCTCGCTGTGTCTCTCTCTATGTCAAATAAATAAATGAAATCTTAAAAACAAACAAACAAACAAAACAAGCCTACTCCTGTCTCCATATTCTCTGCCCCTTGATCTTCCCCCTTCCCTTCCAGGCACCTCTCCTCTTATCCTTCCAGGACCTCAATCTCTGAATTAATAGTGCCTTCTTCAAGACAACATGTTTCTCAATCCATGAGAAACCCAAGTTTGCTATAAAACTCCTGCAATATTCAAAGATTAGGTCTAAATGGTCCTCTTTTGAGAATTGGCTAAGTAGAAGGAAGTATCTTTAACTGGAGAATTATACGCACTTTAGTTTCATTTTTCTCTCGGCTCATTTGATGTTTTTCTTTGTACATTTTTCTCTCTGCACAACATCCATAAACCACAGGATGCACGAAGGCAGACAAGCTGCTTACATGCCCACATTCCCATGCTTAGCCTTGACCGTGTTGGGATTATTCCTTTAGTACGTAGCACTTTCTTAAACACATGTTGCGTGCAAAGCACTTAACGTGGAGTTTTATTAGCTGGAAGAACGTAGTAGGTTTTCTGCATTTATTCAACCTCTGGTCTCCTATGAGTTTGTCCACAAATGGAGAGCAGCATGGACAACAATATTAGTTTTGTTATACATGTTCACAAAATGAACCAGTTAATAGCCATTCATGGTGCAGTGTGACCAAATCCTCCATATCTGGGGTGAGAACTGACCATGAAAGCCGCTAATTCCTGACATTTACTCACATTGAGCACCTTCTGTATTCCAGGCACCAGGCAAGGTGTTGAGAATATAAAGTCTAATAAGATATGTTTTCTAAAAAAAATATCTTTAAGGTTCCCGTAGTCTAAACCTACAAATATCATGCGTAGAGACTGACAGATACATGTCAGGAGCTACGGAAGTGTAGAACATTACCTATCCTTGGACATGTAAGCTCCATGCAGATAGGGACTTGTCTATTCCATCTCTCCGTGTCTAGAACAGGGACTGGCACATAATCATCACTCATTAAATATTTGGTAACGGGATGAATGAATAAATGTACGAATCTAAATCAGATTGTGCTATCAAGTAAGATTTCCTGGAAGGAAGATTGAGGATTCTACCTGAGGAAGAATGATAGAGAAGGACATTCTGACTGCCCCTATCCCAACTATGCCCTGAGGTCCCTCTGGCCAGCAGGGGGTGGGGAGTGGTCCTGAAGTTATTACAGCCCACTGTGTGTGATAATGAAGAGAAAAACTTGGGGTTAAACACATTTATCTATGTACTCTTTATCTATCTATCTATCTGTCTGTCTATCTATCT
Organism: Mellivora capensis; assembly: GCA_004024625.1. Lineage (NCBI taxonomy): Eukaryota > Metazoa > Chordata > Mammalia > Carnivora > Mustelidae > Mellivora > Mellivora capensis. Next base: position 210,130 of record PISX010000959.1, read on the forward strand.
ACCCTAAGTTTTATTTATCTGAGTAATCTCTATACCCAACGTGGGGTTTGAACCCATGACCCCGAGACCAAGACTCAGCTCCTCTGACTGAGCCAGCCAGGAGCCCCTATTTATGTCCTCTTTAATCATCATTCTGTGTGTATTGATGGTTGGGTCGACTCTTCTCTCCTTTTCAAAGATGACTGTAATATTACCTGGCATAAGAAAATGTGCCCTTTGGAAAACCAAGAAAAACTGTCATTAAGTCTCTTCCTTCTGAATGGCACTTTTGGACTGAGAAGTGTTCTTTGAGGAAAGACGTACCACCTGAGGACCTTGACCTCTCACACACAAATCAACCTGCTAACGAGCTCTGACGTTCACGATGGTGTCTGCCGGTCGACTTTTAGCATTGGCTGAGAGCTTCATGGGTTGAGGATAGTCAGGCCTGCCCGTGAGTTCTTAAGAACTAAAAATGGTTTTCAACATTGGTATCAAACGTTACACAGTGCTTCCAAAGAACAAGCGTGGGGGACACTGAGCAGACACTATGACATTAATCCCCCAATTTTAGCAAATAAAAATCAAGGCTCAGACTGATTAACTGATTTGCAAAAGATCATAAAGTTAGCAGAAGAGATGAACCACGATCTCAGGGTTTGGCTCCAGGTCTAGCGCTCATTCTCCGGCCCTGCATTCTCTCAAGAGAGACTGGAAGCCCCACAGAGCCACCAAAGACACCAAACAAACAGAAGCAGCAGCAGCAGCAGCAGCAGCAGCAGAAGCAGAAGCAGTAGTAATAATAGTGGTGGTGGTGGTGCACTCTTGTGGTAGCATCAGATCCCGAGTTTGAAAGATTGATGCCGCAGGCTTTTCTGGACATCACAGTAACCAAACATACCTGTGGGTGATGTGTTAATTAAAATAAGATAAATTATGTTGCAATAACAAAGTACCCCACACTTTGAGTAGCTTTAAAAAATAATCATGCTCGGGGCACCTGGGTGGCTCAGTTGTTAAGTGTCTGCCTTCAGCTCAGGTCCTGATCCCAGGGTCCTGGGATCGAGCCCTGCCTCAGGCTCCTCGCTGGGCGGGAAGCCTGCTTCTCCCTCTCCCACTTCTTCTGCTTGTGTCCCCCACCCCCGTCAAATAAATAAATACAATCTTAAAAAAAATCATTCTCATTTTTGCATTCCATGAACAAAGGATGTTCTGCTCACTGTAATATCTCAGAAACTCAGGCTTGGGAGGCTTTAACCTACATGCTTCCATGATCTCAGAGGCAGGGAGAAGAGTATGGTTGGCAGGACCTTGGCTCCTAAAGCTTCTGCCTAGAAGTGACGAATGTCACTCCACTCTACTGTATTGACTAAAGCAGATACCACGGTCATGTCTGCCCTCAGTACTCTCCCCAGGAAGGGCAATGAATCTCTGGAACATGAACACAGTCTACCACAGTTGCTGAAGAAGCTTTTGTTATCCTTTAAAGCAATCACAGCTGTGAACAGCACCATTGTCGAACCATCAGCTCTGCATCTAAAAGGCAATCCCTGATCTCTCATCTGACCAGGCTCTCAGCACTCTGCGCCTCTGCCAAGGGATGTGTGTGTGTTGGGATATGATCTCTTTGCCAGAGGAAAAAGAGGAGGTTATCATCGGGGTCCCTGAGTTTTCTTTGTGTATCCAAATGAGCTGCAGGGGATAGCTGGAGTCCTGTGTGGCTAGGAGATATTCGATACTTGTCACAGCCAGCCAGGAGTCTAAGCTCTAGGCAAGCAGGGACAGTTACCTATTTTTCTCAACAAAGGCTGTTTAGTACTTGGCACAATGGGTGATCGCTACAGTGATGATAACAGCTAACGACGTGCTAGCCACTTAATCTGCATTAGCTCTTCAAATCCTCACAGCCCTGTGAAGAAGAAGAAGGTGAGGTTATTATCCCCCCTTTAAGGAAAAAGGAAAATGCAGCACAGAGGTTAAATAATTTGCTCTAGTTCCCTTAGCTAATGAGTAGCGATCTGAGTCAAGAGAGTCCACCCTTTTCACCTTACTATGTCAAACTGTAAACCATACAGGTTGCATCTATGAATTAATCATTCACTTTAATTTGTGCATTTGGGGGTAGGAGCGGGGCTGAAAGCATTTCATTGGCAATTCACCAGAAGGTACTACTTGACTGTTTTAGACCCGACAGTCTTAATATACTGAGAGTATAATCATCAATCAATAGCCCAAGTAAGGGCTCAGTTAAACTCTTTCAAATATCATGCTGGCATCCCACGGCAACAAGGAGCCAGGCTTCCGAGAGGAGTGAAAGGTGATTCTCTGAGCCCCCACGCGGAGAGGACAGAACACAAGGAAATGAGGACTCCAATCCCTTCAATCAGAGGTGCAAAACTCTGGCTTCAATCTGTGTGGAGCGTTCTGTTGTTACAAATGCTGCAAAATAGAGCAGCCCACGCAAGTGTTACCATCTTCCTTTTGGCTGGTGTTCTGAAGAGCCAGCTCCTGGGAGGACAGATGGCAAGCTATCGTTTCAGGCCTGCCTTTTGGCTCACCTGTGTGTGGCCACATGAGACTTTCTCTTTCCTAAGAAAGCATTTCCTATCTCAAGTCACATGACTCGTCTCTGACGCCTCATTCCTCCTCCTCCCTGCTCTCTTAAAGTCTTTCTTGTAGTCAGGAAGTCGTCCAGCACAGATCCTAACACTTAAACTCACACTGTGGGGCCCTTCCAGTAGCACACCCTAATTATGTGAAAACCTGACACTGCCTATTCTTGCTCACCAACACATTTAGTTTTAAATGTTCACACTCCGAAAAAAGAGCTTTCTTTCCCAGCTTTAGTGTCTCCTCCAGGACCTAAATAGATATAACCTTATCCTACCGAAGTTGTTACTCCCAAAGCCTGGAATAGAAAAACAGGGCAGGATTTCTTGTTCACTAATGCAACCTTATTTATCTAGGCCATGGTGTTCCAGTGATCCCAGATGCTGGAAGCTCTATGACTCACTGAAAAATGATTTCATAAGGTTTTGCATTTCTGTAGGTCAAGGGTCGCACATTCAAGTGCCAATAGGGAACAGACACGTGTTGTAGATGAGTAAAACAAGCAGGACTTGAGAGAGGTGCTCAGGAGGGAGTCAAGGTTCTAGCTACGGGCTCCAGCCATGCGGGGCTCTGGCCCATTGTTGCTGTGTGGGAAAGCAGGCTCTTTGCTGCCAGATCTGAATTTTCAAGAGCAGTTTAAAAGTCAGCTTTTTTAAAATGCGAGCACTTCCGATTTTTAAATGTTATCTCAAATTTTAGAATATTTTTTTTTAATTTATTTATTTGTCAGAGAGAGAGGGAGAGAGAGCGAGCGAGCACAGGCAGACAGAGTGGCAGGCAGAGGCAGAGGGAGAAGCAGCCTCCCCGATGAGCAAGGAGCCCGATGTGGGACTTGATCCCAGGACGCTGGGATCATGACCTGAGCCGAAGGCAGCCGCTTAACCAACTGAGCCACCCAGGTGTCCCTCAAATTTTAGAATATTACAGAGAAAGGGCATTCCAGGCAGGAAGAACTTGGAAAGTCACTTGGATTTTCTTCCGTAGGTAATGAGATTCCATGAAGACTATTAGCAGCTACATGACAAGGTGAGATTTCGATTCACATTTGTATTTGGGTGGTTAAGAGGATGGGTCAAGGGGGAGAAAACTGGGGTTGGGACAGGAGCCAATAGGGTGAGGCGACAGTCCCAGAGAACACGCTGATGAGCTAACACTGACAGGGATGTCGAGGTCAGGAGGACATTAAGAGCTCATAGGAGGAAAGTGTGGTGATGGATTCTGAATGGTGATGTGGGAGAAGGAAGTACCGAAGATGTCACTCAGATTTCTAGGTTGGAAAAGTGAGTGGTGAGTTACTGACTGAGGTGGAAAATATAGAGGGCAGGAGCAGGGAAGGTGGGCCCATGCATGGAGGAAAGTGGGGGCGATGAGTTCTGTATCTCACAACTTTTGTATGATCTGCTTGTTAGATGGCCAGTCAGTCTGCAGACAATTTCCCGAGAGACATCAGTGTAAAGGCAGTCCCTGAAGTTCGGGGAGTTACCACAAGAAACATCCAGGGGACAGGAGCTGGAGAAGAAGCTTTAGGTGGGGAATGGAGGGTGATGACATGTGGAGTTAATGAAGACATAGTACTCTCACCTCCATCATGAGCACGTCAGAGACTTGAATCCCACTCCAAGCCTCAGGGGGTGGGAGACAGCAATGTTTCCCCACGCCTACAGACTGCAATGGTTTGGATATCTAAGCTGAGAAGTGGCAGGCTCACCTTGCATGTGGCAATGCAATGAAAGACCCCTGATGGAACTAAACATGACATCTACAATGGCCCCTGAAAAGGTCCCAGGTGGCATATATTGAATACAATAAAGAAGCTTGTGTGGGGTGACTCATTCCCTTCCAGGCAATTCTTCTTCAAAGAGCAACCAACCACAGCTAGACACTTTATCACCCCTGGGAACGGGTGTACAATGATTTTTGGCTTTGATTCCATCAGCGGGCTTTCTATAGATTCAGGGAGTTATTGACTTTTGAATCTGCATGGGCACATTGTGGGGAACAGAAAGGTGGCCTTTTGCCATGAATACCGGGCTCATGGGGCTTAGGCTAAAGTTAACTGCAAACTAATACCTGGCACTGATCACCCTTGCTGCTACTGCGGGATTCTGGTCGTTCCTTAGTGCCTTGGTGGCCTTTACAGGAGAGAAAACATTTTTGAAATATATTTCTAAGGATAAATATACTTACATTGGTGTAATCTTTTTTCTTTTTTATTATAACTTATTTTATTTAAATTCTATTAAACATATAGCGTATTATTAGTTTCAGAGGTAGAGGTCAGCGATTCATCAGTTGCATACAACACCCAGTACTCATGACATCACATACCCTCCTCAATGTCCATCACCCAGTTACCCCATCCACCTACCCAACTCCCCTCCAGAAACCCTCTGTTGTTTCCTAGGGTTAAGAGTCTCTTACGGTTTGTCTCCCTCTCTGATTTAATCTTATTTTATTTTTTCCTCCCTTCCCCTATGATCCTCTATTTTCTTTCTGAAATTCCACCAGTGAAACCACATGATAATTGTCTTTCTCTGATTGACTTATTTTTTTCAGCATCGTACCCTCCAATTCCCTCCATGTTGACTTAAATGGTAAGATTTCATCCTTTTTGATGGCTAAGTAATATTCCAGTGTGTGTGTGTGTGTGTGTGTGTGTGTGTGTGTGTGTACACACACTATATCTTCTTTATCCATTCATCTCTTGATGGACATCTGGGCTCTTTCCATAGTTTGGCTATTATGGACAACGCTGCTATAAACATTGGGGTACAGGTGTCCTTTTGGATCACAATGTTTATATCCTTTGGATAAATACCTACCAGTGTAATTGCTGGGTTGTAGGGTAGCTCTATTTTTAACTTCTTGAGGAACCTCCCTACTGTTCCAGAGTGGCTGTACCAGCTTGCATTCCCACCAACAGTGTTAAGAGGGATCCCCTTTCTCCGCATCCTCACCAATATCTGTTTCCTGACTTGTTAATTTTAGCCATTCTGACTGGTGTGAGGTGGTATCTCATTGTGGTTTTGATTTGTATTTCCCAAATACTGAGCACTGTGAAGCATTTTTTCATGTGTCTGTTGGCCATTTGGATGTCTTCTTTGCAGAAATGTCTGTTCATGTCTTCTGCTCATTTCTTGACTGGATTATTTGTTCTTTGGGTGTTGAGTTTGATAAATTCTTTATAGATTTGGGGTACTAGCCCTTTATCTGATGTGTCATTTGCAAATATCTTCTCCCATTCTGCTGGTTGTCTTTTGGATTTGTCAACTGTTTTCTTTGTTGTGCAAGAGCTTTTTTATCTTGATGAAATCCCAATAGTTCATTTTTGCTTTTGTTTCCCTTGCCTTTGGAGATGTATCTAGCAAAAGTTTGTTGCAGCCAAGGCTGAAGAGGTTGCTACCTGTGTTGTCCTTGAGGATTTTGATGAATTCCTGTCTCACATACAGATTTTTCATCCATTTTCAGTTTATCTTTGTGTGTGGTATAAGAAAATGATTGTTTTATTTGTGTAATCTTTTACAATTTTAAGCATTTTTTTTACAGTTTCAATTTTTTTATAGGGCTGCAGGCTTTGCTCCATATATACAGTGATAAGCTTATATACCTGTGTAAGAAAGCCCCATTAAATGTCAGTGTCCTGAGCCATTTGCCACTCACATCTCCAAATCTCTTGGACCACCTAACTGAAATGTCAAATACATGATGATCTCCTTTGTTCAAACTTTTAGGGGTGGTAAAATCACACATGGATAGTGCAAAATGCAAAATTAGGTCATTTTCTCCAATTAGTTTGGTGTTGGCACCCACCAGAGAAACTGCTTGATTTCTTGCAACAAGGACAGATCAAATACTGGGAATGTTAAGGTCAGTCAGGGCAGAGTTTTCCTTTCTTTTATTAATCGCTATTTCTTCCATGGTTAGAATGGTCCTAAGACATAGCAGGCTCTTCGTGTAAAATTATTGACTAATAAAATGCAGTCATTCCCAAATAGTCCTTAATATTATTTCTCTTGGAAAGAACGTTTCTAAGGAGGAGAATCACACTGTTACTCCAGAAGGCAGTCCCTGCGATTCTACACACGAGGCATCCTGATCACCTCTGACTGGAGGCCGCTGATGCTCACAGTTTAATGTATGGTCACAGGAGTGCCTGGGCGGCTCAGTCATTAAGTGTCTGCCTTCGGCTCAGGTCATAATCCTGGGGTCCTGGGATTGAGACCTGCATTGGGCTCCCTGCCTGGCGGGAAGCCTACTTCTCCCTCTCCCATTCCCCCTGCTTGCGTTCTCTCTCTCACTCTCTGTCAAATAAATAAATAAATAAACCTGAAAAAAATAAAAGGACAGTCACATATTTTGTCTATAATCAGTTGCACTGATCACACTTTTTGGTGGCAAGAGCACTGACTTAGAGTCAAGACAAACCTGTCCCTGAGTAGTGCACCACCTTGAAGAAGCTGGGGACAGACCCTTGGGTGACACAGTCTGTGAACCTTGCTGACTATTCCTGGGAAGATGGGTATCGAGTAGAAAAGCCAGCAAGTGGAGTTCTGTCTTTGTGAGTCTGGAGATGCAGAACAGGGACCAATGATGGCAGCTCCAGAGCTTCCAGGGGCCTCTTGCCCCAGGAGAGGTGCCCCCAGACCCGACACTGTTTCCACGTAGTGATGACCCCTTTCTGCTGATCAGAGGCATGCCAGCATCTTGGGGCTGTTCTTCGATCACTTAGGAAATCATATTGTTTTCAGGCCTTTTCCATTCAGAGAAAGTGAATTCTCAAGAATCTGGCCCAATTCACCTGCTAAAGACTCACATGCAATTCTGATAAATGCTACAACAAAAGCCAGGGTGGTACTATATTATTTTCAGTTTATGAAAGAGACCTGGAATTCTTTTTTTGTTTTGTTTTTTTTTCTCTTCAAAACCTTGGAAAAACATCCTGGTGTTCAATTGAGCTTTGTACTTTTAAAGGGCAATCAATTTGTGAACTTCTGAAAGGTATAAAAGAATCTTATGATTCTTTCTACTTGTATATATATGCCTATGTTTTTGTTTCTTCTGACTTGGTATATCCTTGTCTGATATGTGGAATTTATAAGAACTGCTGAGCCAAGTGACTAGTCTATTTCATTACTTTATTTCCTTGACCATTTTCCAAATGAAAGCAACTTAGTAAACAAAAAACAAGCCAGCAAGAATGGTAAGAAGAGATAAACAGAAACATGGCTATAAAAGTAGGTCAGTTAGAAATCTAATACTGTGTTCTGCATTGAACAGACATAGCTGGTTCCAGTTTTGGCTTTTCCAGCTAAAAATCTTCCTCCCATCTTGCCCCTTCATTGGTGGTCTTCAAGCCAATAAAATGAAGGATGCTGGGCTATACCATTTCTTCCTCTATTTCTTTTATTTTATGTTGCTGAGTCCATTGGTCACCTTGGCAGAAAATAAATGTCCTTCATTTGGGTGGAATATTAAGATATCCCCACTACAAGTTCGATTTATATTCTCTTTTACCATTTATTACAGACAAAGCCATTGACTTGGAAATATCTCTCTACTTTGATCCTAGCATCAGACCTCATTTTCTCAGCACCCCTTTACAAAACAAAAATACAAAAATTTCAAAATGCCAACAAAGCATCTTCAAAGTACCAAGAATAAGTCGTCATTGCTGGTGGTGGCCTCAGAAGTTCATCCATATCACTGCTTATCCAACATTAGTACTGATGTGTTTTTGTGAATGAGGTTGCATGTTGACTATCTAACATAGATTTATCTCCAAAGCAATCCAATTTGTATAAGTAGGGCCACTATTCAGCATAAGCTTTAGCTACTCTAAAGGTCAATAACACTAAAACATAAAACCTGCTGATGGCATTCTCTCTTAATGCACTCTGGCAAAGGGTAAAGCCCTTGGATGCTGTCAGCATAAAGATGATTTGTGTCACAGGTCTTTAGTTGAGACTATTTTGGAGTAGAAGAGAAGAACCTGGGCTATTCAGGAGTCCAGATTATTTGGCTGACTAGGAAGGTGACCACTGAAATACAGAATAGAGTGTGAACAGACAATCAGAAACCAAAAATGATATCACAGGAACACAGTGAAAGAAAGGAATTATAAACTGGGAGCAAAAACGAAGGTAGCACAGTGAAGTCACAATGGGAAAACATACAGAAGGAAGTACAAAGACTGTGAGCAGGAAGCCTGAAACAAATCAAAATCAGGCAAATTACAGCAGGAGTAAATTGAGGATACACAGGCAAAGGTTTGGACAAATCTGGTTTCACGGGTAGGGAATGTTCTAGCTCTCTACACAGAGATTGATAATTATACCCTCAATATCCAGTCTTCCTAATTTTCTTTTAACTAATAGACTGCTCCAAATTTTAGCTGGGTGAACGTGTGTCCACCTACCTACAGATTACATTTCCCAGCCCCCTTGCTGCTTGGGATGGCTATATAACTCACTTTGGGTTAATGAAGCATCTGTAGAGGTCATGTGTGTACCTTTCTGCATATCCTCAAAAAGAAGCACTCGCCCCTCAACTTCTTTTCCTCATCTATGGACTAGAATGTGGATGTTGTGATGCCAACGCATGTGGACTAGAGTTGTCCCTTAAAGTAGGGTAGAGTGACAAGAAAGACACCGCATGGATCTGATAAATTCATGGACCAGAAATATCCCTCCCACATGGTCTGCCTGCCAGGTCGCATTCCTGTAGAAAAGGGAAGTAAAGCCACTGAATTAATATCCTAAATTCAACCAATCTTTCTTATCTCTTTATTCTGTGTATGTACGTGCCTGTGTATATGGATATATGTGTCTTAAAGGCATCCAATACATCGTTGGTATTTTTAACTTGGTTACCACATGTCAGATGACATAAACCACTTAAGATTAAGGTAAAGAATCTTGGAAATACACAACCCCAACATATGCTTCATCTGTGAAGTTATACAGGCTATTTTAAAACCATTATTATAATCCAGAGTAACAGCATCAATATTGGTTTGGGGGATCCAAGTTAGGAGGACAAGATAGTCCATGAGACATGGTCTGTATGGGGCTCACCTCTTGGTGACCATATGATTGTGCTCACATCAGATTTGCCATGTGTAGAGCTTGGCTTCTCCCCACCTGTGGAACTGGGCCACTGGTTGGTACTCTCATTTGTGCTTAGAATTCCTCTCACAGAAACAAGTTAGTTAACCACTGTTAGTTCAAAACCAAAGTGCCTGCGCTAAGCTGTAATATTCTTTTTACAGATTTTATTTATTTATTTATTTGAGAGCACATGAGCGCGCTCGCGAGAGAGCGAGAACACATGCCTGCGTGCACGCGCGCGTGAGCGCGCGCACACATACACACAAAAAAGCTGGGGGAGGGGCAAAGGGAGAAGGAGAGAGATAAATAGACTCCCACTGAGTGCGAGCTCCATGGGAGGAGTGGGGGGTTGCACACTGGGCCAGCAATCCCAGGACCCTGAGCCCTGAGATCATGACCTAATCTGAAGTCAAAAGCTTAACTGACTGAGCCACCCAGGGGCTCCTGTGTTGTGATATTAGTACCTTTTCTTGTATTGACTGCTACCCCATAAATATGACCATGTCTTTAGTTTTAAAATACGAATTAAGTAACTATGGGTCCTTGGATGCTGATTTTGTGTTTGTTCTTGAATGCCACTGTATTAATTTTCTATTGTTGTCATAGCAAATTACCTTAAACTTATTCCTTAAATAACACTAATTTATCTTACAGTTCTGTAGATCAGAAGTCTAACATGGGTCTCATTGGGTCAAAACCAAAGTGTCTGCCAGACCGCAGTCCTTTCTGGGGGCGAATCCATTTCTTTGCCTTTTCCAGCTCCTAGAAGCTGTCATGTTCCTTGTCTTGTCATATTAAGTCCTTCTTACAATGTATCACTCTGACTTCTTCTCTTGCCTCTCTTGTCAACTTTTAAAGACACGTGTGATCACTTTGGGTCAGAAATCCAGGAAAGTCTCCCCATGTCAGGGTCAGCTAATTGGTAATCTTAATTCGATCTGCAACCTTATTTTCCCTTTGCCGTGTGAAGTGACACATTCACAGGTTCTGGGAATGAGGACATGGACAACTTTGGGGGACCATTAATCTGCCTACCACAACCACTTCTGAATTAGGTAAACTAAATTTTTGAATGTCTGATTTTAATTGGAGCGCTTCTTTAACTGTTCTCTTTCCAAAACAGAATAGAGATTGAGGTGAACCACTGGAGGGAAAGCACTGGGGAGAATTAACATGGATCATCTTTGAAAACCCCAGGAAGCACTCACCTCAAATTCCTCACCCTTTTAGGAGGGCGGGGCCCTGTTGGAAGGAGCAGGGTTGTCCTTGTGTTTTTATCTGAGCACATTAATACCTCCCCCAGTAGAACAGGAGATCAAGGTTAAGGGAATTCCAGAGTAATCTCTACCACCAAAATCATTGGGATGGGGGTCAGGTTCACCAGATACCCCAAAGTCAACATGCATTCAAATATACTATAGTCAATGTGGTCAGACTATCTTTTCCTCTCTGTTTTTAGTTTTTACAGCTTTGTTTTCTTAAACTGGATTTACTTCAGAGACAAGAGACCCTGGCAATTGAGTTCCTTTGTGCTCTCAATAACAAAGTCTTCTTTGGTTGGTCCTAGAGAAATTCCTGCACTTAGCCTTTTCTCTGTGGGGTGGAAATTCCATTCCCTATCAACTGTCATCAGAATTGGACCCCACTGTGCCAATAAAATACCACAATGCATATGTAAACAGCTGCAGCCAGCTTTTTCCTGAACCACTTGGGAATCAACAGCAGAGTTAACTAACTCAGTGCGTGACATGAGAAGATCTAATTTCACATTTACTGATATGGTGTGGGTCAGTCAATCTCTTTTAGAGGACTTCATAGTTTTCCAGATTTCTTATTTCTATCTCCTTTTGCATCACAAACTAGATATTGCTCACTCCATGGCTGGTTCTCTCAGTCCTGGCTTTGGAGATCTTCCAAAACTGATTCATATCTCTAGAACTCAAGTCTCACAACTTGACTCCTTAACTCTGTGTACCAGAGTTTGTAGGAAATTGCTGAAATTATAACATAATTGCACAATATGATGCTTACGGTTTGGGAAAATAAGAAAACCTTTGTCATGGGAACTGAAAACCTACTGAAAATAACGTAAGGATTGAGTGTACATTAATTCCAATTTTACACAATACTTTAAAATATTCGGAATATTCTAAATGTTTTATTTAAGCTGAACAAAAGTAAAGGCAACTTTTCCTCCAATTTAATAGAGATTTCTGATACCAGACAGACTTTATTTTTTCATTATGGCATCAATTTTCACTCTCAATTCAAAATCCAATTAATATTTTATTAATGAGAATGTAGTATGGGCACACAGTACTTATAAAACAATTTATTAATACTTGTGGGTAGTAAGCCCTTCTGTTAAAATCTCCATGGTGCTCTATTAGCATTACCAATTTCCCTTATCAAGACTCAGGTCTCATATCTTCAAATTTAATTTTAGGAGTTTTTAAAAACCAAATAGAGGTGTTAAAATCTTCCCTGAAGGAATTTAGCACTATGGTTCCTCTGAAAAGGCCCAATAAAACAATTCCTATGGAAATGAAAATATACTGTATTTGTAACCAGTTGCAATCACTTTTTAATGTATGACTTGTGAATTTTGTTATATGAATATATTTTTACGTTTTCCTCATAATTCTCTATGAGCCACACAACAGATTAGTGTGAGTATAATCAGATCTATAAAATTATTGAATTGCACAAACACTGTTGTTTTGCAAATCTTTGCCTAGTGAAGACCTAAGTACCTATTTAATCCTGGGTTGTTCCCAGTATAGAGATTAGCTGACAGACGCTTACTAGATTTATTTATGGGGTGTATATTAGTTTCCTGTGGCTGCTGTAACAAGTTACCACAAAATTGGTAGCTTTAAACAACAGAAATATGTTCTCATACAGTGTTGGAGGCCAGAAATCTGAAATCATGGTGTTGACAGGGCTGCTCTCCCTCTAAAAGCTCTATGCAAGAATTTGTTCTTTGCCTCTTTTGGCTTCTGGTGGCTGCTGGCATTCCTTGACTTGTGATTGTTTCGCTCTAACCTTGTCCTCTGGGGTCACACTGCCTCCTTGTCTTCTCTTCTGTCTGTCTCAATTCTACCTCCATCTTTCTCTTGGAAGGACACTTGCCATTGGATTTAGGATCTGTCAGGATGGTCCAAGATTACCTCCTCAAGTCAAAATCCTCAACTTAATCACACTTGGAAAGACCTCTTTTCTCAATGTCATGTTCACAAATTCCAGAGATTTGGTGTGGATATCTTTGGAAGGCCACTACTGGGCCTACCACAGTATTTTGCTTGAAACCTTCTAGTTCTTTTGCTTTATCATTCAGTTTTTCCCCTCAGTTTATTTAAAACACTAGAGATAATCCTAGAAAGTTCTGTGCATGTATGCCCCACTTACATATCGTAAAAACTCGTTCTGATCAAGTTTGGAAAAATATGTTACCCCAGGAATGGAAAGAAATCACTCACATAATAAAGAAACAAAGAAATACTTATACTAAAAAAAAAAAAAAAAAAAAAAAAAAAAAAATTTTTAAAAAAAAAAAAAAAAAAAAAAAAAAAAAGACAACTGTCTGTCCTTGTATAATTGTATAAATGTCTTTGTATAATTTGTCTTTGTATAATTGACTTGTTAAGCTGGTAGCAGAGCCTGGCAAAGGCTAATTATTCAAAAAAGCATGTGTTGGGGGATGCAAGATGGCGGGGAACTAGGAGGAGGCTCTGGTTCAACCTGTCCCCTACAGTGAGCTGATTACCTACCAAGGAACCCCGATCACTCATGAAATCAGCCTGAGATCAGAATTCTACTCGTCAGGATCTCTACAGGGGCAGAAGACGCCAGTGGGCAGGTAAAGCGGAGTGGGAATGCCAGACTGGTATCGGAAGACAAACAAAAGGGGGAGGGAGCCACCAGAGGAAACGCGCATTGGGAAGTAATACCCCAATACGAGAGTGCCCTACGACTGGGGACCAGCATTAACTTGAAGACTGATAAAAAGCACTCAAAAAGAAAAAAGATCGCAGGGTGAAATTGTGGGAATTGGAACTGTTAGGGACAGGGGCTTAAGTCCCCCACGGAGGACAGACACCCCTGGCGCTGAGCCAGAGAGAGTGCAGCGGAGAAACCAGGTCTTGGTCTCTGAGCTGTGAGGAGACCTCCTAAGGGTGCTTGGCGTGTGGCAGGGTCTGGGACCCTCCCAGAGCAGAAACAGACTTTTGCAGTCCCCACGTGTGTGCCGCGCCGCACTAGCAGAGCCTGAGACGCGCTCCACCCCCTCCCCTAAGAGAGGCGTGGGCACCAGCCGGGGGCTCTCTAGGACCCAGAAAGTCTGATCGCTCCCAGCTCGGGCCAGCAGGAAAATCTCTGTGTGCCTTCCCTGCTTGGAAACTCTCTGGTGGTCTGGAGCTGCCCAGACACCTGCCGCTTGTGGTTTTGAGTACAAGCAGGACACACAGGTGTCCCCAGAGATCGCAGCTGGGAACCTGCTCTGCAGCACCCAGAGGGGAATGGACTGGGGCTTCTCTCTGGGAGGGAGGTCTGGGTGCAGTTTGCTTTCCTCTAAACCTCCAAGAACCATCCGGAGCTGCCAAGGGGGGAGAGAAAACAAAGGAACAGA